>JBBGZY010000757.1:4200000-4582500 GCA_037952925.1 Lithobates clamitans
ATGCTGGAACTGGAAACAGTTCCAAATTCGATAGTTTGGACTAGACATGGAATATTGTATCTCCGTCAGGTCTTGTCCACCTCCGGGCTCAAGCAGTTTCAGACCCTCAAGGAGGAGTTCTCCCTTCCACACCAATTAGCGTTTAAATACCTACAGCTCCACCACGCACTTAGAGCGCAGTTGCCCGACTTGAATGTAGAGATGGAGCCCCCCCCCCTGTGCTGAGTATAGTTATGGGAGATGACACCTCCAAACTTATCACACCTATATTATACAATAAGACAACGAGGTGCAGCGGCTATTTCACACAAGGCCAAAACAGTATGGGAACAGGACATAGGACTTATAGATGACGCTGACTGGAGCGAGATTTTAGAGGGAACCAAGACGATGTCCCCCAAGCTGTCTGATAGGCTTTGTGTACTATATATAGTTGTGTCAGTCTATCTGACCGGTGAGATTGGCAAAGTTCCAGCACTCGCCGGACCCGACGTGCCACCTTTGCAGAGGTGACCCAGGCACGTTTTACCATCTCATATGGAGCTGCACACATGTTCAAACTTATTGGATGCAGGTTGTCCGTTTCCTCCATGATAATATGGGATCCCCTGTGCTGCTGGACCCCAAGTTATGTATTTTGGGGCTATTGCCAGATGTGGAGGTGGACAAATACCACACAGTTTTCATTTTTGAAACATTATTCTTAGCACGCAAAGTAATAGCACAGAGATGGATGCAGAATATGCCCCCCACACTACAGTTGTGGAAAAAAGGAGTTAATGACACCCTGCCATTTAAGAAACTGATCTACACACACAGAGGATCCACGCAAAAATATTCAAAGACCTGGGACATATGGTTGGAGGACGGGGAGACTTGTGTATAATAGTTCCAACCCCAGTGCAGCGTTCCCCTACACCGAAACAAAAGCAAAAAGAAAACACGGTATATTTATATGTTGGTCTGTATGGTTGCATAACTTATGACATGTGAATGTATGTATATGCATGCCCTGTAATATTTCTGCATATTTAATTTCAATGGCACACTATTTATCTGACCTTCTGTGGTTATTTGTACCCGAGTGACTTGTAAAATGCGTGTTATATCAATAAAGTTTGTTTTTTTCCAAGTAAAAAGAAAAAAAAAAAAGAGGCAAAGCCTGAACCCTTGCCTCTCAGCAAAAAGGACAAGTAAGACAGTCACCTTATTGGCCCATTAACGTAGCCCCAAAGCAAGTATGTTATAATACCTTTTTACTGTTTAGAAAGTTTTTTCTTATGGTGACCATACATGCTTCATTAATTCATAAATGTATTTTCTAATCTAGCGCTTCTGATAGGAATTGTTCTATTGTTGACAATCCATTAGTTCAATATGCCACACAAGGTGGAAATGGATTTTGTTCATTGGTTAAGATGATCATTAAGATTACAACTTACAATTGTAAGTTATTGATTGCACCACTGTTTTTGCAATGTGGTCTCATAATCTGATCAAACTAAAACAATCATTCATTTTCTCCCTTGGCCAATCAAAAATGTTTGATTGCATCCAAACTAAAGTCTAGTTTCTTACTCTAGCCTTTTTTTCTTGCAGCGTGCACCTTTTCAAAACTGCAGCCATATGGTAATTCATGGTGCTTTTGCACCATGAGGTTTCATGCTCCAAAAAATGCATTTTTGATGTGTGGGGATTCTATTAAGAATTAAGTTAAGGCAAACATTTGTCCTGCTGCAGGCCTGCAAAACACTCAAACTGCTCACCATTATGACCAGTCTCTGTATCTGAGCTATCTCAGACATGCAGCAAATGGCCTACCTGATTATGGTACATTTTGCTGCAACCATATGTCAGACTTTCTCGGACAACTAACAACCTTAATATAGCCATCACTGCCAACAGCACAAAAGTGCCATCTCTTTTTCCACCCCCCACTGTCTCTAGTAAGTGAAATGCCTTCTCTGGAGGATGCAGACATTGAGGGGAAAGAAGAGGCAGTGTTTAAGGAGGCCACAGAAGATTTCTCACCCTAGCCTTTTGTACGCCTGATGTTATGGCTTTGGCAAAATGTTTGCCAATGTACAGCTAACGTCTGCTCTACAAAAGCCTTGGCATTGTCGTCTTTGATTCTTCTCTGTCTCGCCATGTCCTCCTGGGTACTAAGGAACCGGCTAACTCTAAAAAGGCATTCACAATGTAGGATGATTGGGTTAAACCTGAAAAAAATGTTCATCTGAGAATTATTGCCAAATGTTATCCAGTGGAAATAGTGATCTGTAGTGGACTTTGCCATTTCATCTTGAGGCGTATATAAAAGATGTTCTTTCACTTAAAGATTCTGCTGACATTTGAGTCACTTCTAAAGACTCCCTTTTAATCTTGCAGGCCCAGCTCTGCAAGCAGCTATTTGTTTGCCAGACTGTAGCTATTTGGAATAAAGCAGTGAACAACAAGCAGATACTAGCTTCCAGGATTGCACTTTGGCAGAGCATTTACAGACACTATCTTGCCTTACGATTTTTTTTTGTGTTGATGCTCTAGAACAAGTCCTGCACAGATCTCCAGAATGGTTCTCATTCCTCTCCGTATGTGCAGAATCTCATGGCTAATAGTTGGACAGCTGAAGCTGCTTGTAATGTTGCCTCACATGTATGCCCTTTGTAAGAAGACCACTATTTGGTGAGGCACTTGACACATTCATTAGAGGAGGAAAAAAGTTCTTAACAGAAGATTCCTAAATCCCTTCACCTCCTCAAAAAGGAGCTTATGCCAATACTCCACATCTCGGTCTCCAACTCAGTCCTTCCTTTTGGCACAAAATTTGAAACACAAACTACAAATCAACCTCAAAACTCTGTTCAAAATGGAGGGGCGTCCTCGCTTCTAATAGCAGATGTGTGTAACAGTTTGCCTTTCTCTGGGTCCAACCAGTGGTTTCAAAAATGTACAAAATAAAATTCAGAACTCTTCCCCCTCATCACTTTCTTCTTTCAAACCAACCAAAAACTTCTGAAGGGCAGTCAGATGTCCCAGGGAGTGGTTGTTCCGGTTCCTCCAGTGGATAGATTCAAAGGATTCTATTTAAACTGGTTCACAGTGACAGTGGAATCCTAAAATCCTTAAACAATTGGCTTCACATGAGATCCATTATTGCCTCTGGAATAAGGAGAATACCTAGCATCAGGAGACATCCAGGATCTTTATAAACATATTCCAATTTACCAACCTCATCAGGGCACTTTTGTAGTAGGAGACAAACACTCTCCCTCCCCCCCACCCAGAGACAGTGGGACAGCATCTTCTCCATGGGTTGTAGGAAAGAAAATTGCAGGATTGACTCGCTGTTGATGGGGGAATCCCTCTAGTGGAGCTATTGTGTTCTCCCAGAAAGGGGGAGGTGCAGCTGTAGCTGCCCAATCTGCTAGTTGTACCCAAGTCAAATGAAGGATAAACTTGTGTACAATCAGCCTGCCCAAAGGTGAATTGAGTCTCGGATGGTCTCTGCTGACCTGGCCCAGCTTTTAACAATCTAAGGCCGGCTTTATTCTTTGGTTTATTTTCATCTTAATCATGTAACACTCACTAATGGTGTGGAATTTTATTCAAGATACATGTTAACAAAATAATCATTCCTCCTTACAAAAATTTGTATACATTTTGCACCATTTTCCATCTTACTTCTGAAGATATATAGCTTATGAAACACAGGTATTTCTTATGATTACAGTAAAACAGACATGGCAATATTATTGTCATGTTGAAGTTCTTTTAGATAGCATGATATCTTTGACACACAAACAGTAAAATAAGTATTTAACGCGACACAATTTTTTTAGGCAAACATATTTCTAAAGGTACTATTGAGATGAAATTTTCACCACACGTTAGTAACAACCTATGCGATCCATACATATAGAGAAACCAAAGCAAATAAGTTTAAAAAGTAAGTTATGTGTAATAAAATGGAATGACACAAGGAAAAGTGTTAAACACATGAAGAAAGGGAGATGCAAAAAGACATGGAAAGCCAAGACATCAGCTGAAATCTATCAGTAATTAGAAAGCAAGCCTAACCTTGCCAGTGCAAAATCAGTATCAGCTGGTTCAGTATCAACTGATAACCTATAAAAAAAAAAAGTGTCACACAAACATCTCATGGTGGGTGAAAGCAAAGCGCTCTCTCAAGACCTATGCAACCTTATTGTTGCAAAACATACTGATGGCATTGGTCACAGAAGGATTTCTAAACTTCTGAGTGTTCCAATAAACACTGTTGGGGGTCATAATCTGGAAGTGGAAAGAATATAATTGCACCATAAACCGACCACGACCAGGTGCTCCTTGCAAGATTTCTGATAGAGGAGTGAAAAGAAATATCAGAAAAGTTGTCTAAGAGCCAAGGACATGTGGGGAGAGCTTGAGAAAGACCTGGAATTAGCAGGTACAGTTGTTTCAAAGAAAATAATAAGTAATTCACGCTCACCACGCAAAACTCCATTGCTGAAAAAAAAGCATGTTGAAGGTTGATCCTGATTCACACCTATGCATTTTTAGGTGCATTTTCAGTTTTGCAGAAACACACTACAGTTCGTTTAACATGGTTTCCTATGGGCCACGTTCACATCTGTGCATTTTATGGAAAAGGCCAGGGCTTTTTCTGTCTTTTGGTTCCATAGACTTCAATGGATCAAAAATGTGTATTGAAAATGCACCCGGAGTATGCAACCTGCATAAGTGTGGACCAGGCCTTAAAATTTGCTGCACAACATTTACACAAGCCTGTGAAATACTGTGCGAATATAGTCTGGTCAGATGAGAGCAAATTTGAACTCTTTGGATGCCTTAATGCACACCATGCTTGGAGGTCAAATGGCACTGCACATCACCCCAAAAACACTATACCTACAGTGAAGTTTGGAGGTGGGAACATCATGGTGTGGGTCTGTTTTTCAGCATACGGTACTGGAAAACTTCATGTCATTGAAGGAAGGATGAATGGAAAAATGTACTAAGACATTCTTGATAAAAAATCTGCTGCCATCTACCAGGATGATGAAGATGAAGTGAGGGTTACATTTCGGCAAGGCAGTGATCCCAAACACAAAGCCAAGGAAATTCTCAATTTGTTTCAAAGAAAGAAAATAAAGCTCCTAGAATGGCCCAGCCGATCACCTGATTGAATCCAATAGAAAATCTATGGAAAGAACTAAAGATCAAAGTTCATAGAAAAGGCCTACAGAACCTTCAAGATTTGTAGACTGTTTGTGTGGAAGAATGGGCCAAAATAACACCTGAGCAATGCATGCGACTAGTTTTTCCATACCGGTGCGTCTTGAAGGTTTAATTACCAACAAAGGATTTTTTATGAAGTATTAAATACAGTTCAGTTAGCTTGTTCAATACTTTTTCCCTTTGTCATTCTATTTTATTACACATACCTTCTGACCTTTTTTGCTTTGGTTTCTTTGTATGTATGGAATGCACGTCAATAGCACCTTTTAGAAATCTTTAGCTAGAAAAATGGTGGCGTGTTCAATACATGCTTATAATAATTATTTTACCCGCTGTATGTTTGTGTCTTAATATTTTAAAGTTGATTTCCAATAGTGTCCCACAGGTGTCAAATATTTTTTCTTATAAAATATTGAAATACACCTGTTATGGAATTATTTCTGATTGGGACTCTAAAACAAAGTTAACCACTTGCCAACCGCCTCACGCCTATATACGTGAACAGAATGGCACGGGCAGGCAAAATCACGTACCTGGTACGTGATTGCCTTCCCTATAGCCGCGGTATTACTGCGGTATAGCCGCGCTGTCCCATTGATTTCAATGGGCAGGAGCGGTTTAGGAGCGGTGAACACACCGCTCCAAAGATGCGGCTCGCAGGACTTTTTTTACCGTCCTGCCAGCGCACCGCTTTAGTGTGAAATCCCTCGGGCTTTCACACTGAACAAACAGCGGAGGCTGTTTAGGGGCGGTTTGCAGGCGGTATTTTTAGCGCAATAACGCCTGCAAACCGCCCCAGTGTGAAAGGGGCCTAAAAATGAAAATCACCTAGGTGAAATCCAGTATACAAAAATTGCTATAAATAGGGGAATTGGCGCTGTCCGGCTATATGTGCATTAAATAATAATTCCTACAAGTGCAAGAAAAAAGGAGACATACATGTAGAAAATAAAAAATAAATATAAAACAATTAATATGCGTGTGACCAATGTGTTGTGGGAGCTATTAAAGTGCAAACAACACTCCCAGCAAGTGTTAATATAATAAAGTGCAACGTGCTCCTAAAATAAATATATATGTGCCAATGTCTCAATATAAACCAACTGCCTATATATGTATAGGAATGTGCCCAAAAGTAAAAACAAAAACTCCAAAATAAACACAAATGACAATAAAACAGTTTTGGCAATAAGGAACAAACAGTTATGACAGTAAAAAATCCCCAGCATGTGTGCATAAAAAGTCCAACAAAGCAATATGTGAAAGGTGAAGAAAAATGTATACGAAAAAACGAAAAAATATAAAGAGCAGTAAGTGTCCAAAATCAAGGTCCTAAAGTGTATCCTTTTGGTGAAAGAACGTGGTTTCAGCATTGACTGGTGTTGCCCCCGTCCTTCACTGCACCCCCACTCGTGCTTACACTCACCGGACGCGCCTCAGATGACGTCTTGATGATGAAACGCGTAAGTCGTGGCCTCGGGATACGCACACGTCGGCATCTCTCTGCTTGAGTTAGTTCCGGTTTCGAGCAGGCGGGCGGTGGAACGCACACCACACCACGCTGCCCACCAGCTGCGAGCCGGCTATTGGAGCGCTGTCAGCTCCTGTGTTTACAAACTGCTTTTAACTAAATTTGACCATACCCTTATGGATCTTTAATAAATAAAACCTTTTTTTCGGATTCACGCTATGAAGTTCTTTCTTTCCCTATTATATATGGATGTTTAACATTTGGGGATACAAAAACATCAGAGAAGGATAAACACCCCTGGACGGAGGACCGCTTCCTGGACTCGCCATCGCAGGATTTTCTACATATGCCTTTTACCCCTGCAGGGGTTAGGCAGTCCAGTGAGTGTAAGCACGAGTGGGGGTGCAGTGAAGGACGGGGGCAACACCAGTCAATGCTGAAACCACGTTCTTTTCACCAAAAGGATACACTTTAGGACCTTGATTTTGGACACTTACTGCTTTTTATATTTTTTCATATACATTTTTCTTTACCTTTCACATATTGCTTTGTTGGACTTTTTATGCACACATGCTGGGGATTTTTTACTGTCATAACTGTTTGTTCCTTATTGCCAAAACTGTTTTATTGTCATAAGTGTTTATTTTGGAGTTTTTGTTTTTACTTTTGGGCACATTTCTATACATATATAGGCAGTTGGTTTATATTGAGACATTGGCACATTGCACTTTATTATATTAACACTTGCTGGGAGTGTTGTTTACACTTTAATAGCTCCCACAACACATTGGTCACACGCATATTAATTGTTTTATATTTATATCTTTATTTTCTACATGTACGTCTCCTTTTTTTCTTGCACTTGTAGGAATTATTATTTAATGCACATATAGCCAGACAGCGCCAATTCCCCTATTTATAGCAAAAAAAATAGTTGTCGTTTTATTGTTCTCTCTCTCTCTATTCTCTCTATTGTTCTGCTCTTTTTTACTGTATTCTATTCTGCAATGTTTTATTGTTATTATGTTTTATCATGTTTGCTTTTCAGGTATGCAATTTTTTATACTTTACTGTTTACTGTGCTTTATTGTTAACCATTTTTTTGTCTTCAGGTATGCCATTCACGATTTTGAGTGGTTATACCAGAATGATGCCTGCAGGTTTAGGTATCATCTTGGTATCATTCTTTTCAGCCAGCGGTCGGCTTTCATGTAAAAGCAATCCTAGCGTCTAATTAGCCTCTAGACTGCTTTTACAAGCAGTGGGAGGGAATGCCCCCCCCACTGTCTTCCGTGTTTTTCTCTGGCTCTCCTGTCTCAACAGGGAACCTGAGAATGCAGCCGGTGATTCAGCCAGCTGACCATAGAGCTGATCAGAGACCAGAGTGGCTCCAAACATCTCTATGGCCTAAGGAACCGGAAGCTACGAGCATTTTATGACTTAGATTTCGCCGGATGTAAACAGCGCCATTGGGAAATTGGGAAAGCATTTTATCACACCGATCTTGGTGTGGTCAGATGCTTTGAGAGCAGAGGAGAAATCTAGGGTCTAATAGACCCCAAATTTTTTCAAAAAAAGAGTACCTGCCACTACCTATTGCTGTCATAGGGAATATTTACATTCCCTGAGATAACAATAAAAATTATTTAAAAAAAAAAATAAAAAATGAAAGGAACAGTTTAAAAATAAGATAAAAAAGCAAAAAAATAATAAAGAAAAAAAAAAAAAAAAGCACCCCTGTCCCCCCTGCTCTGGCGTCAAATGTAAACAGCAATTGCACCATGCATGTGAGGTATTTTAGCAGTAGACCTCCTCTGTAAATCTAAAGTGGTAACCTGTAAAGGCTTTTAAAGGCTTTTAAAAATGTATTTAGTTTGTCGCTACTGCACGTTTGTGCGCAATTTTAAAGCATGTCATGTTTGGTATCCATGTACCCGGCTTAAGATCATCTTTATTTCATCAAACATTTGGGCAATATAGTGTGTTTTAGTGCATTAAAATTTAAAAAAGTGTGTTTTTTCCCCAAAAAATGCGTTTGAAAAATCGCTGCGCAAATACTGTGTGAAAAAAAAATGAAACACCCACCATTTTAATCTGTAGGGCATTTGCTTTAAAAAAAATATATAATGTTTGGGGGTTCAAAGTAATTTTCTTGCAAAAAAAAATAATTTTTTCATGTAATCAAAAAGTGTCAGAAAGGGCTTTGTCTTCAAGTGGTTAGAAGAGTGGGTGATGTGTGACATAAGCTTCTAAATGTTGTGCATAAAATGCCAGGACAGTTCAAAACCCCCCCAAATGACCCCATTTTGGAAAGTAGACATCCCAAGCTATTTGCTGAGAGGCATGTCGAGTCCATGGAATATTTTATATTGTGACACAAGTTGCGGGAAAGAGACAATTTTTTTTTTTTTTTTTGCACAAAGTTGTCACTAAATGATATATTGCTCAAACATGCCATGGGAATATGTGAAATTACACCCCAAAATACATTCTGTTGCTTCTCCTGAGTACGGGGATACCACATGTGTGGGACTTTTTGGGAGCCTAGCCGCGTACGGGACTCCGAAAACCAAGCACCACCTTCAGGCTTTCTAAGGGCGTAAATTTTTGATTTCACTCTTCACTGCCTATCACAGTTTCGGAGGCCATTGAATGCCCAGGTGGCAAAAATAACCCCAAAATGACCCCATTTTGAAAAGTAGACACCCAAGCTATTTGCTGAGCGGTATAGTGAGTATTTTGCAGACCTCACTTTTTGTCACAAAGTTTTGAAAATTGAAAAAAGAAAAAAAAAATGTTTGTTGTCTTTCTTCATTTTCAAAAACAAATGAGAGCTGCAAAATACTCACCATGCCTCTCAGCAAATAGCTTGGGGTGTCTACTTTCCAAAATGGGGTCATTTGGGGGGGGGTTTATGGCATCTGGGCATTTTATGGCCTTCAAAACTGTGATAGGTAGTGAGGAGTAAAATCAAAAATTTACGCCCTTAGAAATCCTGAAGGCAGTGATTGGTTTTCGGGGCCCCGTACGCGGCTAGGCTTCCAAAAAGTCTCACACATGTGGTATCCCCATACTCAGGAGAAGCAGCTAAATGTATTTTGGGGTGCAATTCCACATATGCCCATGGCCTGTGTGAGCAATATATCATTTAGTAACAACTTTTTGTAATTTTTTTTTTTTTTTTGTCATTATTCAATCACTTGGGACAAAAAAAATGAATATTCAATGGGCTCAACATGCCTCTCAGCAATTTCCTTGGGGTGTCTACTTTCCAAAATGGGGTCACTTGTGGGGGTTTTGTACTGCCCTGCCATTTTAGCACCTCAAGAAACGACATAGGCAGTCATAAATTAAAGGCTGTGTAAATTCCAGAAAATGTACCCTAGTTTGTAGGTGCTATAACTTTTGTGCAAACCAATAAATATACACTTATTGACATTTTTTTTACCAAAGACATGTGGCCGAATACATTTTGGCCTAAATGTATGACTAAAATTGAGTTTATTGGATTTTTTTTTAGAACAAAAAGTAGAAAATATCATTTTTTTTTCAAAATTTTCGGTCTTTTTCCGTGTATAGCGCAACAAATAAAACCGACAGAGGTGATCAAATACCATCAAAAGAAAGCTCTATTTGTGGGAAGAAAAGGACGCAAATTTCGTTTGGGTACTGCATTGCATGACCGCGCAATTAGCAGTTGAAGCGACGCAGTGCCAAATTGTAAAAAGTGCTCTGGTCAGGAAGGGGGTAAATCCTTCCGGGGCTGAAGTGGTTAATGCTGCAGGAACAGATTCACAGGACTCAATCACTGTGTTTAAAATGTCCGTTCAGTGTCAAAATGTACTATTACATGTTATTTTATACATAGATAAGAAAGGGGTGGTGTGAGATGTTATTAGAGATGTTAAAAGCTAACAAATAGAAATATTATTAAAAGCTAACGCAAAGAACAATTGCAAAAATAAAACATTGAGAAGGGAGGGGGAGTAGAGAGCGTTTAGTAGGAGATGTGACTGTGTGTTAGGGGAAGGTTACAGAACACATTTCAACAGTGAGAACAAAATGGAGTCTCTTGTGCTTAAATGAACAGTACAGTGAATGCCCATGTCATTTCCCTCCTTTTGTTTATTCGACACCATTCTTCTCTGCGTTACATTCAGCCGATTGCTGGTAACTCCTGTTACATTGGCACAGAGAGACGGTGTCCTGTTAAGCTCTCTCCTAGCTTTCTCACAATAATGGGTTCAGCAGGGCTGGTGATACAGTTGTTGGTACAGCGGGTAGTCACACAGAGGCATAGCCTGATGAGGAAGTAAATAACAAATATGAGAAATAGGAACATCACAATGTAAGCGCCTAGTTTCTGTAACCATGTTGCTATGCCATATAAAAAGTCACCAAAACCTCCTAAATCCTGAAAGGGGTTCCATCCATATTTAGCTATATCTCTGGCCTTATTCTGTAGTTCTCTTATTTTAGCAAGATGCCCTTTAATAATGTCCTCATTATCAGAAATGTATATACAACAGTCAGTGTGAAATACCTTACACATCCCACCTAAGCTACAGTGAGATATTTTAGCGTTAATCTGTGCTCTAATACTACTTTTTTTAAGCTGAGCCATTTCTTCATTTAATAAACCTATATCCGTGGTAGTAAGGTTAATAATCTCATCTACAATTCTAGTGTAATTATTTATTCTGGTCCTGTTTAGATCAGTGAATTTGAGAGGCATTGCTATCATGGGTATTGTTCCTGTTTGGGGATGTAAGTGAGAACACACCCAGCAGTTAATAGCGTTGCTATGGGTTGCATATAAATTTAGGGTTATTTTTCCATGTCTCAGTTCTCACAAACAACAAAAAGAAAAGAAACATCATCATCATCATTTTTTCAAAGGATATTATCACTTCAGGATTTTCTTGCAGTGACTGGCGTGAATCCAGGTGGACTTTCCTTCCAACTTGACAGCAGAAGCGGTTGTCAAAAGCACCAAATGTGGTCTATCAAATTTTGGTTCTAGCGGCTTTCTGACGTGTCGCTTGACCACTACCCAGTCACCGGGGATAGATTTATAAACACCTTCATGTATTTTATTCAATGTTATTTGCAAAATCTGAACATATTCTAACAGACTAGAGTGAGAAGCCTGTAACTGTTGGGGAAAATATAGCCCTGTTTTGGGTGGCCCTCCAAATAAAATCTCATAGGGGGACAGCCCATGTGGTTGTTTAGGGGTAGTTCGTACAGAATATAGGGCTAATGGCAAAGCTTCCACCCATCCTTTTCCTGTATCTGCTTTAATTTTTGCACATCTGTTTTTCAAAATTCCATTAAGTCTCTCAACTTTACCACTACTTTGTGGATGATAAGGTGTATGGAAAGCTTGTTGTATGTGAAGGGCTTCCATTACCTCGTTCATTACTTCCCCAGTAAAATGGGTTCCTCTGTCACTCTCAATAGTTTCAGGAACTCCATCTCTACAAACTATTTCATTTAACATTTTCCTTGCTGTTGTTTTTGCATTTGCTTTAGCTACTGGCCAGCTCTTGGGCCAACCTGAGAACATGTCGACACACACTAAAGCGAACTCATAGGTGCCTATTCTGGGCATCTGAATGTAGTCTATTTGAATTCTTTGGAAAGGGAAATCTGGCTTAGGAGAATGCTTTTGGGGAACATGGACAGGCCTCCCTGCATTGTACAGAGCACAAGTGAGACATGAAGCACAAAACCTGGCTGCAAATGCACTAAATCCAGGTACTATCCAATAGCAGTCAGTAAGTGCCACCATCGCGCTCTTAGCAAGATAACTGACGCCATGTGCCAGTTGTGCTAAAACTGGGTACAAACTCCTGGGTAGACACCACCTGTTGTCAGCGCTCCACAGGCCCTGCTGATTTTGGGTAGCATTACATTTGATCCACTTATCCTTCTCTTCATCAGGGGCCTGGTTCTGCAACTGAATTAGAGTTTCTACATCCCACTGCTCTTGATGAGGGGAATCTGTCCCCGCTACCTGGGCAACCCCTACAGTGGGTGTGACTCCAAATGCCATAAGGGCAGCATCCTTTGCCGCTTGGTTCGCTAAAGCATTTCCTCTGGCTGTCATGTCATTTCCCCTTGCATGCCCTTTTACCTTCAAGATGGCAACTTCTGCTGGTTTCTGAAAGGCCTCAAATAGCCGCTCTGTGAGTTTTGCATGTCTCACTGGCTTCCCTGCACTAGTCAGGAAGTTCCGTGCTTACCAAATAGGCCCAAAATCGTGGGCTATTCCAAATGCATATCTGCTGTCAGTGTAAACATTTCCCCTTTGATTCTCTAGGAGATGACATGCTTTGACTACAGCACACAACTCCGCTTCCTGTGCTGACATCTGGGGTGTCAATGCTTCCTGATGTAAAATGGTGTCTGTAGTGGGTACAGCAAACCCCGTGTGTGGCTGACCATCATCAGTGTAAAATCTGGAACCATCTACGAAAAAGTGTGTGTCACAATCTGATAAAGGCTCATCTATTGCTGGTGTGACAGAGGCCCTTTCTACCTCCATCAGAGCCATACAACTTTGAGAAAAACTCTCAGGTTCTACATCAGTACCATTTGTTGCATCTTCCTCATCAATTATAGGAAGAAGAGTAGCCGAATTTAAAGTAACATTGTTTGTTAAATTCGATGGAGCAAAAAGAGCAGAATGGTACTTGTCAAATCTACTGGTAGACACATGTCTGGTATTTACTTGATTCATGATTTCCTGTACTGCATGTGGCACATACAGGATCAGAGCAGAATCTAGTACAAGCTCAGTTACTTTGTCTAGCAGCAAAATGCAGGCTGCTATGGCTCGCATACAACTGGGGGAGCCTTTGATGACAGGGTCTAATGAGGCTGATACATACATCACAGGCCTCTGTTTCTCCATGTAGCTGGGTGAGTACACCTGCAGCAAATCCATTGACTTCATGACAGAACAACAAGAAAGTCTTATAGGGCGTACACACGGTCGGACTTTGTGCGGACATTCCGACAACAAAATCCTAGGATTTTTTCTGACGGATGTTGGCTCAAACTTGTCTTGCATACACACGGTCACACAAAGTTGTCGGAAAATCCGATCGTTCTGAGCGCGGTGACGTAAACCACGTACGTCGGGACTATAAATGGGGCAGTGGCCAATAGCTTTCATCTCTTTATTTATTCTAAGCATGCGTGGCACTTTGTCCGTCGGAATTTCCGACAACGGATTTTTGTTGTCGTAAAATTTTATCTCCTGCTCTCCAACTTTGTGTGTCGGAAAATCCGATGGAAAATGTCTGATGGAGCCCACACACGGTCAGAATTTCCGACAACACTCTCCGATCGGACATTTTCCATGGGAAAATCCGACCGTGTGTACGGGGCATTAGTATAGTCAGGAAGTCCAATGGCGGGAGCTTCAGACAAACTTTTAATAAGCTCCTTCATCTGCAATTCATTGTCCCATGTGAGTTTGAAAGGGTTTCTAGTGGTAGCCTCATATAGAGGAGCTATAAGTTCTGATGCATTTGGAATCCAGTCCCTACAATATCCCACTAACCCCAGGAAGGCACGTAGCTCCCGTACATTTCTTGGCTTTTCAAAGTTTTGTAGAGTTTTAACTCGATCTGTGAAATGCAGTGACCCAGGAAGATCACTTTCTCTTGGCAGTATTGTAGCTTTTCTTTGCTAACTTTGGTGTTACTGTTATAGAGAAAAATGAGAAGGCTTACTGTTTCTCTGCTACAAATGTCCTTTGTATCAGAACAAATAAGCAAATCGTCTATGTACTGAAGCAAAACTGTGTTTGGGTGTGAGGGGGACCATTGGTCCAATACTTGCTTTAACGCAGTATTAATTCAGAGGGGCTACTCACACAGCCTTGGGGCAATCTTGTCCATGCTAACTTTTGGGCATCATGGGTAAATGAAAAAAGGTACCAGCAATCTGGGTGCAGGGGCACCGAAAAGAAAGCATTTGCAAGATCAATCACTGTAAAGCAGGTGCTGGAGGCAGGTATTCCACTTCGTAAAGTGCGGGGTTGGGCATGATCGGGGTATCTGTCTCAATTATATTGTTAATGACTCTCAAATCATGCACCATGCGGTATGTCACCTGCCCACCTTTCTTGTCTGGCTTCTTTGCAATTGGAAACAGGGGTGTATTGACTTGGGACTTAATTGGTACAACAACTCGTGCTGCTTTCAGTTGAGTGATTTCTATTATTATTATTATACAGGATTTATATGGCGCCGACAGTTTACGCAGAGCTTTACAACATTAGGGCAGACAGTACAAGTACAATACAATTCAATACAGGAGGAATCAGAAGGCCCTGCTCGTTAGAGCTTACAATCTAGGAGGGAGGGTCAAGTTATACAAAAGGGTAATAGCTGTGGGGGATGAGCTAATGGAGAAAATAGTGCAGTTGTTGGAGGCAGGATAGGCTTCTCTGAAGAGGAAAGTTTTCATGGATCGCCTAAAAGTGGATAAATTTGGAGACAGTCTGACAGATTGGGGTAGGGAATTCCAGAGGATGGGCGAGGCTCGGGAGAAGTCCTGGAGGCGGATATGGGAGGAGGTGATGAGGTAGCTACAGAGCAGGAGGTCTTGGGAGGAACGGAGATGGCGATTAGGTTGGTATTTTGAGACTAGGTTAGTGATGTAGCTGGGGGCAGATTTGTGGATGGCTTTGTAACTCATTGTTAGTATTTTGAATTTGATTTGTTGGGTGAGTGGTAGCCAATGGAGGGATTGGCAGAGAGGGGTAGCAGACACTGAGCGGTTTGTAAGGTGGATGAGTCTGGCAGCAGCATTCATGATGGACTGAAGGGGGGATAGTCTATTTAAAGGTAAGCCAATGAGGAGGGAGTTGCAGTAGTCGAGGCAAGAGATAACCAGGGAGTGAATCGGGAGCTTTGTGGTTTCATTGGTTAGAAAGGGACGTAGTTTAGAGATGTTGCGGAGGTTGAGGCGGCAAGCTATGGAAAGTGATTGAATGTGGGGCCGAAAGGAGAGTTCAGAGTCCAGGATAACACCTAGCACCCTGACATGTGGGGATGGGTGGATGGTTTTGCCATTGCTCTTGACAGAGAAGTCAGGGGAAGAGGCACATGGGGGAGGAAATATTATAAGCTCGGTTTTGGACAAGTTGAGTTTGAGGAAGTGGTGTGACATCCATACAGATATGTCGGTTAGTAAGTTAGTGATGCGTGAGAAGACTGATGGAGTGAGTTGAGGGGTGGAGAGATAGATTTGTATGTCGTCAGCATAGAAATGATATTGAAAGCCGTGAGAGGCTATCAGCTGACCCAGGGAAGAGGTGTAGATTGAAAATAAGAGGTCCAAGAACAGAACCTTGGGGGACCCCGACAGAGAAGGGAAGAGGAGTGGAGGAAGTAGAATTGTAAGTAACACTGAAGGTGCGTTGGCATAGGTAGGATGAGAGCCACTGAAAAGCACAATCACAGAGACCGAGGGAGTAAAGTTTTTTGAGGAGGAGGGGGTGGTCAACCGTGTCAAAGGCAGCTGAAAGATCCAGAAGTAGTACAGAATAGTGTCCGTTGGTTTTGCAGTTAGTAGATCGTTTGTGAGTTTTAAAAGAGCCGTTTCTGTGGAGTGTTGAGGGCAAAATCCAGATTGAAGGGGATCAAGAAGGTTGTTTTTAATGAGGTTGTCACTCAGTTGGTTGTAAACCAGACGCTCAAGTAGTTTAGAGGAAAAGGGGAGCAAGGAGATAGGGCGTAGGTTGTTAGGATTGGTAGGGTCCAAGGACAGCTTTTTAAGTATGGGGGTGACTAGTGCATGTTTTAGAGCATTGGGGAAGATGCCAGAGGTGAGGGAGAAATTGGAAATATGGGGTCAGAGGGCGACCGTAGCATTTGAGAGGGAATAGGGGACAGGTGGTTAGGTGGCGATAGAAAGGAGTTTAGCAACTTTGTCTGTAGTAGCAGATTTGAAAAAGGGGAGTGTTGGTTGTACCTGTTGACATGGGGTCTTAGCTGGGGGAGATACCTGTAGAGTGGAGATTTCATCACGGATTGTATCAATCTTGTTTTTGAAGTGATTAGCGATCTCCTGGGCAGTAAGTGAGTCAGTGGGTGGGTGATTTGATCCTTTATCCCCTCAGTCTGAGCAATACTCAGTGGGTACTGTTTAATCTGTGGGAGATGGGCTCCTGGTTTAATTTTTATCATGACTGGGGTGCAATCCAGCAGACCTACATCATATTTGCTGGTGGCCCATAATTCAGCGGGAATCACTTTCAATTTTGGTGGAAATGGTGGAGTGGAGTCTTAAAAATACTCCACAGGCAGAATTTAAAACTTCTCCTGACAGACTACTGACCACTTGGACTCCTGTAGGAGTGTAGTCTGTTTGCTAAAATTTGGTTCAAAATGTCAGCTCCCAAAAGATTGGTAGGAACTGTGTCTGAAACTAACACTTTAGTGACAATTTCTGTTTGCTGTCCTAGCCTGAGTTTAAGTGGCTTGGACTCAACCAAATCAGTAGAGGTCCCGGTTAGGCCAACACCAGAGATAACATTTGTAGATAATAATCCTGCAGGTAAGTCCTCTATATTAAAAACACTTCGGCTTGCACCAGTATCGATTAAACAGGTTAATTCTGCTTCTCCTCCCCTATTTAACATGATTGATACTGGCATGCCATTTTCCTATGCCTGATCCACTGCTTTTGGCAGAGAACTGGGATCAGCATGAGTGCCTCTAAGCTCTTTTCCAGTCTACGGCCAGGAAGATGGCAGGATTTGGCTATGTGTCCTTCCCCATCACAATTGTAGCATATATTTGGTCCCCGATTGCCATGATTTCTGAAATTGCCTTCGTCTCTTCCTCTTTCTCTCTGCTTCCCCATGTACATAACCTTGGTTTTGCTGTCTTTTTGGTTAATCCTGTTTTCTATGGATAATGGGGCATACACACGGTCAGACTTTTCGTCTACAAAAGTCCAACGGACACCGACGGACTAAAGCTGGCTGGTAATCCGATCGTGTGTGGGCTTCCCCGGACTTTTAGCTGACTTTTTCAGCCTCAAATCCGACGGACTTTAGATTTGAAACATGCTTCAAATCTTTACGTCGTAACTACGACGGACCCCGAAATCCGCTCGTCTGTGTGCTAGTCCGACGGACAAAAACCCACGCTAGGGCAGCTATTGGCTACTGGCTATGAACTTCCTTATTTTAGTCTGGTGTACGTCATCACGTACGAATCCGTCGGACTTTTGTGTGGTCGTGTGTAGGCAAGTCCGTTCGTTAGAAAGTCTGCCGCAAGTCCGCCGCAAGTCCGCCGGAAGTCTGTCGGACAGGCTGTCGGACAGGCTGTCGGACTTTTGTAGACGAAAAGTCCGACCGTGTGTATGCCCCATAACAGGATAGGCAGGACGTCTCGAATAGATATATTGCCTGCCTCAGGCCTTGCTGTGAACAACTTTTCTTTCAACTGGGGTATTAACCACTTCTGGACCGCCGCATGCCGATGTACGTCCAAACTTTGACGGTGGATATCGTTGTTATGGCAGCAGCTAGCTGCCATAACCCCGGTATCCCTGTTTTCGTACGGCGGACGGCTTTCTGCGGACGGCTTTCTGATAAAAGTGGTCCCTGCGGCGGATTCGCCACAAGATCACTTTTATCGGTGACGGGAGAGGGGCCCCCCTCCCGCCGCGATCCGGTGCCCTCCGCGCTTACCGGAGCCGTCGGTAGCGGCGGAGGACCGCCGCACGCCGATGTACATCCAAACTTTGACAGTGGATATCGTTGTTATAGCAGCAGCTAGCTGCCATAACCCCGGTATCCCCGTTTTCATGCGGCGGCTGGCTTTCTGATTAAAGTGGTCCCTGTGGCAGATTCGCCACGAGATCACTTTTATCGGTGACGGGAGAGGGGCCCCCCTCCCGCCGCGATCCGTTGCCCTCCGCCGCTTACCGGAGCCGTCGGTAGCGGCGGAGGTGATCGCGTCCTACTCCATGCTGTTCCTGGAGACGAGTGAGGCTAAGATGGTGCCCACTCGTCTCCATGACACTGCTGGACGGAAGCGACGTCAAAACGTCACTTCCGCCCATGCCTCTTAAAGGCATATTTTTTTCAATGTCATTTTTTTAAATGACTTTTTTTTTTTTTTTTTTTTTTTTGCATTTTGGTGTAAATGTGAGATCTGAGGTCTTTTTGACCCCAGATCTCATATTTAAGAGGTCCTGTCATGCTTTTTTCTATTAGAAGGGATGTTTACATTCCTTGTAATAGGAATAAAAGTGACACAATTTTTTTTTAAACAGTGTAAAAATAAATAAAATAATGTAAAATAAATAATAAAAATTAAAAAATTTTTTTTTAAAAACCCCCCGTCCCGACAAACTTGCGCGCAGAAGCAAACGCATACGAAAACGGTGGTCAAAGCACACATGTGAGATATCCCCGCGAACGATAGAGCGAGAGCAATAATTCTAGCTCTAGACCTCCTCTGTAATGCAAAACATGCAACCTGTAGAATTTTTTAAACGTCGCCTATGGAGATTTTTGAGGGTAAAAGTTTGACGCCATTCCACGAGCGGGCGCAATTTTGAAGCGTGACATGTTGGGTACCAATTTACTTGGCGTAACATTATATTTCACAATATTAAAAAAATTGGGCTAACTTTACTCTTGTTTTTTTTTTTATTCCAAAAAAGTGAATTTTTTCCAAAAAAAAGTGCGCTTATAAGACCGCTGCACAAATACAGTGCAAAAAAAAGTATTGCAATGACCGCCATTTTATTCTCTAGGGTGTTAGAACCCTCAAACATTGTATGTTTTTTTTTTCTAAGTAATTTTATAGCAAAAAAACCTGTTTTTAACATGTAAACACCTAAAATCAAAAACGAGGCTGGTCCTTAAGTGGTTAAACCATCAAGAAACCTTTGTTTCACCATTTGTGTAGATGGACTTGCAGTTTCTCCCGCCTTCTTTTCCTCTATTTTAATGCCTGCTTCCTCAGCCATATCGCTTAACTGCCTCCAATAAGCCCCTGCTGCTTCCTCTTTCCCTTGCTTAGCATTCATAAATTCAGCATGTCTGGATTGTCCATATAATTGGGGCAATTTTTCCTTCAATTTCTCACTAACCTCCCGTCCACTAACCATCTTAGCTAGATTTTTGACATCTGCACAACATTCTTTAAGTATATAGCCAGACATGTTGCTTCCCACTGCTTTAATAAGAAGCTGATGAATGTCAGTAGCAGAAGCCTCATATGCTTCCTGTGCAGCGCTTAGTTTGTTTGCAAACCCAATTGGATTCTTTCTAGGATCTCCCAATCCCTCTAATATGGCTCTCATATCTTGGGGACTAAAAGGTACATGCCATTTAATTTGAGACTTACTGTCAACAGCATTACCTTCAAAAACTAATTGGGTTCTGACAGGATAAACTACAACAGATTGCTCTGTGCCAGGAGCAGAAGGGGTGGCCTCTCCCTTCCTTATCTCTTCATCTTGTTACCACAATTTGGAAATTATGGTTTGCTCCAGAAGTTCAGACTCTATCTCTCTTTCTCTGGCCAAAGCCTTAAGTTCAGAGAGATCTAGTTTTGCATATGTGCCTTTTGATTTATGCCAATCATCTGTTTCTAGGATACGAGCCAAAACCCTCTTTGTAGGTTGATATGGGGCTGTTAAACCTTCGCTCTCTACTATATTGCATAGCTCATCTTTTGTGTGTTCCATGTAATCTAATTCTTTTGCTTTTGTGCGTGGACCCCTTAAAGCCAAACTGGCAGCCACATAAGGTGGGGGGTCCTCCTCTACATGTAGTAAATTTGGGCAGTACTTTTATTAAACATCTCCGTCAAGCCAGTTTGTTTTGCTACTTTAGTCTGTCTCCCATGTGCAAGCTAATCTCCACGTTCCTTCACTGCACAGTAGTGGGCCATAATCGTGCAGAAAAGTTTGCCATACTTGTAAATCAAAAGTCTCTTCAGATTTTAAAGGTTTAGATGTTCCCTTTGTCTATTCTACCCATTTATCTAGGGGCTCAGTATAGGCGGAACCGTACCTTCGGTTCATATATTCTCTAGCGCTCATCTTGCGCTGGGCATTTTCTGAAGGCCTCTCTCCCTTCATTCCCTTAATTAATTTAATGCCCATAATGACTGTCCTGTTTTCTCTACTTGTGCCTATACCCTCTTGCCTCTAAAACAAATAGTACAGCAAATCTGCAGATTTACAAGAATAGTCTCCACTTAGCTACGTGGATAGAAGGGGTTTATGACAATAGACAAAACACTCATTAAGAGACCCTCCTCGTCTCTTCTCTGTGAGTTTTATCTGACCCTACCATGCGCTTCTGACCCAGATCGCCCACAAGGAGTCCACACAGGGAACTGCAGAGGATTTTCCCTATCCACAAACAGTCCAACCCGTAAAGGGGGACACATACACATTCACACACACACACGTTACCCAACCAGAAAGGTCAGAGAGTGGTCTGGTTTCCTTGAGAACTGACAGATGCGATACATAGGAAAGGCAGAAATATAGCAAGCTTAAGGGCAGCTTACCTAGCCGGCATTTGAGGTCTGCGTTTCCCGATGATCCCATTCGAAGCGCGGTTCCTTCTGGAGACTCTGCCAAACTCCTGGTATTTGACTCGCCAAGATTGTTATGGAATTATTTCTGATTGGGACTCTAAAACAAAGTTAATACTACAGCTGCAGGAACAGATTCACAGGACTCAATCACTGCTTTTAAAATGTCCGTTCAGTGTCAAAATTTATTATTACATGTTATTTTATACATAGATAAGAAAGGGGTGGTGTGAGATGTCATTAAAAACTAACAAATAGAAATATGTTATTAAAAGCTAACAAATAGAAACATATTATTAAAAGCTAGCAAATAGAACAATTGCAAAAATAAAACATTGAGAAGGGAGGGGAAGTAGAGAGTGTTTAGTAGGAGATGTGACTGTGTGTTAGGTGAAGGTTACAGAATACATTTCAACAGTGAGAACAAAATGGAGTCTCTTGTGCTTAAATGAACAGTACAGTGAATGTCCATGTCACACCCCATTAACTTTACCTGGACACTTTATAGGAGATTTCAGAATGTTAACTGGTTAAACATTTCTTGTAGACTTACTCCTTAGTTTATTAGTCTTGAACAATGCCAGAAACTGACATTCTACAAAAAGGTTTTTCTAGGCCAGTGATGGCGAACTTTGGCACCCCAGATGTTTTGGAACTACATTTCCCATGATGCTCCGGTACACTGCAGAGTGCATGAGCATCATGGAAAATGTAGTTCCAAAACATCTGGGGTGCCAAGGTTCGCCATCACTGTTCTAGGCCATCTGAGTAAACAACAAGTCAGAAATGTGTTTTCTTTGACATAAAACTGGTTAGTTTCTTAATGCCTTGCAAATAGAAGAGGATATTGTGATTATCTTTCCCGTAACTAGTATTTATATTTTCTGAACCAGTTTCACTTTAAATAGGATCCTTTTTATACTGGTGGTGTTTGAGGACAATTATTTCCATCGTCCACTTGATTAAATGTGTCCTTGCAGCATGGGTAGAACAAACTCTTCATCCATCTCACATCCCAAACAAGCTAAACCCATATCCAAACATAGGTATGATGGTCGATCTCCCACTGGCCTGTTGGAGGGGGAACACCTGGCCAAGGGAGGGTTGCTTATAACTTGCTTGCAGTTTAGGGATGCAAAGTCCCTAGGGCAACAAATTTAAGGGCCTACCTAGGTTTGAGTCCATGACGCAGAGATGTACGCTCACCCTTGCGAATACACACAGCCCACGGTAACAAAGAGATAAGCTACCTGCGCTGTGAATCTGTGCACGGGGGCTTGACAGGGATAGTCAAGGTAAAGCCGCAGTCAGAGATTCCAGAAGTCAGGAGAACAATAAACAAAGCCAGGGTCTGAAGCCAGGGTCAGTCTTGGAACACTGCAACAGAAGACAGGAGCACAGTGACACTTGGCAAACATGAGAAAATTAACTGACAAAGCCCTCAGAGTGAGACAGGGTTTTATACCCAGCTAATTAGGTAATCTGCCGCAGCTGATCCAGGAGTGACAGGTACAGAGTATCGCCCTCAGTACTTCATGCTAAACTAGGCATGGCTGGAAAGCAGGCTGAATAGAACTGAGGTGTGGCTCAGAGGTAAGGAAACAGGAGCAAGAACAGACAGTCAAGAGTTCAATACCACCCAGAGCCACTTGGGGCGTGACCACGCTTGGCTGTCTGCAAGGCACGGTAGGGACCATGACGCAAATATGGACAGAAATGCAGGAAATCACGATCGCAAAGATATCTGAATGGAACTCTATTTTCAAGGTACCCGAAAGGCATCTCCTATTTATATACTCCTGAGACAATATGGGTCCACAACCACCATCAAAAGGGGCTTATTAATGCTCTTATTGACAGCAATGCTGGAATTATTGTACTCCAATGTCTTCAGTGTACATTGCGATACACTGCAAAAAATGCAGCAGGACCAACGTTTTTGGACATTGATATGCAAAAATGTTCTGCTTTTTGTGGTCTTTTGATAGTGTTGGGGGGCATTACTTGAGGCCCTCTATAATTTTTAAGTTGACCACCACTGCTTTAAATCATTGTTTTGAGATCTTGGGCTTTTTCAAAATCAAAACCATCTGAACAGTTCCGTTGTAAACAAGGGAACTGGCCAATGTGTACCCCCTATGTTGAGGAAGGGTGATGGCTGGCTACGTGGGGAAGAGTTTTTCCAGCAGTAGCCTTTAGTAAGGGAAGGGAGATGTCATTCTTCTAGGTCCCTCCTTCTTGATCTTCTAGATCCAACAATTCCATTTTGTCTACACTCAAGGGCTTAAAACTACTAAAGGCATTCTATGCATTAAGGTAATATACCTTCCATTATTAGTTTACCCCCAGCCCCTCTAAATATCTTGCTCCTTTTTCGATCCAGTGCTGTACCTGAGAGCAGCATCGCTGCTCTCTCTCGCCTCATAGGCAGGAGAGAGGAGGTGGGGTGGAGCCGATTTGCACTGTGTGTGTGTGTCTATAAACAAGATATTTGGGGGGCACACTCTAAAAAATGCATCAAAGATGGTGCAGCCATAAGACCATACAGTAGAAGAAAATATTACAGCGCACACATGCAAAAAAGACATTTACCTCAAGCAAGGCTAGTTTAAAACACCTAAGCATTTCTAGAAAAACATTTTCAAAAAATATGGGGATTTGGTCACACCATATTGCTATATGGTGCTAAGCCCACTTACTGCGACAAAGTACCCCATAATCAGTGGGTCCTACACTATCCATGGAGTGGGAGAACCTGCATCTCTGAACCATGAGAGCATTGCACTCTTCTAAATGGGAGAATCATAAGGTCTCCACCCATGACACAAGTGGACACTAATTAAAGGTACTTATGTTATGTAGTGAGGACCCACTGATTATGGGGTACTTTGTCGCAGTAAGTGGGCTTAGCACCATATAGGAATATGGTGTGACCAAATCCCCATATTTTTTGAAAATGTTTTTCTAGAAATGCTTAGGTGTTTTAAACTAGCCTTGCTTGAGGTAAATGTCTTTTTTGCATGTGTGCGCTGTAATATTTTCTTCTACTGTATGGTCTTATGGCTGCACCATCTTTAATGCATTTTTTAGAGTGTGCCCCCCAAATATCTTGTTTGTATATTGTATGGATTCTGACCAAATCCTTTTGGGTGCGGAGCACCTCACTACATAACATAAGTACCTTTAATTAGTGTCCACTTGTGTCATGGGTGGAGACCTTATGATTCTCCCATTTAGAAGAGTGCAATGCTCTCATGGTTCAGAGATGCAGGTTCTCCCACTCCATGGATAGTGTGTGTGTGTGTCTATGACACACAGAAGCTGGCTCAGGAGTGAGCTTGCACGTCTACCCCCATACCAAGCGCTTGCTATGAGAGCAGACAGAAAAGGAAAAGCCAAGAACACCGGCGAGGGACTCCAGAAGACGGGGTTGGGGGTCGCTTAGTGCAATATCATTGCACAGAGCAGGCGAGTATAACCATTTTAATAAAGACAAATTGTTGCCTTTAATAGCACTTTAACTTTCCTCCCCTCATAATTAAACAAACCTATGGAAATGACCTCTTTTCAGTAAGCAGGTCTGTTGTGTTTATCAGTTTGCCTTATATGCTTAATTCCTTGCTACACAATGTTCATCTCCGAAAGGAAAGGAAAAACCCAGTGAAGAGGAAACCTACAAAGTGTAAACATGTATTAACACAAGGAAATTGACAGTCACTCACAATAAAAGTGTTTTCCCATCACTCTTGTACAATTGTGTAGGAGGCACCACAACACAAAAACTGAATAAGGAACACCAGGATACCCCTATGTTAAAATGTTACAACACAGGTTAGACTCAGACTGAATTCTATCGGTTAGCCCTGGTTCACACCGGTGCGGCTTTGAAATCGCACACTTTGTTGTGTGAACCAGGGCTAAAGGCAGCATGGAATGGATTCCATTGACATCAGAAAAGTAATAGAGGGGAAATCTTCCAGTGAGGACACTAGTTCGGTTGACCCTGGTGACACACCGGGATTCCCTCACTTTGGGGGGATTTCCTTTTTTTGCTGAAGGACAGGAAGTGAAGGGAAATCTCCCTACTGAGACACAGATGGCAAAAAAAAAAAAAAAAACCTGACGGGGTTATAAGTTATAACCTTACCTTAGACTGGGTACACAAGGGCCAAATATCGGCCAGTTTCTGTTGAACATTCGTTCAGTGTGTACAGAAGCCGGTCTCCGTTTATTTACTTTCAGCCTGCTGGGTTTCCAAGACAAAACGCATTGACATCATAGGGCATGCCCCCTGATGATTCTATCACCCCCCTCGCAATAGACTGGAGTGAATGTCAGCCAAGTCCAGCTTGAAACACATCCAGAACCGTGCTATCCTCTGGCAGCCTAATTCCCCTGCTCATACACATTGTTTTGGAGACCTGGTTATATGTGGAGTGGTGAGAGTTTCCTATCCTATATTGCATTATCAGTGGACCACTGCATACATCTTCTTGTATACATGGACCTCTGGTGTTCATAAGCTCAGTGGTCATAACAGCTGCACTAAAGTCTTCATTTGATTATATCAGGAAATTAAAGAAGCTGAGTCACACAAGTGCTTCTTTTGGTGTGGGCTGAACCTAATATACAGCGTAGAGCTCCTAGTTACAGATGAATAAGGAGTGGGCTTTGCTGAAATATATGGTTCATTAGCATTCTTGACATGCACTCACCCATCCACTACTATAATCTGGCAGATACTACCACGCCTGGGACTCATAAATGGACACTGCCCACAAGGCAACATTGTAGCTTTACACAGGCGTTTTCATGGTGGTTGACCATTAGCGGTCTTTGGGAACATCTTGCCTCACATTGGGACTGTGTGAATAGCCAGTCCATTGTAGCTTTTCATAGTATAGACATTTTTCATTCAGGTCCCATTATCCAGCTGGTTCTTTCCTTGTGGAAATTTGGGGCTGAGGGGGACCAGAGCCCCAGGGGGTTTTCCCTGGGGGGAAAGCGAAGGACTCCGGGTTTTGTCCCCTTTAGGAGGGGTTCCCTCCTCTTTGGGGAAAGGTATTTTTCCAAGGGGGAAAGGGAAGGGGGGCCGTGGGTGATACAGTGGATGTCAGTGTATGTTTTATACTTCCAATTTTTGCTTTGTTTTGGTTCAATGGATTGTGAGGAGACAAACCCCTTTACCAATATTTCCTGGGTATGGCACCGCTGCTTATCTGACTTTGGCAGTTCCCAGGTCCACCACATATAGAGTATTAGTTTGTTCTGACCTATACTGAAACTCCTTTCTTGCCTGCTTCGCTGGATTGAGATAGAGGGCATTCTAGTGATTCTCATTGTACTGAACTTGCCCAGGTGCACATAGTATTGGAACCTCCCCCATCACAGTGTCCCTACATCAGGTTCCCCCATCACAGTGGACCCATATATCAGTTGTCCCCATCACAGTGGACCCATATATCAGTTGTCCCCATCACAGTGTCCCCATATATCAGGTGTCCCCCATCACAGTGTTCCCATACATCAGGTGTCCCCCACATCAGGTTCCCTTATTAGTCTCCCCATACATTGGGTTTCCCCATCACAGTGGCCCCAAACAGCAGGTGCCCCCCTTCATCAGGTGTCCCCATTACAGTGGCCCCAAACATCAGGTGCCCCCCATCACAGTGTCCAAATAGATCAGATGTCCCCATCAAAGTACCCCCATACAACAGGTGTCCCCCATCACAGTGTCCTCTTAAATCAAGTGCCCCCCATCACAGTGCCCCCCTTACATCATGTCACCCCATCACAGTGCCCCCTTACATCATGTCACCCCATCACAGTGTCCCCCTTACATCATGTCACCCCATCACTGTGCCCCCTTACATCATGTCACCCCATCACTGTGCCCCCTTACATCATGTCACCCCATCACAGTGTCCCCATAAATCATGTCACCTCATCACAGTGTCCCCATACATCATGTCACCCCATCACAGAGTCCCCATACATCATGTCACCCCATCACTGTGCCCCCTTACATCATGTCGCCCCATCGCAGTGTCCCCATACATCATGTCACCCCATCACAGTGTCCCCTTAAATCATGTCACCTCATCACAGTGTCCCCATACATCATGTCACCCCATCACAGTGTCCCCATACATCATGTCACCTTATCACAGTGCCCCCATACATCAGGTCACCTTATCACAGTGCCCCCATACATCAGGTCACCCCATCACAGTGTCCCCATACATGTCACCCCATCACAGTGTCCCCATACATCATGTCACCCCATCACAGTGTCCCCATACATCATGTCACCCCATCACAGTGTCCATATATATCAGATGTCCCCATCAAAGTACCCTCATACAACAGGTGTCCCCCATCGAAGTGTCCTCTTAAATCAGGTGTCCCCATTATAGTGCCCCCTTACATCATGTCATCCCATCACATTGCCCAGAAATTGTACAGCAGGTGTCCCCCATCACAGTGCCCATATTGATCAGATGTCCCCATCACAGTGCTCCCATACATTTGGTTTCCCAATAAATCAGGTGTCCCTTATCACAGTGTCCTCTTAAATCATGATCCCCCATCACAATCTCCACGTACCTGAATGAAAGTGGCATCACTGGTAAGACACTAACAAGCTCCCGGCGCCCCCTCCTCCATAGGACGACACGACACCCTGGACCTCCGTCCCTCCCCTTATCCCGGCCCTAGTGGAGAGCACTAGGCGAAGCGCGGTCCTCCTCCATTTGAATGCTGTGCAGGGAGTCACACCTGTGATGTCACTAGTTACTAGATGCCAGGTGGCTCTAGCAACCAGTGGCCAGTAAAGTGGAGGTGGACGCAAAGCCAGCGCTATGTCCGGGTTTGCTGGCTCTGTCAGTTTCATTCCGGGACACTGTATTGTCCCGAAATGAAGGTGCCCGGGACAATCCCAGATCAATGGAGCGACGGACCTGGCCCTGATGGTGATAAGAAGGCCCTGCCTTTGAGTACGAAAGAACATAGTTCCAAGTTGTCTTTCCTATTTAGGCAATGGGGGAGTAAAGGTATCTGATGGCTGGATCAGGTGTTTGCATGCAGCCGAGATCATATGAGAAGATGGACCCAAAGCAAGGCAGAGAGGTTCAGAGGATGGCTCGGGATGAAGGAAGGTATGGCATACTGGTGACATCAGTGCTCTTATATGGACAAATGCCCATATTCAATCAATGCAATTCTTCACAGGAAAAAGTTAACACTGGACAGTGCAATCTGGAGTAAGTCTGTTAGTTTGCAAAAGGAAGGTTGTGGGAGGAGCAGGGGGGTGCAATGCCATCCTAGACTATGGTTGTGTGAGTTTCCATTGATGCACACAGCATAGGAAGACACAACCTTAGCCCCTGCATACAACAGTAGGATGCTGCAAGAGGAAGGAGCTATCCTTAAACAGGAAACCAGGTGCAGTGATCATGGCACCAGCCTAAACTGGAACATGGATTAAGGATTAAAAGATAAAGAAGCTACATAATCAGTAAGTGATTAAATCAGCTGCTGAAAGTGCTTAAAAGGTTGTAATATCATTAGCCTCACTGCAAGAAAAATCACTGCCCCAAAACTTGTATGCAGACCAGGAGTCAGAAATTGTCAGTTTGTCTTTAGAAGCTTTGCTGGAAAAGAAGAAAATGCTTTTTTATACCTGGAATTCCTTTTCAAGGTTTAGAGACTCTTCTGAGTTCCGGACCTGGGCTAAAGGGAATTTAGTCACCAATGGAGTGCCTTGATAAACCAATGTCTTCAAACTCTGGTTCTTACCTCCTTCCCCCTTGGTAGTCCCCTTTTTCCTTTTTTATTCTTTTTCTTTCCCTTTCTCTTTCCCCTTTTTGTTTCTATCAAGTGTAACAAGAACAATATGTTTAACAGTAAACTCTGCTTATATAGTGCAAAACATTATTTGCAAGTACGTGACACTGCTTGGATGTTGAATTTTGAAAGCAGCAGCAATCCTGCGGATCTGACAGGTTTTCTAATCTGACATAACGCTGCTGCTTTTAAAATTCAACATGAAAATAGTGTTACGGATTTATAAATACAGTATTTCACTATATAAGCTTAGTTTAGTGCTAAAAATTAGTGTGAAATGCAAGAGTTGGGTGGGTGTAAAAACATGTCTGCTGCTGCTTTCTGACTGCAGGTTTAGTACAGCCGCATGCGGGGTGTAGCAAGATGGCCGCCGTTCAAAGAATTTGACATGCAGTGTCCTGATGTCAGAGATGATGCGGTGAGCATGCGCAGTGCGTGTGGTTTTCAGCAACAGCTGATTCTATGTAACAGGAAGTGACATGGTTCAACATTCTGCCGGGGTTGTCATTTTGTCAGAACAACGGGCACACTCTCCTGTCGTGCGAATTGGATGCGGGGAAACCGCATCCAATTCGCACTAGTGTGAACTCAGCCTAAATCTACTAAATACATTACAGGTGCATCAAAACAAAAGATGTTCAAAGACTTATAGTTATTTCTTTTTTTTTTTTTTTAAAGCAGCCACATCCTGAGTAGCAAAGCCCATCCCCTAGCAGGATGGTGCATGCCTTGCTCTCTGTGTGGAAGCAGTGAACAATACACCCCTTGCTGAGTAAGGGCTAGCGATCTCCTGTCATCAGGAAGTGAGAGCTTTACTGAGAATTACCATGGCTTTGTCACATCAGGGGACAGATCAGACATCTGCAGAGGGACCACTGCTTTCGCACAGGGAGCAAGGGAACTTCTCTGCAGTAAGCGGGCAAGGAGCATGCTCTTCTACTCAAACTGTGGTGGATTTTTGTGCACTGTTTATGTACCTGGAATATATATAGCTAATTTAAATTGAAAATTCAATCTGGCTTTAAAAGAGAACCTAGTGAGAAACCTTACCAGTTTCCACTGCAAACAGCTGGAAGAGTAACATGGAGAATTGCAGTTAGTGTCATCCCATAGACCTCTATATACGAACCTCATGTACTAGATCAGGGTTTCTCAACCAGGGTTCCATGAAGCTAAGGTTCCTTCAGAGGTTTCTAGGGGTTCCTTAAGCAATTGGCAATTGCTGCCTCTTAAATAAGTTCCCAGTGACAGCCTTGATCTTTTTAGCTATCTGTAAGGGGGTAATTCTTCCCAATGACCACAAGTGTAAGGAGCATTCTTGCCAGTCACCATCACACTAATATATCATAAGTTGTAGTAATCTTCTAATTGCAGTAATTTTTAGCAGGGGCTCCCTGAGATTTGAAATTTGCTTCACTAGCTCCTCTGTGTTGAAAAGGTTGAGAAAAGCAGTACTAGATGCTGAGTGGTTGGCATTTCCATTTGTTGTTTAGGAGGTTCTGATATCCTTTTTTTTTTCTGGATACACTATCAGAGGGAGATTTGAGTGAACAGAGGGACTAGTTTTATCGATGAATAGCACTCAGTAACCTGACACACACACACCACGTACTGACGTTAGACTGTTTACCTGCATTTTCCACTAGCACGAAACATTGACCAGTGATGTGAAAACACTGGAAATAAATAACTTCCCATCACAACAAGCTGAGCTCACCACTTATGGAGATTGTAATAAAATCTATGGCATTCAGTAAACATTTTTATTGGATTTGTGATAAAACAGTGAGGAATAACAAATATTCTTTGATGTGAAAGATAATTTGATTGCATAGTGGTTTATTTTTTTCAGCAGGTAATGTAGTTTGATCTAAAGGGTTTCTAAACCAAAAAATATATATAATATATTGCAGCTTACTGGTCCTTAGATGTGTTCCCTGCAATAGTTTTTTTTTTTCATAGTTTCAAGCTTTTTTTTTTTATCTAGTGATCCTGCACATAACAAACTTTTTGTCCCTTCTTGACTGCTCAATTATCCACTTTATAGTTGTTGGTTGTCACACAGGCTGGACTGCGAACACACCCACCACCTTTTTTCATCTCCATTACATGGTGGATTAATGGGACCGGTAGTTTATACAATAAAGACAAGGATGTTTGTGCTTTAGTTTCAGCTCACAAGTGACAAGGACACTGCATTTCTTGCAAAATCAACAGCCACCACACCAAGAACCAGTAAGCTGCAATATAAAAAAATATATATTTTAAAGGTTAGCACACTACAGCAGCCATGGGGTCTGTGGACCAGGGGTCTCCAAATTTTTCAGTATAAGGGCCAAATCATATATTTTACAAATATTTGCTGGCAAAAAAAGTTTTATAAATAAATAAATTACTACCCCCCCTTTCTTACATCAGAATGCCACTCAGGGTCCTCCATTAACATCAGGGTTCTCGTTGGTGTGCCGCCCTTATCTCAGGTTCCCCATCAGAGTGCTCCTTACATCAGGATTGCCAACAGAGTCCCCCTTGCATTAGTGTACCACCCTGTCCTAAACAGGGGCTACTGTCCAAATTTAGTTTTGCTGGGTGGTAGTCAGCCTAGACTGATTTTATAGTTTACGCGTTCATCTGCTTTTACTCTGTTTACTTGTGTTTACTCACAGTTTTTCTCTGCTGACAGGAGGTTTCACTGGTACCTCTGGCAATAGTGTGAGAAGCCACAGTAAAACTGAGTTATGAACATTTATGTTTTCTCTAGCCAACCAGTAGGAGGTTTATTACCATTGGTGCTTGCTGGGGGAGGATATAAATACGTGGGGTAGATCATGTGAGCTCTTCGCCCAGGGCTGTGGCCTAGGGAGGGTGTATGAGGAGCAGGAGAGACTAGCCCAGGGATCTAGGAGGCCTTTGCCTGTGCTTGAAGCAGAGGTTTAGGAGCAGAAGGAGCCTGCTTGTCCAGTGGGGTCCTTCTCCTTGAGGCCCTGGGCTCAGGGAGCCTCACAGAGGACAAGTAAAATAGAATCTGCTGCTAAAGGTGCTTTGGAGGAACTTTCAAAAAGCCCAGGAAAGCATCCGGAGAATCACTAAAGAAGATACTGTTGCTGTTGGAGACTTCTAAAAAGGTACAGGTTGCAGGGGAGGGAGATAAGCACACAGCTTGTCTATTCAAAAAACTGTAAGTCCCCCTACTTACGAACAAGTTCTGTTCCGGGAGCTCATTCATAAGTCCAAAATGTTTGTAAGTCCACCAAAGATCAGTGCTTGCAGACAAAGGCTGCAAGTGCTGATCAGTGTGTTCTGGCAGGGGGAGCCCCCCCCCTGTCAGAACACAATAGCACAGCTGGAAAGATCGCTGCACAAACATTGCTTGTGTTGGTACGGGGATCTGTCAGTTTTTTTTCGCTCAGCCCGCTGGGTTGAATGAAAAAAAAAACTGCAAACACATGTTCGCATATTTGAAAGTTTGCAACTCAAAGGTTTGTATGTAGGGGACTTACTGTACAGCTCTACATGTTCCTTCATTCCTCTGCCTATGTGGAGGGGATGTGTGTCTCTTTATTCCAATCAGCTCTTGCACAGTGTCTAAGATCTGTAACTGCAGCTCCCCACCCCCTTTCTCTGTACTGACAGATGCAGAAGAATTTGATCGCAATTGTGCTCTTTTGAAGGGTTGTAGATATGAGGACTGCGGATAAATAAGTACAATTTATGTAGGAGTATTTATTTAATCTCTGTGTATCATCTGGGGCTATTGACCTCACTGGGTATATGAGAGAGTTTACAACCACTTTAAAGGCCCTTTTTTCTGAATTGGAGTCTGTGTCTGCAGATCGGTAATGGAATTCCCTACCCCTCTCTTCCTGAAATTTGAGTACAGCTAATAAACTGTTTTGCATTAAAAGTGACTGGTGCCCACCTATACACATTTTTCACTGTTGCCTGAGGATTACACCCTGAGGTGAAATGTCAGCCCTCCCTGTTTCTGGGGTACTCCACCTATCCCTATGGCTCTATATTAACATCTCTATTGGAGTCCCCCTTACCACCGTAAGGCTTGCACCGTGTCTGTAGCAGCAGGGCAGGAGCTGGAAGGCAGAGCAGGTCTGGACAGAGGACGTTCCTAGTGGTCCTATCATTTAATGATGGGGAGTATGGCAAAGCTGCAGGAGGTACCCTGTGCTGGAGACTGCGTGGGGTGGGCATTGAGACCATAAGCAATCTCTGCTGACCTGAATCCTCAGTTTGTGCACCACTAACCCTATTAACTAATTAACTAGCAACTAACCCTAGCTGTGGGTCAGATACAATTTTGTAGCTGTCCAGATGTAGCTCATGGGCCATAGTTTGGAGATCCCTGCTTTAGACAATAGAAAATTAGGCCTTTATGCAAGTTAAACTTTTGGCAGCTTATAAGGAATTGGTGTAATCACTGTCACCACCCTCAAATATAGAAGCCAATGCTAGATGAAAAACAAATTTTGCCTGGAGATGAGCATTTTAGAAACGGATCTTACAAAATGTACTTACTGTAAGCTTGATATTTTAACTAGAAAAGGTGAAGCTGACAGTAAGGAACTTTTGAATGTCTGTTTTTAAAAGCCCATCTCCAGAGACAAAAATTTTTTCTTAGCAATTAACTATTGAGACAATAAAAGTTTTGGTCAAAAGTATTGGTGGGTAGTAGTGGATGGTTGTCCCTTTATTCTCTGGTAGGTCTAGTGCGGTAAAGAAAAAAAAAACTTACAGTACTGTGCAAAAAAAGTTTTAGGCAGGTGTGAAGAAATGCTGTAAATTAGAATACTTTCAAAAATATACATTTTAATTATTTATTTTCATCAGTTTACAAAATGTAAAATGAGCGAACAGAAGAAGAATCAAAATCAAATCAATATTTGGTGTGACTACCCTTTGGCTTTAAACCAGCATTATTTCTTACACTTGCACAATGTCATGAATGTTGTAAGATTAGAGTCAAGTGTATGATTAACCAATTATACCAAGCAGGTGCTAATGATCATCAATTTCATATGTAGGTTGAAACACAGTCAGTAACGGAAACGGCAGTGTTGGAGGCTTAACACATCATGCTTACTTCCCATCGGCATGAGAAGATGTCCAGCAGTGCCATCAGCACAAAGCTGGGAGAAACCAGTGGGACCCAGGTATACCCATCTATTGTCCAGAGACGGCTGGCCAGAAATGGTCTTAATGGAAGAATTGCAGCCAAAAAGCCATACCTCTGATGTGGAAACAAGGCTAAGCGACTCAACTATGTACAAAGACATAGGAACTACCAAAAGAAAGCTCTATTTGTGGGGAAAAAGGACATACATTTTGTTTGAGTACAGCGTCACACGATCGCGCAATTAAAGGTCGCATCAGGTAAAGCGATGCAGTGCCGTATCGCAAAAAATGGCCTGGTCATCAAGGGGGCAACTTCTTCCAGTCCTTAACTAGTTACAATATGTAAATTTTCAGCCTTGTATGTCTTGGCTCATTTAGAGAGGCAGACCGACAGAGGCTTTACAGTGCTGAAGTTCACAGGCTGCCTATGGGGGAGAAAGGAGAGAATATCAAGTGCATAGGAGAAGACACTATCCTTGTAAGAAACAATAATAAAGTGGAGTGGGGATTTTAGGTGGTGCAAAAAATATATCGTCAAATATATTCAGTAAAAAAGATTTATTTCTTATTTTGAGGAGCAAAACAAAAAATATATAAAAAGCAAATGACACAGGCATGTACAGTACTGATATTAGGATGTTAAACAGGACAACATGATAGAAAATCCCGACATGTTTCGCCCATAGATCGGGCTTCTTCAGGGGAGCTGTCTTTATGGAGGTACAGGCCTTCTAAAACGAGTACAACGAGTAACAAACAACAAATACAAAAAAATAGTAAGTGACTGAGTACTAATAAGGAATATATAATAAGCATATTACATGTTTTTGAAAAGTTGGGGTGAAGGCAAAAATATGAAAAACATGAAATGTACACAATAATCAAATATGCACCTGTGTCTCCACTCCCAGGGCAATGCTTCTAGCCCAGTTCACCCAGAAAATGGGGGCGAAGGTCCCACCGCTGTCTCCCCAAAGGCTAACAATGCAAGTTGGGACCACAAGCAACTGGGGGCCACAGAGGGAACAAAAGGACCAGCTAAAAACAGGTGCAACGTCAGGCTCCTGCGGACACTGCCTCCAGCGTGCCTGCTCATCAGCGCGCTCACAGTTAATTGAACTACAAGCTGCAGTGATAAGAGAGATAGCTGGAGAGGGGAAAAGATCCCACACCAGCTGTCATGGGAAGAGAGGGGGGGGGCTGGGGTGGAGCATGTTACACATTACATCATAACTGCTTTTTTTTTTTAGTTCTCTTCTTTTGCAAGATATTGCAGGTGTACTAAACATAGAGTACAGGTCCTCTTAACATGAATGAACCACTGTTGACTGGTACTCTGTGCCATCGAATGTTCTGTTTGTCTTTGTCTTTCCTGGGGTTTGTACAAGTGAGTCAGTGTTTGTGAAGATCCCTCATGATGACTTCCTGACATCGTTAATGAACTGCAACAAGAGTGATGTGAATCATTCTCTCTTTGCGTCACACATGGGGACATTATTCAGATTCCTTTTCTGAGAAAGTGACAGACTAAATGTATTTTTAGAAAATCATGACCCCTGCATCTTGAGTATACAGGTAGCTATGAGTTAGTGAAATGATGTGCATGGGGATTATGGGGATTTGTGTGAGCTTCTGCACAATAATATCACAATAAATATAACAGCTTGTAATGGCCACAGCTGGACACTCCTCTGTCCCAGGGAAAACAAGTTACATGAGCCATACCTCATAGGTCAGAACACTTTTGTTTTCTGGGAACATTACGCAGATGTTACATGTAGAGGTGAATCATATTTGTTAGTGTGCTTACACACTAGGAATACCGATAATATGCACTGTGCTGCACATGTGAAGTTTAGTGTATGTTCCAGAGAAGCTTGCAAACAGGAAGTAATACTGTAAGTTTTTATTGCAGAATAGACACAGTATATCTTTTCTGCTTTAAAAAAATAAAAATACGTCCTGATTTTTTTTTTTGTCTAGGGCAAAGTTCTGCTTTAACCGCTTGCCGGCCAGCCGCTGTCATTATACTATGACAGGTTGGTACGGCTGCACGAATCGGCCGCTTTAAGAGTGATAGGCGGCGCGGAGCCGATGCATGGGGTGGACAGCCTAGATCGCTCCTCAGAGAGCCAGAATGGGGATCTGTGTATGTAAACAAACAGATCCCCGTTCTGACAGGGGAGTAGAGATCTGCTGTTCCTAGTGATCAGGAACAGTGATCTCTCTCCTCCTCCAATCAGTACACCGCCTCGCCCAGCCCAGTTAGAAACACCTCCCTAGGGAACAGTTAACCCCTTGATTGCCCCCTAGTGTTAACCCCTTCCCTGCCAGTGACATTTATACTGTAATCAGTGGTTATTTTTAGCTCTGATTGCTGTAATAATGTCAATGGTCCCAAAAAAGTGTCTGATCTGTCTGCCACAATGTCGCAGTCCCCCTAAAAATCGCAGATCGCAGCCATTACTAGTAAAAAATAAATAAAAATGCCATAAATCTATCCCCTATCCGCTATAACTTTTGTGCAAACCAATTAATATATGCTTATTGCAATTTTTTTTTTTACCAAAATTATGTAGAATACATATTTGCCTAAACTGATGAAATATTGAATATTTATTATAGCAAAAAGTAAAAAATACTGGGTTTTTTTTTTTAGTTTAGAGTTTAGAAAATAAAAGCAGCAGAGATGATCAAATATTACCAAAAGAGAGCTCTATTTGTGGGGAAAAAAAGGACATAAAATTTGCTTGAGTACAACATCGCAGAACCGCGCAATTGTCAGTTAAAGTGACGCAGTGCCATATCGTAAAAAATGGCCTAGTCATTAAGGGGGCAACTCCTTCTGGTCCTTAAGTGGTTAATGCAGTTTAACCCGTTCATTTGCAGCTGTAGCTAGAGGGAACCTGACCATTACACCAAAATACGCTACCATTACTGGTGAGATGCAGACCCCATGTGCCTATAAATGCTTCTTCTTTCTTCCTGTCTTTAAGCCTGATAAAGATCATTATGCTATATTGCATACAAGGCCTCTCCAAGTTGAAGTTAAGCCCTGCCTATGCCTGCTATTAAAGAGGAGCTCCAGTCTCCCCCCAAAAATGTAAAAGTCATCAGCTACAAATACTGTAGGTGCTTAATATAAGGACACTCAACTGGGGATCCAGCTCTGTCCTCACCGAGCTGATTATTTAATGGGCTTCGGGTCCAGGCTCCACCATCTTAACTATGGAAAATTGGAAGTGAAGGCTTGCGTATGTTCAAGTTGCGCTGCACTTCGTGAAAGGTCCTGTAGTCTTCTGGGACCTGTAATGTGTCCCAGAAGGCTGCCGGTGAAGGAGGGTGAACTTATGCTCAGATCACCATGGCAATCCAGGTGAAAGTAGCAGCGGGTACCTGTCTTAGCCAGGTACCAGCTCCCCTCTCCCAAAAATAAGGGCTAAATGTGGCAGGGAAGGGGGGACGAGACAAACAAGTGAAACTTCCCCTATTGGTTTAATTTACACTTTAACAGGTTGAGGGCTCTTTGGAGAACCCAGGCTAGTCACTATAGATATACAGTAGCTGACAAAGGCACTTCTTTTTTTTAAATCAAAAGGCTTTTATTGTAACAAAAGCAAAAGGCACAAAAGGCTGGACGAAATGATGTTATGTAACGTTGCTTCGCCCTGTGGCCACCAGGGGGCGCGTGCTCGCTCCCGAGCCAATGCGAGTGCCCGACAGTCTCAATCACCGCCGGCCTCCCGCGATCGCTCGGGGCACACGGAGAACCCGGAACTGTGTGTGTAAACAAACACACACAGTTTCCCATTCTCTGAGCAGGGAACTGACAGATGTATGAACAGTGATCTGTTAGCTTCCCTGCACAGTCCCCTCCCCCCTTCAGTTAGAATACAAACTAGGACACACATTAACCCCTTCACTGCCCCCTAGTGTTAACCCCTTCACTGCCAGTAACATTTTTACAGTAATCAATGCATTCTTAATCGCGCTGATCGCTGTATTAATGCCAATGGTCCCAAAAATGTGTCAAAATTGTCCGATGTGTCTGCCATAATGTCGCAGTCACGATAAAAATCACTGATCGCCGCCATTACTAGTAAAAAAAAAATTATTAATAAAAATAACATAAAACTATCCCCTATTTTGTAGACGCTATAACTTTTGCACAGACCAATCAATATACGCTTATTGTGATTTTTTTTTTACCAAAAATATGTAGAAGAATATGTATCGGCCTAAACTGAGGAAAAAAAATGTTTTTTTAAATATTTTTTGGGGGATATTTATTATAGCAAAAAGTAAAAAATAATGCATTTTTTTTTCAAAATTGTCGCTTTTTTTGTTTATCGCGCAAAAAATAAAAACCGCAGAGGTGATCAAATACCACCAAAAGAAAGCTCTATTAGTGGGAAAAAAAGGACGTCAATTTTGTTTGGGAGCCACTTTGCACGACTGCGCAATTGTCAGTTAAAGTGACGCAGTGCCAAATCCCAAAAAACACTCTGGTCTTTGGGCAGGTAAAAAAGTGGTCCGGGGCTGAAGCGGTTAAACTGCAAGCATATCTTCACTGGGCTATCAACACTGTAGTAACCTGGTGAGAACCAGTTGTGGAGGAGCTACTTCAGGAACGCCCAACCAACATTGCCAATATAATATAATTTTCAGGAGAGAAGATATCCATTCTCACAGGACATTAACAAAAAAACTGAGGCATGCTGGGAGTCAGAAGGATGATAGTGGACCATACATCCCAACTGTCCTCCATATGGAGGAACTGTCCCTGATTTGGAACCAAATCCCTCTGCCCCTCTTTCCTTCTAAGTTGTCCCTCTTTTTTGACAGATGTGTAGTTCTAATACATATGACATAAAAACAGCACCAGCGACAGGAGTATGGGTGTAGGAAGTAAAACCAAAATAGATCAATAAATAAATGTCAGAATTATTAATCTGCTGCAGACCGAAATTCAATGTGTCCATGTATTAATATAAATTTACCCTATGTTATGTACCTTTGAACTGCTCTGACAATACCATACTCATGCAAACTTTTTTTTTTCCCATGCCACACCTGTATGTTATGTGTGGGTGGAGTCTATATAAATTACTGTACTGAATGTATATGTGGTTATTTTATTGCCATATTTTTTACAACGTTCGTTACTAATAAAATAATTTTGCATTTATTTCAACTTTGCCTCCACTAAGTCATCTATCTCATTCAAAGTCCCACTTTCCCTTCTCTTTTGCACATAGTATAGGGATGGAGGCACACCGCACATGTGCCTCATTTAAAGTCCCAATTCCCCTTCTCCATTTGATTTGAACAGGGATAGAGATTTGATGACTGGGTTGGTAGTGTTCCCCTACTACCCTAGTGTGAGGCTTGTAAATTCCGGATGGTTATGTCACCATACCCGGTTCTTTACACACTCAGGGTACATTCATTTTGTATCCATGTAGTTCCATAGCGCCGTTGAGCGCAAGTTCATTTGGGGTATGTTGTGTTGGTGTTGGTTTCCTGTTCCTTTGTTGGTCCTCTACCCGGGAGCTGCGATGCTCTTTACGTGCCTCCCCCTCCCCCTCCTGTCTCCGCCCACCGGGGGGCGGGGAGTGTTACGGGGTAGCGGGGGGATGCCTACAGAGCATCGGCGCCACGCATCCTGCCCTGTGTGTGGCGTCATGATTGGGGCCAACACACAGAGCACGTGATTTCCATCCCAGCTGTTCTGGCAGTGAATATGGGCTTCTGTGGAGGGCGGTGCCTACCGCCCTCTCCGGAGCCCCTTCCTGCTTATCACACGCTAGCGTGACGCTGGTAAGAGCCGGCGTGCACGTGTGCGGGGTACATATAAGCTGCCTCCCCTGTCACACTCTTGCTGATACACCTCCTAGCTATCACATCGCATTCAACACTTCCCTTTGTTTCCAGCCTTGCTCCAACACGTAAGTCACCCCCTAGGTCATTCACATCAGCCTGTCACTTTTGTTTGATGTTTTTTCCTTTTTTGTTATCACTGTTGCCACTTTTTTGTTTTACCATTGGTTTTCACTATCCAACCTTTCACTTTTTCATGCAACACCAACAATGCTCACACAGCTCACACATTGAGTCAACACACACCCCCTTTTACATCACATTCCACTTATTTCACTATTTATTATTTTTTCATTATTTTATCTCTTCATATTTTTATATTTTATTATTTTTTATTTATCTATTCATTTACATTTTATTCATTCTCAATTTCACATTCTTTTTTACACCTTCTCAGATCACTTCAGGTTGCCTTCACAGGCCACCGCAACTTTCCACTTGCACCAGCAATTTGTGCCTTGGGTCATCGGGAGTTTTTGTTGCATGCGCCCTGCTGTGCACGGCTGCAATTACCTCAGTTCCCGGGGGAGGCTATCTTGGGACTTTGATCACATGGCCGCAACATTTTACTGTTTTGGATCCTATGTGAGTATTTAGGACGGGCTAATCTGCCCTATTTCTACATTACTAATTAGAACTAGACTAATGTCACCACTTTTTTCTTTACACACTGCAGATATATTTTAGCATCTGCCCCTGAGGAGTGTCTCTACACGAAACGCGTCGGACACAAGGGAAGCTGATCTGTGTCTGTAATGGACACATTGAATTTCGGTCTGCAGCAGATTAATAATTCTGACATTTATTTATTGATCTATTTTGGTTTTACTTCCTACACCCATACTCCTGTCGCTGGTGCTGTTTTTATGTCATATGTATTAATATAAATTTATCCTATGTTATGTACCTTTGAACTGCTCTGACAATACCATACTCATGCAAACTTTTTTTTCCCATGCCACACCTGTATGTTATGTGTGGGTGGAGTCTATATGAATTACTGTACTGAATGTATATGTGGTTATTTTATTGCCATATTTTTTACAACGTTCGTTACTAATTAAATAATTTTGCATTTATTTCAACTTTGCCAGTTCATTTGGGGTATGTTGCGGTTGTGGTGGTTTCTGGTTCCTTTGTTGGTCCTCTACCCGGGAGCTGCGATGCTCTTTACGTGCCTCCCCCTCCCCTCTCCGCCCACCGGGGGCGGGGAGTGTTACGGGGTAGCAGGTGGATGCCTACAGAGCATCGGCGCCACGCATCCTGCCCTGTGTGTGGCGTCATGATTGGGGCCAACACACAGAGCACTTGATTTCCATCCCAGCTGTTCTGGCAGTGAATATGGGCTTCTGTGGAGGGCGGTGCCTACCGCCCTCTCTGGAGCCCCTTCCTGCCTATCACACGCTAGCGTGACGCTGGTAAGAGCCGGCGTGCACGTGTGCGGGGTACATATAAGCTGCCTCCCCTGTCACACTCTTGCTGATACACCTCCAAGCTATCACATCGCATTCAACACTTCCCTTTGTTTCCAGCCTTGCTCCAACACGTAAGTCACCCGCTAGGTCATTCACATCAGCCTGTCACTTTTGTTTGATGTTTTTTCCTTTTTTGTTATCGTTGCCACTTTTTTGTTTTACCATTGGTTCTCACTATCCAACCTTTCACTTTTTCATGCAACACCAACAATGCTCACACAGCTCACACATTGAGTCAACACACACCCCCTTTTACATCACATTCCACTTATTTCACTATTTATTATTTTTTCATTATTTTATCTCTTCATATTTTTATATTTTATTATTTTTTATTTATCTATTCATTTACATTTTATTCATTCTCAATTTCACATTCTTTTTTACACCTTCTCAGATCACTTCAGGTTGCCTTCACAGGCCACCGCAACTTTCCACTTGCACCAGCAATTTGTGCCTTGGGTCATCGGGAGGTTTTGTTGCATGTGCCCTGCTGTGTGCGGCTGCAATTACCTCAGTTCCCGGGGGAGGCTATCTTGGGACTTTGATCATCTGGCCGCAACATTTTACTGTTTTGGACCCTATGTGAGTATTTTCTACTATTTCTACATTACTAATTAGAACTAGACTAATGTCACCACTTTTTTCTTTACACTCTGCAGATATATTTTAGCATCTGCCCCTAAGGAGTGTCTCTACACGAAACGCGTCAGTCACAAGTGATGCTGATCTGTGTCTGTAATGGACACATTGAATTTCGGTCTGCAGCAGATTAATAATTCTGACATTTATTTATTGATCTATTTTGGTTTTACTTCCAGACCGAAATTCAATGTGTCCATGTATTAATATAAATTTATCCTATGTTATGTACCTTTGAACTGCTCTGACAATACCATACTCATGCAAACTTTTTTTTCCCATGCCACACCTGTATGTTATGTGTGGGTGGAGTCTATATGAATTACTGTACTGAATGTATATGTGGTTATTTTATTGCCATATTTTTTACAACGTTCGTTACTAATAAAATAATTTTGCATTTATTTCAACTTTGCCTCCACTAAGTCATCTATCTCATTCAAAGTCCCACTTTCCCTTCTCTTTTGCACTACTATTCCTTTATCCTGGCTTTTGAAATTTACAAATGCAGCAATTTAGAAATTGGATGAAAGGTTTAGCCCTTGAAAACACCTTTTGAAAGATAAAAAATGCATTTTATATACAACTATGTAGATAAGACCAAATTGAGGGAAAATGGGGAGAAAAGAAGGACTATGTTCCAAATCAGAGACAGTCCTTCGAAATCAGGGACATTTGGGAGCTATGTATATACAATAAGGATTACAAAAGCTCCCTTGTTTTACTTGTAGCAAGGCCTTTGGTCTCCTTCAGTCTAATGAGAACTTCCAGGGCCAGAGATAGCTGACATCCTTCAGTATGTGGTAGGTTGTGAGGCATAGTGGGTGCAAGGTGGAAGTTATTGGATGCCAGACACTTCTTGAATGCAAAAGAGATGTTTATTTCTCTTACAAACTTTTATGGGGGGAAGAGGGTTATGCCCCGTACACACGATCCGATTTTCCAACAACAAATATTGGATGTGAGCTTGTTGGCTGAAAGTCCGACCGTGTGGATGCTCCATCGAACATTTGTTGTCGGACTTCCTGCCAACAAATGTTGGCTAGCAGGTTCTCAAATTTTCCGCCAACAAAACTTTGTTGTTGGAATTTCCGATCGTGTGTACACAAGTCCGACACACAAAAGTTCACGCATGCTTGGAATCAAGCAGAAGGAGCTGCACTGGCTATTGAACTTTCTCTTTTTCGGCTCGTCGTACTTCTTTTACGGTACCACGTTCCCACGTTCCCACGTTCGTAATTGTTGGCCAACATTTGTGTGACCGTTTGTATACAACGGTTTTGTTGTCGGAAAGTCCGATCGTGTGTACGTGGCATTAGGGCCAGGACACCCTTGAATAGTTGCAAGTTCAATTAGCAGACTCCGAGACTTCAATAAGAGGACAGCCATGGAGGGAAAGGCGTCCAGCAAGCAGCCCCATCTGCATGTGCAGGAATGCTGTCTTCTATGGCAACAGTCTTTAACAGTTCCTAACACAAAACGTAACAGTTCTTTCACCTTCACTACAACTTCTCCTTGTAGTTCTTCAGCCCACTGAGCTCCCGGTCTCTCACTAGACCCTCTGATTTAGTGCCACTAAATCCCTTGAGCTCCTCCAATTTTTATGGTGGTATCTTCCTCAAGCGTCACCCCGATTCCCTGCTGGGTCCCTAGCTTGGCACTCCTGATACTTCTCAAGCTTCACCTCGCTGGCCTGCTTGGTCCCTGACTTGACGCACAAGGCTGCTATGCAAGCGTCACCTCTGCTGGCTGGGTCCCTGACTTGATCATCATCTGAAGTTTCCCGATTCTCCATTCGGTGAGAATGTAAATCCGGTACTTGCTTCACTTACTCACTATGGTCCCGGGTAATAAGGCGGATGGTCCCTTTGTGGTGACAGCTTCCCCTCTACCTCCAACCACTGACAGGTTCTCCAGCCAGCAGAACCATTACTCCTGGTTAGACTGCAAGCCGCAATCCCAACCCTGCGTTGCTCTCTTGCTTCTGGATAGGCCTCAGACAGCCTAGCAGCCAGATGCCCCCAGAATAGGTCCAATCTCCAGCCTAGCAGCCCGGGGCAACATGACACACGTCCACCCAGACAGCCGTCCGGGTGGCACAGAACATAGATCACATGAATCCACCTTAATATATAGGCTCTCCCAGCAGGCCAATGAATCAAAAAAAAACCCTGCCCATTGGCTGAGATACCCCATATATACATAACCTGACCTTGAGTTGCCCTTCTCATATCTATTACCACCAAGTACCCGGCCACCTAGTGGTAGAAGAGAAAAATGCAATAAGGCCAAACTAACAATAGACCAGGTGGACTACTCCTGGCAAGTACATTTGTGAGGAGTATCCCTGCCTAAACTCCAGGGTACTACATACTTAAAATAAAAAAGAGGTTTATACACTAATTACCTGCTCTGTGCACTGGTATTGCATACAGCAGCCCCCTCCCCCCTCTTCTGAGGTCTCCCACTGGCGCTCTCTGCTTCTTCTCTTCTCTATGTGGTCCCCTAGCAAGCCTCTTGATAGGGGGGCACTCATGCAGGCTCGCTCCCAAACTGGGCTGTATGCGTCCATAAACACACAAAGCACAGCTCAGTCCTGCCCCTTCTCCCTCCTCACTGGATTTGATTGACAGCAGCAAGAGCCAATAACTCCCGCTGCTATCAATCTGTTCTGTGAGACCAGGAACAGAGACCAGCGTGACTGCAAACAGGCAGAGCACTAGATCAATACAGGACTCAGGTAAGTATTTAGGGAACGGGGAAAGCAAACTAGTACAGGGTTTTTTTTTTCTTTTACCTTAATGCAGGTAATGCATTAAGGTAAAACACTTTGTGACTTTAAAACCACTTTAATTACCAAAAGTGTTACACTACCCTAAAGTTTTTATACAAACCTTTTTATTATCACATTATTGTGATATATACTGCTTAATGATGTAAAAAACACTTGTGGGTTTAGCTAATTGTTTTTTAATTGTTAATTCTTTATGGACCACATGATTAGGGATGTGGCAGGGGGTGTTTCCTTTGCCTTGTATTAAAGAGTAAGAAAGCTACCAGCAATGTACTGGGATGTCCTTTATAGCTTTGTTTTACTCGTGTCCGATTTGTTATAAGCCTGTTGCTGTACGACATTACTTTGGAGCAAGGCCTTTATCAAGTCCTCCATGCTGCAGAGTCACAAATACACTGCAGTACACTGTGCCTTTAAGTGGTATAGACACACACTGCTGTCCTTAACATCGCTGACAGAACGTTCACACAGCTTATCTTAATGCAGTCTTTTAACAACAGGTACACAGTGTAGCCAACAAACTTGCCTTTCAACGTGGATCAGTAGAGGGATTGCCCGCATCCTCCACCAATTGTTGTAGGTTAGTTTGAAGTAGAGATTTCTCAGAGAGGTAAACCAGCCATGTGCAAGGTTAAGGGCTTCCTGCCCATGTTTATTTGGTCAACAAATACAGCAAACAGACAAGGATTCCCTCACAAGGGTAGAAAACATAGTCCCAAAACAAAGGTCCAATAAACAAATGTAAGCCTTCTGGCTTAATAAACAGACCTTACTGGGCCTGCCCCAGTCCTACAGGCATGTTTCCTCACAGTCTGCTTCTCCTCTCTCAGCACCACCACTGATTAAACCAGGTAAGGCAAAATTTTACCCAGGTGGGAAGCAAGGCGTGGCTAGTGCTTAACCCCTTGCTGCCTACAAACCTTTCACTGCCACTCATTTACCTTAAGAACCTCAAGATTCTGTGTGGCAGATACACCCCATCTATCACTGACAGGGGCTGTCTGTTACACCGCTACAATCTTACAGTTTAGGAGGAGCAAATCAAATTGGGGTTTGGTTTGTCAACACTTTCATGATTTTTGCTCAAAGTTCAAATTTGAATTTTGAACTTTGAGGCGAACACTATTAAACTCTATAGGAGATGGATCTTGTTATTCAATTCTGTTAATTTGCAGGGCTAATGTAAGAAACAATGTTGAAATCAAAAGGCATGGAAAGCCAGACACTGTCGCGGGTGTCACGTACCTGACGGGCGAGACTGACGTGCAGCAGGAAGGCCACAAGAGCCGTCTGATCTCCCAGAGCAGACCAGAGCAGACCAGCAGGTAACAGTAGGTGTAGTCACCTCAGCAGACAGGAAGCAGGAAACAGGAAGCTGCTAGATGCAGAGCTGTGGGGACACTGGATGTGTGGTTAGACAAGCCGTGTTCGGTAATAGATGATCAAGCAGACACAAACAGCAGACAGAGAATCGTCGGGATACAGGCAAAGGTTCGGTATAGGATATCAGTCAATATAGAGATAAGCATGGTTTCAAGGCAAGCCAGGGTCAGGATAACAGAGATCAATCATAGTCAAACAACAGGAAACAGATCAGATCTCGAGAACAGGTAGTCACAGGAACAGGTATAAGCTGCAGATCAGACAGCAAAGTCTCTGTGCAGCTGAGGTGCTTAAATAAGGCAGTTTGGCACCACTTACTGAAATCAGTCTGGACTATTGTTAACCCTTAAGTGACCCCTGCGCTGGGTGGCAGATCCATGACAGCGGGTGACATGGACCAATGCTAAATTTAAAAAATAATGATTTTAAAAATCATTTTTGGTGGGGTACCCAATCAAGGGGAGACCACACACACAGTCTTTGATGTAATTTATCTTGTATATTGAATAAAGGCCAGCGGTGATTAATAAAGACAGTTTCTATAGGAACTGGTAATAGACAATATAGTAGTTGGTATAGGGCACTATTGAAGATGGCAGTCATACAGTGTCACCAGGCTTGGTCCTGTTTTACTGCAGAACAGACTCCGCTAGAGGCGTGGCAGTTTGTGGTGAATTGGGACAGCACTCTGATGCTGCTGGTGAGAGCCCCACTTCGCTGTTCTGGATACTGAAATGTTCCCTGTGCAAAGACGATACCCCTGAGCTGAGTATACTCACCAGTTACAAGATATACCCCAATACCCCGGATGCTTGCACTGTCACAGAGGAAAAGGCTCTTACATCCACGTGTGGTGGGAGTGCGACTGAGTTCGCCCTTTCTAGGACAAGATTTTTGGTATATATAATGATTTATACAATGTCTCTATTGTGCCCTCTCCTACAGTGGCTCTTTTATCCATCCTATCAATCCCTATTAATTCTTACAAAAAAAATCCTCCTCAGATTCTTTTTATCTGCAGCCCGCCTTGTCATATCGCAACACTGGAAGACAGAAACTATCCCTCCTATTACCAGATGGATAGACGTCCTCAACGATACTATGCTCATGGAGGAGCTACAGGCAAAGATGGGGGATACCTGGGATAAACATAAACAGTTATGGTACCTATGGCTTCACCACTCATCTTCAGACCTCCTCCTCAACAGAATTTCCGCTTGAGAACTAGGCGCTGTTTTGTAAGTTATTGCGTTGCTAAGGATTGTTCTAAGTATTTATGCATACGTGTTTTATAATGTTTTGCGCGATGGGCGGTATGTGAGAACCGCTCCCCCCCTTTTCTTTTCTTCATTCTGTATCCCCCCTTACCCCTGTTATTGTTTCCTTTTAAAATTAATAAAAACTATATTCAACCCTATACTCGCCGGGTACCTCTCCCTGCGCAATTCCCTCTTCCTAACAAGTGGGGTCTCTCTTCCTCACCTACCACTCACTCCAGGTGCATCTGAATGGTGCGGGTACCCTAATTTGTAAGGTCCTACACCAAGATGGCTTTCAGAGATCACCAGAAGTTTCAGCATCCAATCAGACAACTGAAACCTCTGTGACAGCTACAAAGTCCCTGAGGGAGCACTTACTTCTAAAGACTCCACTCCGGGGGCGTGGCTTGGCAGCGGATGTAGTCAGTCGCACATCTTGTGAGCTCCGCCGAAAATCCGTACAGAAATCCTGCAAATCTTTGCTGACAGACCAGTTCTTGCACCAGACTACCCCCCGGTACACCAGCTACGATCGCCCGTTTACGGAGACATCACAGCATGACCGCTAAACCCCCCAGACGCGGCTCCACGGCCCGCTCCGCTCCGGACCACGAGGCCCAAGATGGCGGCGCGGCATCCAAGTCAGCTGCAGCGAAACACAGGGAGGCCGTGCAGAAGCTTTTCCCGCAGTCTGAAATATGGGACTTACCAGAAACGAACGGCAACGGAGCGGAGAGCCGCAGCGGGTCGCAATCGGAGGCAGATGACACTGTTCCCCTGGAAGATCCACATGCTGCTCTGCTGCCCTGGGACACTGTGAGTAACTTACCTATGCCCCATAGATCACACAAGGCCCAAACCGCGAGCTCGCCTGAACAGGAACCTACACTGAGGGATATCTTCTCAGCGGTCACGTCATGTAATCTTTCTATCACGGCACTCGCATCAGAGGTTAAGGGGATGAAGTCAGAGATGTCTTTCCTGCGTCAGGATATGCAAAAATTAAGGGATCGGACCTCTGCCATTGAGGGACGTATTAGTACCATAGAAGATGACTGGGCCCCCATGCAAAGGGACTCGCATGCTCAACAAATAATGGTAGCTAAACATGCTACGAAAATCGACGATTTAGAGAACAGATTACGCAGAAATAATGTCAGAGCTATTGGTATCCCTGAAAAATTGGAGGGCAGAAACCCAGTTGATTTTATTGAAAAATGGCTGCTTGATAAATTTGGGAAAGACTCGTTCTCCCCCATGTTTGCAGTGGAGCGGGCACATAGGGTTCCGTCTAGGCCTTTGCCCCCAGGTAATCCTCCTAGAGCTTTCCTTTTCAAAATGCTTCATTACAGAGACAGAGACATAATTCTTTCAAAAGCTCGCACTCTGGGAGACGCACTGGTGATCGAAAACTCCAAAATATCACTGTTTCCAGACTTCTCGGCGGATGTACAAAAGCAGAGGGCCCAGTTCAATGATATTAAAAAGAGACTCCGCTCTCTGGACCTACAATATTCTATGCTCTATCCGGCTCGTCTCCGTGTAGTAGCCAGAGATGAGGTGCACTTTTTTGAGAGACCTGCGATGGCAGTACAATGGCTGGACAGAGAGGAAAAATCCTTACGAGAAGACTTAGGCAGAAGACGCAGAAATACCTGAAGTTCAATACCCCTCCTGATTCTCTGAGAAACCAAAGGGAAAATTTCTTTGAATAATGCAATGTTGGTGCAATTACTATCCGTCCATAATAGCTCTAGTCACAAGATGACAATATTTGCTTTAAGGCGGAGGATATCGCATGGACAACTTACTGCTGATAGTTGAGTCTATGCAAGTAACTCATGGCCTGTTGCCTTTTGGCTCTTCAAAGCCGGCTACTGAAATTAGCCCCCCAGTTACGGGTCCTACGTGGACGCTACAGTTTCTGTTTTATTATGTTGTTTTCTTTTTTAGTTTTGTCCCTAGGGACACAGTTACCCTAATGGTCCTGGTACTGCTCCAACGAATTCTACCTACCCCAAGGAAACTATACCAAATGCCCACTCTCTATAGTCTTGTTCAATATAACACTGACGGCTCTCAGGAGCATTCTCTATGTGTCCTATGTGACTTACCCTCATATATTTACACTCTAATGCTTTATGGCTAAACAGATAACGCTTACTAGCTGGAATGTTAGGGGTCTGGGAGACAGAGTGAAACGCTTAGCTGTATTGCATATGCTTCAACGCATGGGATCTTCAGTAGTATGTCTCCAGGAGACGCATATGTTACCTGATCAAGAATCCCCATTCTCTACAAAATTATTTGCTGCTCAGTTTCACTCTGCCTTCTCTTCCTATGCTAGGGGCGTCAGCATTTTGATAGGCAAAAACATAAGTTTTACATATACATTGTCGGTCGTTGACCCTCACGGTCGATATGTTTTCCTGGTATGTTCATTAGATGGGTTACAGTGCATTATTGGGAATATTTACATCCCGCCTCCTTTTTCGATAGAGGTCGTTAAGACGCTGGCCTCCTTCCTCTCACAGCATCCGGGGATCCCAGCAATTATTGTTGGGGATTTTAACAATTACCTAGATGCAGAGCTGGACAAAATGACCGCAAAGATTCCTTTGGGTGGGGTGAGGGGAGGTCAGACGTCCTTTGCCCGCCTTATTGCGGAACTAGGATTGAGAGATGTATGGAGGATGAGTCACGCACAGATAAAAAGTTATTCATGTTTTTCTGCTACGCATAAAGTTCTCTCCAGGATTGATCTCGGTCTGGGTAATGATTTGATGCTCCCATTGGTAACTTCTACAAAATATGAAGTACGAACTATCTCTGATCATTCTCCCCTGTGCATAGAGATTTCCACATCGGGTGTTCTAAAGAGGAACTACTGGAAACTCAACCCCTTTTGGTTGTCACTGTTTCCTATACCTGATCCCATTTTTGATACCTTAGAATCTTTTATTAGGTTTAACAAACCTTCATCTAGACCAGGCATTTTCTGGGACACATTAAAAGCATTTTTGAGAGGCCAATTTATCAAGTCTATTAATGCCATTAAGACCGAGACCAAGAACTGGGAACAAACTGTGTTGAAGGAGGTTAAGAGGACTGAAGCTGCCTTTATTGAATTCCCCTCGGAGAGCACTGAGAGGTCTTTTCTTGAAGCGCAGCATACGGCCAACCAACTAATATTAACCACTGCTGAGAAGAAGAGGTTTTTTCTTCAACAAAAATATTTTGAGGAGGGAGAGACCACGGGGCATATGCTTGCTATGATGATACGATCCCAAAAGGGGTCGTCCCATATAGACTCAATCATGGGCCCATTGGGCACTCTGGTTTCCTCCCACACTGAAATATTGTCCACGTTCAGAGATTTCTATGCTGATGTGTACTCCACGAAAGTCAATCCTGCCCAGTCGGAAATTAATTCTTTTTTAGACCAATGCCAGTTACCGCAGATCCCACCCCAGGACGTAGCACTACTGAACGCTCCTCTTGGGGATGAGGAGCTATTGGAGGCGTTAGCGCTTTCCTCTCCTGGTAAGTCTCCGGGATCGGATGGCTTGCCGGCGGAGGTCTATAAACGCTACTCTGAAATTCTGATAACACACCTAAAGGAAGTATTTGAGGATGCCAAAAAAATTGGTAGTTTACCCCAATCCATGAATGAAGCAATAATCGTTCTTCTCCTTAAACCGGGCAAAGAGGCCCATCTACCTGACTCGTATAGGCCTATATCTTTATTGACAACAGATGTTAAACTGCTAGCAAGGGTACTAGCCACAAGACTCGCTAAAGTCATACACAAAGTGATACATAGGGACCAATCGGGGTTTATCCCTTCAAGATCCACAGCCCTTAATATAAGAAGACTTTTTCTTAATCTCCAGATCCCTGTCGACAACCCTGGCAAAAGAGCAATACTATCATTAGATGCTGCCAAGGCTTTCGACAGTGTCGAATGGCCATACCTATGGGAAACCTTGAAGCGTTTCGGCTTAGGAACTAACTTCATTCAATGGGTTAAGCTGCTGTACTCGGCCCCCACAGCCAGGATCCGCGTAAATGGTGATCTTTCGGACTCATTTCCTCTTTTTAGAGGTACGAGGCAGGGGTGTCCGCTCTCTCCCCTGCTATTCGCATTGGCCCTTGAACCATTGGCAGAGATGATAAGATCATCACAGTCAATTATGGGCTTTGTCAGAGGCCCAATTACTGATAAGATCTCTCTTTATGCGGACGATACTCTACTTTACTTAGGGGATGTGGAGGCTTCACTCACAAACGTAATGCAGATAATACAACATTTTGGTACACTGTCGGGATTTTCCATTAATTGGAGTAAATCCGTAATTCTTCCGGTAGATGAGCCAATGTTTGATCTGCCGGCTAGTGCAGGATCACTTAAAGTGGTTTCCTCATTTAAATATCTAGGTATTCAGGTGACAGTTAACCCACAAAAATACTTAGAAAATAACTTACTACCTCTCTTTAAAAAACTTCAAATGACATGCAATACTTGGTGTAAGCTTCCCCTATCAGTAATTGGTAGAATAAATTTGATTAAGATGGTCTGGGGACCTCAGCTTCTATACATCATGCACAATTCTCCACAATGGATACCTCGAAAATGGTTTAATCGTATTGAGACATTGTTTAGATCCCTAATATGGAGGAAAAAAGTTGCTAGAATAAGTCTTTCCACCTTGCAGTATGGTAAAGATCGGGGTGGAGCTGCTGTTCCCAACCCTAAACTATATTTTTATGCCTCTCAATTGCAACACTTGTGTGGTCTTGGTTTGTTGAACGACTCTGACTCGGTCGAAAGCATGCTGCGAACTGGAACATTAAATACAACGGTGCTGGCAATTTTGGAGGCGGGATTATCACACCTGCCACAATCAGCCCCCACCATAGTTCTTCTCAAAAAATTATGGTCTACGGTCAAATCTAAACTACAGATTATGGGCTTCCTGACAGAGACTCCCCTATGGAACAATCCGAACCTAACAGAAGTATATAAACTGGAGGGTTTCCAAATGTGGAGGAATGCCGGAATTCATAATATTTCTCAATTATTTCACCAAAATACTTTAAAATCCTTTATGGAATTGCAGTCGGAGTTTGGGCTCCCTAGACACCAATTCTACCGATATCTTCAGTTACGTCATGCCCTTCAGATTCAAGGCCGGTCAGCTGCTCTAGTGCTTGTTACCCATCCTCTGATTAATGACATTTTCTATGGTCAGGATAAAAAGGGTCTTATATCCCACATTTACTCGCAATTGCTTTTGGCTTTACAAGACACTGCTAATTTACCATGCAGACGTAAATGGATAGAGGATTTGGGAGAGGTGGGTGAGGATGTCTGGGACACATGCCTTCAGACAGGGCCATTAACTTCTGTATCACAAACACATAGACTTTCGCATCTATTCTTGCTACACAGAGTTTATCGTACGCCAATACAACTACATAGATGGGGCAGAAGGGATTCCCCCTTATGCCCTAAACGATGTGGAGAGGAGGGATCACTGATCCATCTGATGTGGCGCTGCCCCAAACTGCACCGCTACTGGGGCGAGATTACCGACACAATTTCGTCAGTATTCCAAATTAGGGTCCCCTTGGATCCTCTGATATGTATATTAGGAGCAATTGATGAAGAAATTTATCCCCCTCCTAACAACATAGCAATTATCAGATTATTATATCTGGCCCGTAAGCTGATAGCCAGATTCTGGTTATCTGTAAATGTCCCCACCAAAAAACAATGGATAGAGCAAGTAAATTATATCCTTATCAGAGAACACCTAACATATCAGCATAGAAATGCCTCTCGAAAATTTAACTCTATATGGCAACCTTGGTTGGATTCCCCAGGATTGGCACCCCCACAATTAATCATGCACAGAATATTTCAAGTTTAAGTGTATACAGCTTGTTTAATTGGGGCGGTAACTGGTCTACTTATGATGTGTACCCGGGAAACTAAACCTAGTTGGGCAGACCAGGAGCAAGGTTTATGGTTAGATGACCAGTTTGTCATCTGGTAGCTGCATTGGGTGGGAGAATCTTTGTTCTCTTACGCAGTGCGGTTTGTTGGTATATAAATGTAAAATCTATTAGATGCCACTGCTGTAACAATTTTTATTTTCACTGAATTTACATGGTCAAGACAGAACTGAATGATCCGTGTTCATAACATATATTGTGCCATATTCAATGCTTGACTGTCTACTATGTAATTTGTCTTTTGTGGCTCAATAAAGAATTTTCTGATTTAAAAAAAAAGACTCCACTCCATCTGTTTATAGCGCTACCCCCACAGGAGTTGCTTGCAGTGCCCGAGTGCCTGAATGGTCAGTCCGCCCCTGAGCTACAGTATTTGTAGCTGCTGACTTTTAATTTTTTAATTTTTTTTTACAGGCTGGAACTCCTCTTTAACTGCAATGTGAATGATAATGCTATAACTAGTCTAGAGTACACTCTAGGAGACTGGCTAGGATATGGTGCAATGTTCCCTGAGAGGTATCTTTTGCGTAAGTAATAGGTGAAGGTCTCTGTGTAGCAGCTGTAAAGGGACAGTCCTTAGTAGTAACTCTGCAGCCAGTCATACCTGCAGGCAAGAATAAGGCTACGGATGGTTGTATGGTCAGTTCCTAAAGGGTCTCTTCAGAAGCAGATAGTAAATCTCTGCAACAGGAGCTCACCATCCAGCCACACACACAGCGATTAGTCCATTCTCTGCTCTGTACCCAGGTGACTCTGTCTGTTGGCACCCCTGAACTCAGCATTCCAGATACAGCTCAGTCCGCCCATATGCAGCAGTGGTGCTGCACAGTGGACAGCAATGTGCACTCTCCGGTCTCCCTCATGGCAAGAGGAAGTTACATCCTGCAAGCCCAAGAAAATGCAGCTCTTTCTCCACCTCCTGGCAATCTCCTCTCTGGGGAATGTAGTTCAAAAGCTTTTGATCGTCACAGCATAGTCTCTCCCCTGGACTACAGTGCTCACAGTGCATTGCTGCCTGACTCAGTCTATTGAACTGTTCCTGCTCAGCAGCTCCCACCTCAGTTCAGCACCACAGGGCAGCAGCTACAGAGAGCAGATGCAGCCAGTGTTTCTCTCTCTTATTCTATGCCAAGCACCTGGCTACATATATAATGGCACAGTGCCACCTACTGTAAGGAGTAAACTGGCACCTGCCTACAAGTATCTCTCCCTACATAGAAATGTCAGGTCTTCCTAACAGAGACTAACACACACTGACAATATAGCTACTGTGTGCTCACCCTTTCTGTATTATACATTCATTCTAATTATTGGCTCATATGACTCAACCAACCAGGGAAAATGTTATGCGCTGCATTGTAGGTTGTTCCTAATTATGGTGGTGAACCTCGGAAATTTTCAACCATAAATTCACCATTCACAAACTTTGCAAATCCCAAAATAGTTCATTGTGCACTCATGGTAATGGCGAACCCAAACCTTATCCCTACTAATAGTAAATCTGTTTCCTAATCTGCTTCATGGCTTCTGTTTTGTATTGCTTTGCTGTGTGAACTAATTGTTAAATCATCACAAATGATTCTCATTACCGGGCTACATTTACCACACTAACATTTGAAATTTTATCGTCAGTAGTGCAAAAGGATAATCTGCAAAGGCCCTTACCAGTAAGAATTCTTATCGCTTAGCTTTCTTTAACATGTGAACACATCTCATATCCCAATATCATGCAATCAATTTGAAATCTGCTGAATAAGTGCCAGTAAAGCAGTTTTTTAAAAGCTGATATGCCTTAAAAATCCACAAGATGGCGTAGTCAACACATGACAAGTCTGCAATATTACAAGACCTAACAGGCAGTAGTGAAGTGTTTGTACTGTGTTAGCCATCAATTCATGCAGAAAGTTTGGAATTTAACCACTTCAATACAGGGCACTTATACACCTTCCTGCCCAGACCAATTTTTAGCTTTCAGCACCATCACATTTTGAATGATATTTGCGCGGCCATGCTACGTTGTACCCAAACAAAATTGTTATCATTTTTTCCCCCACAAATAGAGCTTTCTTTTGGTGGTATTTGATCACTTCTGGGGTTTTTAATTTTTGCGCTAATATATACCAAATATTTTGAAAAAAAACAATGTTTTTCTTCATTTCTGTTACAAAATTTCGTAAATAAGTAAGTTTTCTCCTTCACTGATGGGCACTGATGAGACTACACTGACGGCCACTGATGAGGCAGTACTGATTGGCACTGATGAGGTGGCACTTATATGCAGCACTGATAGGCACTGATAAGCAGCACTGATGGGCAATGATACATAGCACTGATGGGCACTGATAGGTGGCACTGATGCGCACTCATAGGTAGCACTAAAGGGTACTCATAGGTGGCACTGGAAGGCACGTATAGATGGCACTGATCGGTGGCACTGATAGGCAGCACTGATCAGAGGCGCTGGCAGGCTTCACTGACGGGCAATGATTGCCATCCCTGGTGGGCTCTAATGGGCATCCCTGTTGGCCATGTGTGGGCATCCCTGCTGGCCATGGGTGGGCATCCCTGGTGGTCCTGGGTGGGCATACTCAGGGGGGCTGCACTGATAATCAACCAGTGCAGACCCCCCCCCCGTCAGGAGTGCAACCGTTCGGCTCTCCTCTACTTGCATCTGTCAGTGCGAGTAAAGGAAGAGCCGATACATGGCTTTTCCTGTTTACACTGTGATCAACTGTGATTGGACACACCTGATCACATGGTAAAGAGCCTCTGTCAGAGGCTCTTTACCTCGATCAGGGATGCGGTGTGTCAGACTGAAACACCACACCACCGATTGACGTGCGCGATCGCAGCTTATCCTGCTGGACGTCATATGACACCCAGTCAAGATAATGAAACCACTTTCCAGCCATTATTTTGGCGGGCGGGAAGTGGTTAAAGTGGTTATAAAGGCAAAGGGTTTTTTACCTTAATAAATTCTATGCATTAAGATTAAAAAAAACACCAATTCAAAAGCTGCTCTCCCCAGCCCCCCTCGTAAAGTGGAGTTCCACCCAAAAGTAGAACTTCTGCTTATCTAATTCTTCCTCCCCTCCAGTGCCACAATTGGCACCTTTTGGGGGGAAGGGGGTGTGGGTAACTGTTTTTTTACAGGTACCCTGTCCCCACTTTTGGCAGACCGGGTCGCGGCAAATTACATCAGCAGCTCAGTCTCCCTCCTCCCTTCCCTTCTGGGCCAGTGAGAGAGCGCAACGCGATGTGCGGTAGGGACCTGGCCGTGAAGCCAGAAGGCTACACTGCTAAGTTCCCTTAACCGCAATAGCGACGGCAGCACCCAACCAGCCCAGTGAACATTGGCTGTGGTGTCAACATCACTGGGCTCCAGGACAGGTAAGTGTCCTAATGTTAAAACTCAACAGCTACAGTGTGTTTTAAAGGGACGGGTGTAACTCCGCTTTAAACACTTTGCACAGAGCAGGTGTGTTATTGTTTTAGGGGAAAAAATTAAGCTTTACAGCCACTTTATGGGGCTCGTTTACGCTTGCTTTGCTCTCTAAAGAGTGATCCATAGTGGATCACTTTTTAGAGTGTATTTGACAGGGTCAACCATGTGTTTTTACTGCACCTCCCAAACTGCAAGTGTAAACAAGACCTAAGTAACACCCTTTAGGTTAATACAGATTCGAGCTTTAAGGATAACTTCGATCCCTTCTTCAGGCTTTATAAAGCTTGAGGAAGGGTTCTAAGTTAGCCAGAGAGTTTGCACCTTTAATAACTTAAAGTGGCTCTAAAAGCAGAATTTTTTTTTATCTTAATGAATTCTATGCATTAAGATAAAAACCTTGTGTGTTCTGCAGCCTCCCGCAGCCTCCCTACAACTTACCTGAGCCCAATAATGGTATTAACGCTGTCACCACATGGTGGCACTGTGGACAGCACAATAAAACATTCTATGCCACGTCCTATTAGCTGAAACCTAGAGAGTTGAGAAGAATGGACTTTATAGGCATACTTAAAAAGGTTCACAATTTTTGTTTATGAAAAATATTAAAGACATAGACAAATTAAAAAAAAACATATAGGTTGTGAAAAAGTGATTAAAACGTGTTTCACTAAAAGGGCCCAGAATCAAACTGGACCCAAAGCATTAAGCTGGTAAACCAAAAAGGGTCTTAAATATGACAATTGCCTCAGTAAAGAAACACATACAGTACCCTGGAAGGGTACAACCCCTTTAACAATGAGTCAGGAGTAGGTAAAGTAATTTCAGGAAATGCTGGTTCTGCTTTTCAAGGGTTCAAGAGACTTGCTCAACTAGTTTTGCACTAAAATAGTGCATCTGGAGCTAGATAGGTAAAGATATCATACATGCATATTTAAAAAAAAATAATTGTTGTGTTTTGGGATTTTATATGAGGCAATGGCCTGAATAAGGTCACATGCCTCCATCCCTGTTTAACTCATATACGCCCATTATGCCATATTGATATCATGTGGTTCTAGGATCTATATGTACCGTATTATTGGGTTCTATTCCATTGCAGTTTATGTGGAGGAGCCAGTCTGGAGGCTATACACAATCAACCAATTTGCTATTGCATTATATCATCCCATATGTGCATATGTATATACAGTTGTGCTCATAAGTTTACATACCCTGGCAGAATTTATGATTTCTTAGAAATTTTTCAGAGAATATGAATGATAACACAAAAACTTTTCTTTCACTCATGGTTAGTGTTTGGCTGAAGCCATTTATTATCAATCAACTGTGTTTAATCATAATTACAACAGAAACTACCCAAATGACCCTGAGAAAAAGTTTACATATCCCAGTTCTTAATACCGTGTATTGCCCCCTTTAACATCAATAACAGCTTGAAATCTTTTGTAGTATTTGTGGATGAGGCTCTTTAGCTTCTCAGATGGTAAAGCTGCCCATTCCTCTTGGCAAAAAGCCTCCAGTTCCTGTAAATTCTTGGGCTGTCTTGCATGAACTGCACATTTGAGATCTCCCCAGAGTGTTCAATGATATTGAGGTCAGGAGACTGAGATGGCCACTCCAGAACCTTCACTTTATTCTGCTGTAGCCAACGACAGGTCGACTTGTGTTTTGGATCATTGTCATGTTGGAATGTCCAAGTACGTCCTATGCGCAGCTTCCTGGCTGATGAATTCAAATGTTCCTCCAGTATTTTTTGATAACATACTGCATTTATCTTGCCATCAATTTTGACCAAATTTCCTGTGCCTTTGTAGCTCACACATCCCCAACACAGCAGCGATCCATCTCAGTGTTTCACAGTAGGAATGGTGTAGATTTCATCATAGGCCTTGTTGACTCCTCTCCAAATGCATCGTTTATGGTTGTGGCCAAAAAGCTCAATTTTGGCCTTATCACTCCAAATGACTTTGTGCCAGAAGGTTTGAGGCTTGTGCTGTTTGGTGTATTGTAAGCGGGAAACTTTGTGGCATTTGCATAGTAATGGCTTTCTTCTGGCGACTCGACCATGCAGCCCATCTTTCTTCAAGTGCCTCCTTATTGTGTATCTTGAAACAGCCACACCACATGTTTGCAGAGAGTCCTGTATTTTACCTGAAGTTATTTGTGGGTTTTTCTTTGCATCCTGAACAATTTTCCTGGCAGTTGTGGCTGAAATTTTAGTTGGTCTACCTGATCGTGGCTTGGTTTCAACAGAACCCCTCATTTTCCACTTCTTGATTAGAGTTTGAACACTGCTGATTGGCATTCTCAATTCCTTGGATATCTTTTTATATCCCTTTCCTGTTTTTTTACAGTTCAACTACCTTTTCCCGCAGATTCTTCGACAATTCTTTTGCTTTCCTCACGACTTAGAATCCAGAAACATCAGTGCAGCACTGGATGAAAGATGCAAGGGTCTGTCAGGAGTCCAGAAATGCATTGACCTTCTACACACACACTAATTACAAGCAAACAGATGACAGTTGAGGATGGTTACCTTTAATAGCCATTCAAACCCCTTTGTGTCAACTTGTGTGCATGTTATCAGGCCAAAATCACCAGGGTATGTAAACTTTTGATCAGGGTCATGTGGGTAGTTTCTATTGTGATTATGATTTAAAAACAATAAACACAGCTGATTGATAATAAATGGCTTCAGCCAAACACTAACTATGAGTGAAAGAAAAGTTTTTGTGCTATCATTCATATTCTCTGAAAATGGCCAAGAAATCATAAATTCTGCCAGGGTATGTAAACTTATGAGTACAACTGTATATGAATTATAACAAGTTATTTATCATAATTATGTACTCTTGTTTATTACCTTGTTATTTATAGATTTTTATGCATTTTCTAATGTGGTTGTACATATGAATTATATTATGGAATTTACCATTACCATGTATTATATCTTTTTATCATGTTACAGATTTCATCAATTAATAAATACTGGTATGTCTTTATAAAATCATTGTACTTCTTTGCAGCTACAAGCGTCATTTAAAGTCCCAACTTTTTGTCCCTCCCCCCACTTTCTTCGCTATATACAGTACATGCATATTAGATGTCACTGAAGCAGGACAAATAGCTGGACAGCAACACCAGGGGGACCACCAGGTCAAACAAGGCAGACATGGGGGTGCATTGATGAGAGGCAGATAACCGGGTCTATAATAGTTATGAATGGCGTTAGTGGTCTTCACAAAGCCATGGATTCAGGTGGATAATCACTCCCTCACATCGTCTGAACACATCATTCTAATGCCGTGTACACACGATCGGACATTCGACAACAAAATCCTGGATTTATTTCTGACGGATGTTGGCTCAAACTTGTCTTGCATACACACGGTCTCACAAATGTCGTAAATTCCGAACGTCAAGAACGCGGTGACATACAACACGAACGACGAGCCGAGACAAATGAAGTTCAATAGCCAGTGTGACTCTTCTGCTTGATTCCGAGCATGCGTGGAATTTTGTGCATTGGAATTGTGTACAAACGATCGGATTTTGTTGTCGTAAAATTTGAGAACCAGCTCTCAAATTTTTGTTGGCGGAAATTCACCATCAGGGGACCCGAGAAGAGGAGGATCTGGGCTGCTCTGTGTAAAACCACTACATAGAGCAGGTAAGTATAACATGTTTGTTATTTTTAACCCTTTCATGCCTAAGCCTATTTCTGACATTTGTTGCTTACAAGTTAAAATCCGTATTTTTTGCTAGAAAATTACTTAGAACCCCCAAACATTATATATATTTTTTAGCAGAGAATCTAGAGAATAAAATGGCGATCGGTGCAATATTTTATGTCACACTGTATTTGCGCAGCAGTCTTTCAACCAAATTTTTTTTGGGGAAAAAAGACACTTTTGTGAATTAAAAAAAATAGACAGTAACTCTAGCCCAATTTTTTTGTATAATGTGAAAGATGATGTTACGCCGAGTAAATAGATACCTAACATGTCATGCTTTGAAACTGCGCACACTCATGGAATGGCACCAAACTACAGTACCTAAAAATCTCCATAGGCGGCGCTTTAAAAAAAGTTAACGGTTACCAGGTTAGAGTCACAGAGGAGGTCTAGTGCCAGAATTATTGCTCTCACTCTGACGATCATGGCGACACCTCACGTGTGATTTGAACACCGTTTGCATAGGCAGGCGCAACTTACGTGGGTGTTTTTTGCAGTGCGAGCTTGCGGGGACGGGGGCGCTTTAAAAAAAAAATTTTCCTTATATATTTTAGTTATTTTTATTTTTTTACATTGTTACTTTAAAGAAAAAAATGTTATCACTTTTATTGCTGTTACAAGGAATGTAAACATCCCTTGTGACAGTACTAGGTGGTGACAGGTACTCTTTATGGAGGGTCTAAAAGATCCCTCCTTTGCACTTCAAAGTATTTACATCGCCAAAAAATGGCGATTGTGAATACTGTAGTTTTTTTTTTAAACGGCGCCATTGGCAGCCGAGTAAACCGGAAGTGACGTTGTGAAGTCGCTTCCATGCTTACAGAAAGAAGACTGGAACAAAGCCATTTTTGGCTTCCTTCCAGTCTCACTCTAGCCAGCGGAAGTGCCGGATTGTAGATCGGGTCTTCCGGTGGGACGGGAGACCTGGGAAGAGCGGCGGAAGGCGGTGGGAGGGGGGATGTCCCCTCTTGCTCCTTCAGGATAACAGCCGAGCCACTTTTAGCCACATTGGTTGTTATGCCTGAAGATCCGACCGCCCGCTCTAAAAAAACGGTAACGAGATTAAAGCCGAGGCCGCATATGTGCGTACGGTCGGCGAGAAGGGGTTTTTAAACAAAAAAAAACACTTTAAGTTAGCCAACAAAGGGTATCAAACTCTCTGCAAGAAGCAACGGGGGGGATGAGCAGTGGCCTTACACTCTACTAATGTCTTTTTACATGGACTGATTGCTTGGCTTTTTTTATACCACTGTGCAGAACTATGGGGAGCCATAGTAACCTATAGCAACTAGTCAGAACTTTTATAGGGTGTACACGCGGTCGGACTTTGTTCGGACATTCCGACAACAAAATCCTAGGATTTTTTCCGACGGATGTTGGCTCAAACTTGTCTTGCATACACACGGTCACACAAAGTTGTCGGAAAATCCGATCATTCTGAAGGCAGTGACGTAAAACACGTATGTCGGGACTATAAACAGGGCAGTGGCCAATAGCTTTCATCTCTTTATTTATTCTGGGCATGCGTGGCACTTTGTCCATCGGATTTGTGTACACACGATCGGAATTTCCGACAACGGATTTTGTTGTCGGAAAATTTTATCTCCTGCTCTCTAACTTTGTGTGTCGGAAAATCCGATGGAAAATGTGTGATGGAGCCCACACACGGTCGGAATTTCCGACAACACGCTCCGATTGGACATTTTCCATCGGAAAATCCGACCGCGTGTACGGGGCATTACTCTAGACTACAAACCTAAATTGTAAACATTTGTCATAGGTCACCGTGTCTGATAGAGAAAATAAAGGCAGAACAATTAAAAGATGGAAAAATGTCCTTTTTGTTCTGCAAATATACCTAAAGTGCTGCTACTGCTTTTTTTTTTTTGCATCAAGAGGACAATATACCAAATAAATAAAGATCGCTAGCCGTTTTATAAATGTAGTTTTGTCTTTGTAATTGAAACACAAGACGGTTATCGACAAAAGTGTCCACTGCAATCAATTCTCAAAGATATCCGGCACTGTTTGACTCCAGAGTTGAGCACAGACCTTTAGCACTGACCGGACAACATAATTATTGGATTTGCTTGTCTATGATTACATTAATAAGCAGCCACTGTCAGACTGCAGTCCAGCGCAGGTGATCCACAATATTGTTTTATTATAACACAGCAGCCAGTTTATCGATCTTCCCTCTCATAACGTCTGCAAGTTTAATTTTTCCACTTGTTTTCGCCTTAAATATCAATTCTGAATTACGTCCATGGCTAGAGCTGTGATTCATGTAAATGCTGGCTTTCTGACTTACAATCATAACTAAATTATAACACTATATTAAACTCAATCCATGAAGTGCCTGTGACACCTCTCTAAATGATATCTGTGTAAATAGGACGTTAGAAGTAAGGGCATGGTGCTTATATGGGCCCTAAATCATCAAGCTGCAATATCACTTAACATGAGATTAAACCCAAAAACAAAGATGTAATATATTGTAGTTTATCAATCCTTAAATGCGCTGCATTTTCTTTTTTCCCTATATATTCACCTGTTAATCTGGCCAGTAACACACTTCCTGTCCCCACTCCACTGGAGGAGCAATGGAGACACCTTTGCACAGCGGCTTTGTCAATCTGTTGAGAGAGTAACAGATTTAGATGGACTTGACTAACAAATTTAAGCTGAACTCCAGCTAACATTCAATACAGCAACCGTTTTTTTTTTGTCCCATTTTGGGATAGAGGTTTTACATAAATGAAAAAAGCTGCCCAATGTAAGCACCCCTGTCAGTGGTAAATGGTTTGTCTCAACCATGTAACTGCTACTTTTGCTGGACAGATTAATCTATTAAAAAACAGACTTACTGGCTGGATCACCAGGTCAATGTAAAGGGTACAAAGTCTAAGAAAAATGTAACGCACCTACGATTTGTGGCAGCAGTTTTTTTTTATCGTAATGCATTCTGTGCTTACTGTGGGGGCACTCAACAGAAAGGAGGGGCCAGGAGCGCCATTGGCTCCCGCTGCTGTTAATCAAAGTCAGTGAGCCAATGAGGAGAGAGAGGGGGCGAGGGCCCAGGATGTACGTGTGTAAATGACAAAAGGGCGTGACCTTACGGCGACTGGAAGTAACGTTTTGCGTTCCACAGCCTGAGAGAGACAACCGGAAGGAACGAACGGAGTCTGTCCAGTAGACATGTGCACATTGAAATATTTAGTTTGGGAATTTCGTTTTCGTCCGAAAAGTACATTTATTTAGTTACTCCCCAAGTTCGTTTTTATTCATTTCGTTTTTTGTTAAAAATTGCATGCGTCCGAAAATCAAAATTAGGGTCGAATCTGTCATTGAAGGCTTATGGTGTCTGTCGAATGTTCAAAGAAGATTCAACGGAGCAGCTAAACTGTACGACGCCGTATAGTTTACCTGCTCCGTCGAATGTTCTTAGAACTTTCAACAGACACCATAAGCCAAAGTACGTGTGTACTTAGTTCTAGCTATTTTACTGCTCCTCCTCTTTGCTTACGATCAGCCAATAACATTCATCATCATCATTATTTTTATTTACAGTATCTTTTCTCCCCTACGTCGAATCTTTTCTCTCTATGTCGAATCTTTTCTCTTTATGTAGAATAATCTTGGACTAATAGAGTTAAGGTTAGGCACATTCGACCACAGGTTTGATGGACACAGATTGTTATTGTCATCATCATGTCGAATCTCCTATCTATATCGAACTGTTGTAGCAACAAAAATAAAGCATTTGTTTATGTCGGATCTTTCGTTTTTCGGATTCTGCACTTTCGTTATCGTTTGTTAAAACGATAACGAAAATACCCGAAATTCAGACGAAAATGCATTCGGACGAAAACGAATGCACATGTCAACTGTCCAGTTCACTGAGACTACCTCTGACCACCTCTGGCTCTACAGTAAGATTGGTGATAAAGCTGACACTGAGACATTTGACCAGCTTTGATGCAGATTGTTTTATGGTGTCATTTTTTTAACGATTGGAGGATTGCAAAAAATGGTAAAACTGAACTGTACTATGTGGAGTTTTTCTTCTCATATATCCGAATACTTGTGGAGAGTGTATGCAGCTCTGATCCAGTTCATATTGTGGATGGCAGCGGATAAAGTGATTTGAGGCTTGAAAAAAATTTTTACCCCCTTCCTGACCAGAGCACTTTTTACGATTCGGCACTGCGTCGTTTTAACTGACAATTGCGCAGTCATGCGACGATGTACCCAAACAAAATTGACGTTATTTTTTTCCCACAAACAGAGCTTTCTTTTGGTGGTATTTGATCTTCTCTGTGGTTTTTATTTTTTGCGCTTTAAACAAAAAAGGAGCGACAATTTTGAAAAAAACCACAATAGTTTGTACTTATATAATATAATAAATATCCCCATTTTTTTTTTTTTTTTTAAAAAGCTAATTTTTTCTCAGTTTAGGCCGATATGTATTCTTCTACATATTTTTGGTAAGAAAAATTGCAATAAGCGTATATTGATTGGTTTGCGCAAAAGTTATAGCGTCTACAAAATAGGGGATAGATTTATAGCATTTTTATTATTATTTTTTTTTTACTTGTAATGGCGGCGATCTGCGATTTTTATCGTGACTGCAACATTATGGCGGACACATCGGACAATTTTGACACATTTTTTGGACCATTGACATTATTACAGCGATCAGTGCTATAAAAATGCATTGATTACTGTAAAAAGGTCACTGGCAGTGAAGGGGTTAACACTAGGGGGTGATGATCAAGGGGTTAACTGTGTTCCCTCAGGTGTGTTCTAATTGAAGGGAGAGTGGGACTGACTAGGGGAGATGACAGATCGCTGTTCATACTTTGTATGAACAGACGATCTGTCACTTCTCCCCTCAGAGAACCGGGATCTCTGTGTGCCATTAACAACAATGCCACCAAAATGTGCACTATGTGTTTTGCAGCATGTACAATAAATACAATAGTATAATACATTTTTATAAATTTTTTTAAACATATTAAACATACATGAGGTTTTGCATATTACATACAATCGCAAACGTTTTACAACATGTATACATCAGATTGAACATAAACAACATTGTTATATTAATTTAAAGCCAAATTACCTTTTAGTTATCAAAGTATATTGATATGACTATTCATAATATGAAAATATATTAATATGAACCATTTAAGGTATAGAGATAAAAAAGAAAAAAATGAGAAAAAAAAGTTAAATAATAAAATAATAAAGATATCAATAAGCAATTTAGCGTAAATTCATAAATGAAGACTTAAAAAAGGGTCCAGACTTATCTAATTTACTGAATCTCTAAGTTGTAACCTGAGCGAAGTCTGGTGAATTTCTAAAAAATAACCCATGATAACCATATCCTATTACATTTCTCTATTGATCCAGTAGCTGTTGCTACCAATTCCTCCATGTTGTAAAGTTCCTGAATTGTATTAATCCATTCTTTAATTGATGGAATGCAGGCGGATTTCCAATATCGTGGTATTAGGACTTTAGCTGCTATCAATAGGTATCTTGTTAAAGAGTTTTTAAATTTTTTTCATGGAGCAGTTAGAGATATGAAGTAAGCAGCAGGCTGGTGTCAATTTAATATTAGTATCAGTAATACTTTTTATCAATGTACAAATTTTTTGCCAAAATGGGGTTATTAGAGGGCATTTCCACCAAATATGCACCAAAGAACCCATCTCTTGATTACAACGCCAACACAAATCAGACAACTGTGGGAACCATTGTTTCAACTTATCAGGAGTTCTATACCAATGTGATAGTAGTTTATATGAAAGTTCCTGAAAACGGGAGCTAATGGAGCATTTTTGTGCAAAGATTCATGCATGTTGCCATTGTTCATCGTGAAATGTTGTATTAAGAGCTGATTCCCAGAGTGCTTTAAATCTGACTTGGCTTGAAGTGTAGGAGGTGTGTAGCCAGGCATACACTGTCGGGATAGTTTTTTCCATATTATTACCTTGAAGGCAAACAGATTCGAAAGGTGGTAAAGGTCTTAACAAGGAATGTTTTTGTGTTATAGTGGAGATGTAATCGTGTATCTTACAGTACATCCATTTTGGTATAACTGGATCTCCTAATTCTGTTGTCATAGTTGTATGCGATTTTATTTTGCCCTTTTGAATCCAATTTGTAATCAACAAGGGTGTGTGTTCATTTATTTGTAATGTAGATGAAGAGGCCATTCCAGGTTTAAAGTCCGGGTTAGATCATAGTGGTGTTAAAGGACCTGGTGAAGTGGATAAATCTGAGCATTTAATCACTTGGTAAAAAACTTTTATGATTGCACCAATTAGTGGGTGTTGTTTTAGAATATTAGGGCAAGAATCATATGGTATCCAAGAAGAGAATTTCACCGGTAGAGCACTTAAGTCATTCTCTAAATTTACCCAATCTTTATTAGCTGCATTACAATGCCAATTAATAATTCTTATTTGATGAGATGCAAAATAATAATTCTTAAAATTGGGAAATCCAATTTGTTTTGAACGTGTAAGTATTTGGAGATTAATACATTGTCTTTTATCTGCCCACAGAAATTTCCTAAGTAATGATTGCAAAGAAAAATAATTTTGAGGGTAAAAAAATTGGTAGGGTTTGAAAAAAATAAATTTTTGGTAATACTGTCATTTTGACTATGGCTGCTCTACCAAACCAAGAGAAATACTTGAGGGACCATTTCTCTAAATCCTCCTTTAAAATTCGTATTATAGGAATAACATTTTTTTATATAGAGCATTTAAGGTGGGTGTAATGCAGACTCCAAGTATGTCACTGCCCTGTCTACCCAAGTGAAGGAACATTTTTTTCCGAACTAAGGCCAATGTGTGAGAGGAGAGAGACAAATTCAATGCCTTTGATTTTTTATAATTAATTTTGAGGTTGGAAACATAACCGTACAAATGCTTGCATCAAATTTGGAATAGAGATATGAGCTTGTGTGAGGAAAAATAGAAAATCGTCTGCATACGCTGCAGATTTATATTGTCTGTCTCCTATTGGAAACCCATGAATTGACAGGTTAGCATTTATAGTGAGGATGAAAGGTTCCAACGTTAATATGAACAATAATGGCGAAAGAGGGCATCCCTGACGTGTCCCGTTTTGTATATTCACTGAATCTAAAAAAGAGTTCCATTCATTTTTAATTTAGCCTTAGGATCATGGTAAAGGGTGGATATCCATGTAACAATTTGTGATTTTAGCCCAATATATTTGCATGTAGCTGTTAGAAAATCCCAAGAAAATCTGTTGAAGGCCTTTTCGGCATCTGTAGACAACAAGAGACCTGTAATGCGATTTATTCATGCCCTGTGAATGTGATTCAAGGCTTTGGTGACATTATCCCTTGCCTCTCTTCCGGGCATGAAACCAACTTGCTCTGGGCCAATCAATTTATGTAGTAAGGGTCTTAGGCGAAGAGGATTTTTGACAATAATTTAAGATCAATATTTAGTAATGAGATTGGTCGATAATTAGAACAATCTAATACATCTTTGGTTTGGGTAAAACTGTTACATAAGCCATTAGAAAATCTTCAGGGATTGCCTGCGGATTACATAAGTGGTTCAAGGTTTTCAAAAGATATGGAGTCAAAATATTAGCAAATGTTTTATAATAATGAGCTGTGAAACCATCAGGACCAGGGCTTTTTCCAGGTTTAAGCATCTTAATGGCTTCAATCAGCTCATGTTCTGTAATTGGTTTCTCTAGGTGTTCTATGTCAGATATTGGGAGTTTGGGCATTCCACTATAAATCAGACAGTCCTGTAGAATCTGTGGCCTCATTCCCTGTAAGTCACTTGGTTTATGAGGTTTCGGTAAATTATAAAGGTCTAAATAGTATGTATGAAAAACCTTAGAAATTTTATCAGTGGAGTGTAACAGGGTTACCTTTTATGTTTAATGGCAGGTATATTTGAAGCAAACATAGATTCTTTCAGTGCCCTAGTAAGAAATTTTCCACTTTTATCATCATGTTCATAATAAAATCCCTTTCTTAAAAAGAGGATTCTTTTAGCTTTTAAATTTAATAAAGATTTATTGTCATTTTTTTCAGTTTGCTGTTTTACGTGCAATTTTAAAGCTTGTTATTTTTGGTATCTATTTTCTAAATACAGTCTCATCTTTTACATTTTGCAAAAAAATAGTGAATTAGTATGCTTAAATATAGGTTTTCAAAACATTTTGACACAAACAAATTGCCAGTTCAATATTTTTATTCTACAAGTTCTCTGCTTTCAGAAAATATATTTTGTTTTGGGGTTTTAAGTGATTTTGCTACTTGTGCTGAAAAAAAATTGATAGTTTTTAACAAGTTTTTTCTAAGGAAAAGATATGTTTATTAAAAGTTTTTCACAAACAACAAAAAAACAAAAAATATACGTTACAACCGTAACCAGACTGTGCCTCTCAAGTCTCACAGGTAATATGCACATAAAAGGAAAATACAGTTTTAGCATTTAACCACTTCCCGCAAAATCACATACCTGTACGTCATTTTGCTGAAGGGGTTGTACCGGATTGATGCCTGCAGCTACAGGCATCACCCCAGTACCGTTTTTAGAGCTGACGGTTGTCTTTCTAGTAGTACCAACCGATTACTTGGCTGTTATTACAAGAAGCGGAAGGGAACACCCCCTTCTCCCAGCACCTTCGGTCGCTCTACCCGGGTCTCACTCGACCGGCGGCTGGCCGGAGTCTCGAACAAAGCCGGATTCGACTTTGATTGGGTCTCTGATGTAGAAACCGGGAAGCAATGTTACTACGTCACTTCCAGTTTACTTGGCAGTCAACAACACCCATTTAAAAAGGCAAGCTTATACCGTGGTAAACTATTTTTAATTAGTTGAAGCCAAGTGGTTATAGTGGGTCGTGAATTCCCCTTCCAGCTCAGAAGAATAGTCTTTTTGGCGTAAAAGTATAAAATGCGTAACAATCGTTTAATGTGGGTAGAAACAGTTCACCAAAGATACCCAATAGACAATTTTTAGGATGTAGAATGTTAGGTACACCTAGGACAGTGGATAGAAATGAATCAACTTTGGACCATGAAGAGACTATGGGACAGGACCGGAAGCAATGGATAAAATCAACTGGACCTTGGAGACACTCAGGTGTGGAGCGCAGTCCCATTCTGTACAATCAATAAGGATAAGGACTATGATGAAATATCTTTATTTGTATTACTCTAGAGCAGGGCTCAAAATTTCAAGTCCTGAGCTACTAGCCAGGCCTCCAGGGTTACTCGCCACCAGTTGCCCCACCCAACCCCTACCCTGCCCCACCCCTGCCCCGCCCCTAAACACGCCCTCATAAATTATCTTATGAAATTACACTTAAATGTTTAATGCAGAATTGAGTTCTAAAAATAAATATTAACAACAACTTTATCCGTGCCCATCAATGCAACCTCACCTGTGTCCACCAATGCAGCCTGCCCATGTCCACCAATGCAGCCTGCCCGTGTCCACCAATGCAGCCTGCCCATGTTCATCATGCAGCCTGCCCGTGTCCACCAATGCAGCCTGCCTGTGTCCACCAATGCAGCCTGCCCGTGTCCACCAATGCAGCCTGCCCGTGTCCACCATGCAGCCTACCTGTGTCCATCATGCTGCCAATCTGTGTCTATCATGCTGCCTATCTTTGTCCATGATGCTGCCTATCTGAGTCCATCATGCAGAGCAACAGAGGAGAGGAAGTAGGATTACCGGCTGGATGATGAAAGCGCTGAGGAACATCCCAGCTTTCATTTCAATTGCCTTGTGTTCCTGCTGCTCGGCATCACATACAGCCCCACCCCCTGGCCAGGGAACTTTGATACACGTCACTCGTGATTGGAAGGGTGATCTGTCTATCAAAGTCCCGGGACCAAGGGGGCGGGACTTTGTGTGACAGCGAGTGCGGGGAACACACTGCTATTGAAATGAAAGCCACTATTTATGTTCCCTGCACTCTGATCATCCGGCCGCCTGCTCTCCTCTCTTCCCCTCCGCAAGCGCTGGGAGAAGGACTCCCATACAAGCCCGCATGCCGGCGGTGCTCGTCTCCCCTCTCCCAGGCAGCCATAGCTCACCAACCCTCAAAATCCACTCGCAAAATGCGAGCAGGCGAGTGGAATTTTTGAGGTCTGCTCTAGAGGCTATGAGTCCAACCTTTGTCAGTGGTCTAGATATTGAAAGCAGCCCATTGGGCCTGTGTAGCTGCAAACCTTGGGTTAGAATTAACCATTAGTGCAGAGTAATATTGGGAAATCAATCTGAATTTCTGAGTAACTTCTCGAGTGGGGCCATTTGCAGTGGGAGCGGGAGTGAGCCAAATTTTGCTCCAAGAGTATGGCGGAGTTGAAAAAAGAAAAAAAAGAGAAGAGGGAGAAAGGTTGAAATCCTCTCTCAGTTGAGCAAAGGACTTAAGACCCCGCTCAGTGTATAGATGACAGAGGTATTTGAAAAATGTAACACTAAAGGGAATGCTAATATGACATATGACAACATTGGTTAAGAAGCCACTTCATTATACCTTAAGCATACTTGAAGGTGTATTAAATCTGGGGCTGAAACAACTAATCGACATAATCGATTATGAAAATAGTTGTCAACTATTCTCATAATCGATTAGTTGGTCAGCCGATTAGTTGAACTGCATACAAAATGCATCATTTGTTTACATGTCAGAAAAAACAGTGCAGCACCCATACAGCTCAGTACACCGTCCATACATGTCCTTAAGCTTGTGAATGTGAATATGTGAGGAGCAATGCCTCATGGGACATGTAGTCCTGGCAAGGAGAAGGAAGTGATTTGAAGAAATTTTAATGGCAGAAGTTTTTTTTACCTTGATATAGGCGAACTCTATGTTATACTTTGTGGCTTGCTATAGGGGCACTCTGAAGACAGCAGGAGCAAGAAACGCTGACAGGGCCCCCCAAAAGAAAAAGTACGAGTACTGATACTTTTTTTCAAGTACTCCCCGATATAAACTACCGATACCTATTTTTAATGTCGAACAGTTTATTTTAGACTAATGAAAAATTATTACCGTTTCTTTATAATTATGAAGAACAGTTCTTCTGTGGCTTTGAAATCGTGCTACCCCAGCGTGATTTCAAAGCCGCAGATCAGTGCGCTTTGGACCTCCGATTTCATTGCAGCTTTGCAACTTCATTTAACAGAAGTCTATGCAAGTCAAAGGAATTGCAAAAAAGGTACAAGTGCACAAGTGCAAATGCCTAGTATCGGCACCAATTCCGGTATCGGTGCAACGCTGGTATATCTTCTGTCTTTTGTTAAAATAGATTCAAAATTTTGTTCTCTCACCATATAGCTGGTTATTGATATTTACCATTGCATATAAATATTCAAGAATAAATTGTCTTATTTTAAACTTTACATAATAACTAAATTATTCAGCACACTTTTTTGGAGGTTTTTTTTTTTCTATCCGATTAATCGATTCACCGGAAAAATAATCGGCCAACTAATTGATTATGAAAATAATCGTTAGTTGGAGCCCTAATTAAATCCAAAACCAAAAATGTAATATATTGCAGCTTACCAATCCTTAGATGTAGTGGCTAAAGTGCTGATGCAATATAAATATAATATCCAAGAACAATCTCAAGTGATAGTGTAATAATATGTGAATGAATATCTAAATAATTTAATATGATGCCAACAAAGTGCAATAATGTTCAATATGATACAGATTGCAATAATAAAAGGACATCTAAAAAACAAAAAGTTCATAAAGTGCTTGGTGCAAAAAAACTCTCAGTGCAAAATAGTTCATATAATGAATGGTGTCACCGTCCAAAGTGCAAACAATATATCTAGTTCATAAATTGTGCTTCCACCATCCATGAAAATAGTGTGCCCCAGCCTCTCACCTTAGGAAAAGACCCCTACAGGTCTAGTTGCACTTGTAGTGAATCTCCCATAGATATCCAAAGCAGCAAACTCCTTCCTGGAATCCTTTACCAGATCAGAGACATTCTCAGACACAGGCAGGAAATTCCACTGAGCATATATATCTCTTCAAGCGCTTCCCTCCAGTGTAAGCTCACATGTAATAAAAATGAATCTCCATGTGTAGAATTCCAATACAACTATTTATTAAAAAGTAGTAATTCACATACTGTACTTTCTTCTTAAAATCTTAATATTGAAGAGAATAGCGACATCTGGTGGTAAAATCCTTATAGCGCATCTAGAAACTCTAATCAAAATATCCAAGGACACCTAGTGGTTAAAGTGAGTAATGGTAGGCATATAACCATATCTACATATATAGCGACATCTAGTGGTTGAATCCTATAACACCACTCATATTTAATATTACTGCCATTACTCACTTTCACCACTAGATGTCGTTCGATATTTTAATTAGAGTTTCTAGATGCGATATAAGGATTCTACCACTAGATGTCGCTATTCACTTCGATATTAAGATTTTAAGAAATTGACTTGTTTTTATTATTATTTGTTCTTTTAAGATGTATTTTATTAATATATAATGTTATGATATATATTATATCTACGCCAATTTTTGAGATGTGTTGTATGATCATCATTGTTGCTATGGCAAAAAAGATCTGTATTTAATCCAGCAGAGCTCACCTGACTTCAAACCCTTGAGAAAATGAAGTGATCTGTGACGCAACGCGTCGGGAGGAGCCGGGTGTCGTCACTTCCGGTTGTGGCCGAGACCAGAAGTCTTTGTTATATGTGAAGCTGATCAACTTGATTTTATATGTGAGTTACTACTTTTTAATAAATAGTTGTATTGGCATTCTACAAATGGAGATTCATTTTTGTTACATGTGAGCTTGCACTGGAGGGAAGTGGAGGAGCTTGAGGAGATATATATGCTCAGTGGAATTTAATGCCTGTGTCTGAGAATATCTCTGATCTGGTAGAGGATTCCAGGAAGGAGTTTGCTGCTTTGGATAGCTATGGGAGATTTACTACAAGTGCGAATAGACCTGTAGGGGTCTTTCCTGGAAGCACAATTTAAGAACTGGATATATTGTTTGCACTTTGGACAGTGACACAATTATTTGAACAATTTTTACCAGTTTTTTGCACCAAGCACTTTATGGACTTTTCATTTTTTTTGTTTTTTAGATGTCCTTTATTATTGCACTTTATCTGTATTATAGTGAACATTATTGCACTTTATTGACATCATGTTGAATTATTTGGATATTCATTTACATATTATTACATATTATTGCACTAGCACTTGAGATTGTTTTTGGATATTATATTTATATTGCATCAGCACTTTAGATTATTGAGAAAGCGCCACATGAATTTATTTTTAATTTTATTTTAAGATTATCACCGTGTGGGAATATATTTTGTGTTGGCAGCTACTCACTGGTTTCATTCATTGTGGTTTGCGCATTAGTATACTTTAAATATTATATGTAGCGGCTGCATTCGTTTTCTTTTTTAGGCTTTTTCCCCTGTGTTTTGGTCAGTAACACACTTCTGCTATTAGAGTGCCTATACTTTAGATGAAGAGGAGCCTTTGGACAGCAGTATTGTCAGTCTGGGGGGAGGGGAGTGTTAGATGTACTAGGAGATTTAAATACACAAACAAATTTAAGCCAAACCCCACCCCTTACACTGCAGTAACACAAACAATTACAGCAACAGTTTTTTTTCTTTTAGGATAAAGGTTTTACATAGATAAATGAAAGTGATCATTGTAAGCACCCTTGTAAATGGTTTGTCTCTAACTGCTACATTTGCAGAAGAGCTTGTTTTGTTGAAAAACAACAGACTTACTGGCTGGATCACCAGAGGAAAATAAAGGAAAGGATGCTTAAAACTAATGCAACCATACATCTAGGAATCAGTAAGTTGCAATATTATAAATGTTTGCTTTTCAGTTGAATACTGCTGTAATACTATTGTTTTTGTTATCAGAGCCTTTATCCCCACCTCTCTCAGTGTAAGCCACATATATAGAAACTTGCCGCCAGCCCTGCTCGGAGATTATGAAACATCACCTACAGATGCATCTCAAAAAATTAGAATAGGGAAAAAAAGTTAATTTATTTCAGTAATGCAATTCAAAAAGTGAAACTCATTTATTATATAGATTCATGACACACAGAGTGATATATTTGAAGCATTTCTTTCTTTTAATTTTGATGACTATGACTTACAGCTAGTGAAAACCCCAAATTCAGTATCTCAGAAAATTAGAATATTACATAAGACCAATATTAAAAAGTTTTTTTTAAATCTTTTTTATACTTGGTCAGGGCTCCTTTTGCATGAATTACTGCATCAGTGGGGCGTGGCATGGGGGCGATCAGCCGGTGGCACTGCTAAGGTGTTATGGAAGCTCAGGTTGCTTTGATAGTGGCCTTCAGCTCGTCTGCATTGTTGGGTCTGGTGTATCTCATCTTCCTCTTGACAATACCCCACAGATTCCATATGGGGTTTAGGTCAGGCGAATTTGCTAGCCAATCAAGCACAGTGATACCATGATCATTAAACCAGGCACTGCTTTTGGCAGTGTAGGCAGGTGCCAAGTCCTGCTGGAAGATGAAATCAGCATCTCCATAAAGCTGGTCAGCAGAGGGAAGCATGAAGTGCTCTAGAATTTCCTGGTAGAGGGCTGCGCTGACTTTGGACTTGATAAAACACAGTGGACCAACACCAGCAGATGACATGGCTCACCAAATCATCACTGACTGTGGAAACTTCACACTGGACCTCATGCAACTTGGATTCTGCGCCTCTCCACTCTTCCTCCAGACTCTGGGACCTTGAATTCCAAATGAAATGCAAAATTTACTTTCATCCCAAATTAGGACATTGGACCACTGAGCAACAGTCCGGTCCTTTTTCTCCTTAGCCCAGGTAAGACGCTTCTGTCGTTGTCTCTAGTTCAGGAATGGCTTGACACAAGGAATGCGACATTTGTAGCCCATGTCCTGGATAGGTCTTTGTGTGGTGGCTCTTGAAGCACTGACACCAGCCGTACTCCACTTCTTGTGAATCTCCCCCAAATTCTTAAATGGCCTTTGCTTTACAATACTCTCAAGGCTGCGGTTATTCCTTGTTGCTTGTGCACCTTTTTCTACCACACTTTTTCCTTCCACTCAACTTTCCATTATTATGCTTGGACACAACACTCTGTGAACGGCAGCTTCTTGAGCAATGACCTTTTGTGACTTACCCTCCTTGTGGAGGGTGTCAATGACTGTGTTCTGGACAGTTGTCAAGTCAGCATTCTTCCCTATGAATGTGCAACCTACTTAACCAGACAGAGAGACCATTTAAAGACTAAGGAAACCTTTACAGGTGTTTAAAGTTAATTAGCTTATTAGAGTGTGATGCAGTAGGGGGAATTTACTAAAACTGGAGCACTCAGAATCTGGCACAGCTGTGCATGGTAGCCAACCAATCAGCTTCTAATTTCAGCTTGTTCAATTAAAGCTTTGACAATAAAATTTGGAAGCTGATTGGTTTCTATACAGAGCTGCACCAGATTTTGCATTCTCCACTTTAAGTAAATCTCCCCCCATGAGTCTACAATATTGAACTTTTTCACAATATTCTAATTTACTGGGATACAGAATTTTGGTTTTCAGCTGTAAGTCGTAATCATCAACATTAAAAGAAAGAAATGCTTGAAATATATCACTCTGTGTGTAATGAATCTATATAATATATGAGTTTCACTTTTTCAATTGAATTACTGAAATAAATGAACTTTTTGATAATATTAAAATTTTTTGAGCTGCACTTGTATTAGTATTTTCACTATTTTGATACCCCAAGGGAAAGAGGGGGCAAAGTGGGGGATTTCACACAGAGCCGCTCCAGCAGCACAGCCAGTAGCAGAGGGTAGAGAGGAAACCCGCAGCTGCACAATGCATAGGAGTCCTGGCACTGTCACTGCTCACAGTGAGGGTTAAGAGTGGGCGGAAGATCACACAGCTGGCGGGCATCCTGCTACTGTGTCATGGCATGCAAGTCAAAGAATTCCCATAAGCAAAATTATACAAATGTAGAAAATTATAAAAAATATTAAAAACATGATAAATACATAATCGAATACACGCACAGGCACCCTGCTAAGGGAATCAGGTTCCCCCCTAGAGGTGCAAGTAAGGGTCTTTATTTAGTAAAATGTATATATAAAATAACATAAATGAAAGGTAAAATTGTATTCATGTACAGCCAAGTCTCCTCTACATTTATTTGCTAACTGGGACTCCCAGTAACTCCTGCCATGGGCAAGGCTATTTACAGAAGTAACAGATTGATTGGTGACAGGTATGCACAATAGTGTTCATATGGTCAATTACCTTCTGATGCCATTATGGAACCTTGGCTCCAGGGAGTAAAAGTATGTTGATGTTCAAAAGAATTCTGTAAAAGCTCACAATCCAGGGACTGCAAGTATTATAATTATATATAGTCTCCCAGAGTCTTTACTGACTTACAAAGCATCTATGTAAGGCATGAGCTGGTGTATTCACTAAGCACTACCTTACTGGTGAAAAGTACAGGATGTCTTACTCCCGCATAGGGAAACCCACTTACTACAAAAAACGAATGGTGGGAAACTTTTTTGAAAAAGAATGCCATCCCTCTCAAAGCCACAGCAGTCTATTAACACCATTTTAACACTCTATGATATTTTATTGAATTTGGCTTATAATGGCCACTTATGCTTTGTATTGGTTACACAGTAAAGCAATCCACTTTGTGCCTAGAATCAAACAAGGACTGCACACACACAAAAGGCCAGACAGTGCTGTGTATAATGCTATTCTTCTGCTTTCATGCACATTATCTTCTGCCTATAATGTCAGCGCAGTTCGGATGTTTCTCCAGCAATCCCTTTGTACTTCCTGCTCTCCCTCTGAGGCCTGTCTAGCATCATTCCATATTTGTTGTTTGTTTTTCCACTGTATATTTCCTCTCTGTAACCTAAGGGACTTATCTCTTATTTTTTCATTCTTTCCTCACTCAATCAGCAATATTCTTCTTCTGGTTCTGTATCTCTTCAAATCAATTTCTTGTCTGGATTTCTTGTATTTTTGCTACCCTACAGCTGCAGAATATTCTGTGAATATTAATGAAATCTGCACTTGGGTTACAGAATGTGTTCTTGGTGCCAAATTAGCATAACAAATGATTCTATATTTTAATCTCTCAGCAAGCCATGCCATTAAGGGGAGTGTTTGCTCAGTAAAGATACATAAGGGGTTATGTACTTAGTATCTATTCCTTCCTTTCCTTCCACATTATTTGCCTGCTTCCCTTCCTCTCTCCCTATCTCTGTTTTTCCTTCCTTCCTTCCTTCCTTCCTTCCTTCCTTCCTTCCTTCCTTCCTTCCTTCCTTCCTTCCTTCCTTCCTTCCTTCCTTCCTTCCTTCCTTCCTTCCTTCCTTCCTCCCTCCCTCCATCCCCTCCCTCCATCCCCTCCTTCCTTCCTTCCTTCCTTCCTTCCTTCCTTCCTTCCTTCCTTCCTTCCTTCCTTCCTTCCTTCCTTCCTTCCTTCCTTCCTTCCTTCCTTCCTTCCTTCCTTCCTTCCTCCCTCCCTCCCTTCCTTCCTTCCTTCCTCCCTTCCTTCCTTTTGTTCTACCGTACACCCTCCCTCACCCCTTTTTCTTTTCCTTCCTTCTTTTCTTCCTTCCATTTCTAAAACAAAACATAAGATTTAACTAATACATAACTACAACCTCATTTTCTTTCAGGTCTTCCCCGAAAAAGATGTTGCCTGGATGGGAACATATGCTGTTCTAAACCCAGGATTTATCTTTCAAGTGATACTAATGTCTCGTTTTGTTTTTTTTATTATTAAAAATAACAAACATGTTATACTTACCTGCTCTGTGCAGTAGTTTTGCAAAGAGCAGGACAGATCCTTCTCTTCTCAGGTCCCTCTTCAGCACTCCTGGCCCCTCCCTCCTGCCGAGTGCCCCCACAGCAGGCAGATTGCTATGGGGGCACCAGAGCCTAGCAGTAGCTTTCCATTCAGACATGGAGCCACGGCGCCGGCCCTGCCCCCTCTCTTTCCCCATTGGATCACTGACTTTGACAGCAGCAGAAGCCGATGGTACTTCCCTGGTGTCTCAGCCAATGAGGAGGGAGAGTCCTGGACAGCCAAGTCACTCGTGCAACATTGCTGGATCGAGATGGGGCTCAGGTAAGTATTAGGGGGGCTGCTGCACACAGAAGGCTTTTTATCTTAATGCATAGAATGCATTAAGATAAAAAAACCTTCTGTCTTTACAACTACTTTCAGCATTGATGGCGCCTTTCCAGATGTGTAATCTGTCCATTCCATATGCACCAATGCACCCCCATACCATCAGAGATGCAGGCTTTTGAACTGAGCGCTGATAACAAGACAGAAAGTCCCTCTCCGACTTTAGTCCGGAAGACACAGCGCCCATGGTTGCCAAAAAGAATGTCACATTTTAATTCGTCTGACCAAAGAACAGTTTTCCACTTTGTATCAGACCATTTTAACAAAACTTTGGCCCAGAGAAGATGGCAACATTTCTGGATCATGTTCAGATAGGGCTTCTTCTTTGCATGATAGAGTTTTAACTTGCATTTTTGGATGTCGCAAGGGGAACTGTGTTCAGAGACTGTGATTTTTTGGAAGTATTCCTGAGCCCATGTAGTGATGTCCATCATGTCTGTTTCTAATGCGGTGCCATATGAGGGCTCGAAGATTACTGGCATCCAATATTGCGTTTGGGTCATGTCCCTTGCACACAAACATTTCTCCAGAGTCTTGGAATCTTTTGATTATATTATGTACTGTAGATGATGATATATTTAAAGTCTTTGCAATTTTATGTAAAGAACATTATTCAGAAATTGTTCGACAATTTTTAGATGCATCTTTTCACAGATTGGTGAGCCTCTGCCCATCTTTACTCTTAATGCCCTGTACACACGATCGGACTTTCCGACAACAAAACCGTGGATTTTTGTTCGAAGAATGTTGGCTCCAACTTGTCTTGTATACACACAAATGTTGGCCAACAATTACGAATGTGGGAACGTGGTGACGTACGACAACATGAGAAAAAGGAAGTTCAATAGCCAGTGCAGCTCCTTCTGCTTGATTCCGAGCATGCATGAACTTTTGTGGTCACATCCAACATTTGTTGTCAGAAAATCCGATCGCGTGTACGGGGGATAAGGCACTCTGACTATCTAAGATGTGTTGCTGCCATCAATTTCAAAATGACCTTAATTGTTTCTTAAAATGGTCAATTTTTTTCAGTTTAAACATTTGATATGTTTTCTATTTTCTATTGTGAATATTTGCACATTGCATTCTGTTTTTGTTGGAATTGAGTTTGTTCTATTCTCCTACACTATTCTAAAATTAAATCAAAACAAATTACTATCAATAGCAGTTTACATGATATATTTACTATCTTTTTTATGTTGAATAATGTTGTATTATATATGATTTTCTTATTTAACCTGCAACAATTGTGGAATGTGGTTATGATTTGGGTTTAGATTTTACGTTATTAAATGTTTTTTGAATCCTTATACATGTGATCTCTAAAAAAGACTAAAAAGGCAATATCAAAAACGTGTCCAAAAATAGAAATAGAAATAAAGGTTCCTCAGACTGGGGGAAAATCTGTCTAAAATCTCCCATAAATGCTATAAAAGTAATGCTTGTAAAGTATAACTATTGTGTCTTCACCTATACACTGGCCACGCTGGGAACAATCTGACTCTTTCAAATTAAATGACCAGATCCAAAGACAAATTTCTCTTTATCCCATGTGTTTGCAGTGTCAGGAGATCTCATTACTGAGTACAAGGTTGTAATGAAGGGCCTCTGGTTATTTGTATTCATCTTTATAAAAATAAATTATAAGTACATTATCTAAAATATTCCAGCCCATCTAATCACTAGCAATTCCTGCATTCCAGTGACTGCCTGCACTATACACACATATTATTACAACAAAACGTCTACATCTTGCTATGATTCTATGAAATAAGGAAGGGCTTCACTGATAAATTACAATTTTTTTTATTTATATTTTAAGAGATTGTTTGTGAAGGTTCTTATGGGTTATCTTTTTTTTTTTTTTTTGCATTATTTCTAGACCTAAAGTTGCATCTAAACATTAGCTGGTCACTGGGAAATTATACAGATAAAAATAGATCTGTTTCCAGATGCACATATTAGTATGGACATTTATATCCTACAAACACAGAGGGGGAGGTTGACTGCAGCACTGTCATAGTTCTGCTCTAATACTGGGAAGCAAATGGCCAACACCAAAATTCACCTTTGTAGAGCCAAGGAAAGGTGCACTGCTCCAATCCTCCAAGCACAACCCTCAAATCCTGGAATCAAGTGCTGACCTGGAATCTGTCATTCCTACACACATGGTTTGGTATAACCCAAAAGAAAAGCCCCAGACTGATGATGTCTTCATGGGGAAAAATTTAATAAGTCAGAAAGCTTCAGTACATGGTGCCCTCCAGGATCCCCCTTCTGACATAATTAACCTGAAGGGCTAAATCATGGATGATAAGGATCATGTGCTGATTTATGTTTTGCCTGTGAAGACATCATTGGTGTGTGGCATGTACAGAACCACAATTCACCTAGAGTATTAAAGCTAAGGCTTCATGTACACGGAACATTTTTACAACCTCTCCTGAATGATTTAACTTGACAGATAGTAACCCACATTTAAAACGTCCGTTTTGCCACGTTTACATGCCGCGTTTAGCAGCGTTTTGCTTAGTTTGCGTTTAGAAGCGTTTTAAAGGGTAACATTTTTTTTTTTCAAAATAGGCAAAAATGAAAAATGCCTGTAAATGAAACTCGACTAAATGTAAGTTACCGCATTTAGCCGCGTTTAGAAGCGTTTGGTGCTTGAAATGCCTTTAAACTCAGCTTCTGAACCCATTTTTTTGCATTCCAAAAAAAAGCCTCTAAATTCAACTGCCTAGAAACAGCTGTAAACAGTCCTGTGTAAATGTACTGATAAGGCTTCATGTACATGGGACGTTTTTACATCCTCTCCTGAACGATTTAACTTGACAGATAGTAACCCATGTTTAAAACGTCCATTTTGCCGTGTTTACATGCCGCGTTTAGCAGCGTTTTGCCGCATTTGCGTTTAGGATCGCTTTAAAAAAAAAAATATATATATATATATTTTTTCAAAATAACCAAAAATGAAAAACGCCTGTAAACGAAATGCGGCAAAACGTGAGTTACCGCGTTTAGCCGCGCTTAGAAGAATTTGGCGCTTAAAATGCCTCTAAACTCAACTGCTTCTGAACCCATTTTTTTGTGTTCCAAAAAAAGCCTCTAAACAACTGCCTAGAAACGACTGTAAACGCCCCCGTGTACATGTATTGATAAGATAACATAGAGGAGAGTTCAGGAGCAGTTGAAAAAAACGCCCACCTGCTCCTAAACGTCGGTGTACATGAGGCCTTAGTCTTATCTTAAGCAGATACGTTTCAGACATACAAACAAAAATCTGAATAAAAAAGCCAGGAAAATAACTGTCAAGAACCAAGCAACAAGCAAATGTGGCACGATCATTTTTCAGCTTATTGGAAAAATATGGTCTGATTGGTTATTGAAAAGTGGCATCTGTATTGTGTCAGCCAGATAATTGCTATGATCATTTAGATATCAGTATCTCAATTAATTGGATAGAATATAATTTCCTTTATAATTAAGCTTAAAGTAGTTGTAACAGATAAATGTTTTTTACTTTAATGCATTCTCTGCATTAAGATAAAAAAACCTTCCAAAACTAGCTTCCGCCCAGCCCCCTCTAAATACTTACCTGAGCCCAAACTTGATCCAGAACTGTGCCAAAGAGCAGCATCACTGCTTTCTCTCTTCTCACTGGACATGGAGGCAGAAGCAGAAGCATTGCCACTCTCCATCAAATACAGTGAGGAGGGAGCTGGGGTGGGGCAGAGCCAAGCTCTATATGTCTATTAACACACAGAGGTTGGCTTGGCAGTGAGCTCCCTCCTCTGCCCCCATAGCAAGTGCTTACTATGGGGCAGACTCTGAAGAGGAGGAGCGAACAGTACAGATGGGGTCCTGAGAAAAGGAAGTGCGGGGCCACTCTGTGCAATATCATTGGACAGAACAGGTAAGCATTTATTTTGTTATTTTACAACGTAATTAAAAAAAAATAGCCAAAAGCAAACCAATCAGTATACACTTATTTGAATTTTTAACCAAAAATATGTAGCAGAATACATATTGGCCTAAATTGATGAAGAAATTTGATTTTTAATTTTTTTTTTTTTTTATTGGGTATGTTTTATAGCAGAAAGTTACATAGTTACATAGTAGGTGAGGTTTTAAAAAGACACAAGTCCATCAAGTCCAACCTATGTGTGTGATTATATGTTAGTATTACATTGTATATCCCTGTATGTTGTGGTCGTTCAGGTGCTTATCTAATAGTTTTTTGAAACTATCGATGCCCCCCACTGAGACCACCGCCTGTGGAAGGGAAAGTAAAAAATATTGTTTTTCTTTTTCAAAATTGGGTCTTTTTTTGTTTATAGTGCAAAAAATAAAAAAACAGAGTTGATCAAATACCACTAAAAGAAAGCTCTATTTGTGGGAAAAAAGGGACAAACATTTTATTTGGGTACAGCGTTGCACGTCCGCGCAATTGTCAGTAAAGTAACACACTGCCGTATCGCAAAAATGGTCTAGCCATGAAGGGAGGTAAACCTTCTGGAGCTGAAGTGGTTAAAGGCAAAAACATGTTTTTGGTTATTTTTATCTTTAAATACTGTTTTAAATGTTTACAGGTTTATAAAAGTATCCCTTTACTTGTATAAAATCCTAATTTTACAAGCAAATATTTAAAATATACGTGCACAAAAATGAATACATAAGCTTTACCTGTAATCATAATTTCAAAAGTTATTTTCAGTCGTTTTAAATCTTTAGCTTTCATTAAAGTAATACCTGGTGATCTAGCCATAAAGGTTCTTGGTCAGGCAATTTCTGTTAAATAGTAACAACATTCTATTCTTTTCTCCTATTTGTGCTTCTGTTTTGTCACATCTGTGTAGAGCTAACCCCTGAAGGGGCCGCTGGATTTGCCTAAGTTCTTTCCTATTCAGTGCAGAGGCAGCCAGGCACATAGCAAACAGTTCACTCACTCTGGCTCAGTAAAAAGTCTGGGGGTGTCTTTTTGAGGTTTATTGCTGTAGAGCTTGAGCAGAAGAAGAACACTGGGGAATTGGCTACTCCAAAATGCTTGAGTGCCAAATTAAGCTGAGGACTCTTCTCTCTGTAGCAGCAGTACAGTCACTATGTTTGAAGCTAAAGATTGTGAACAAAATAATTTTAGTCTAGTTTAAAGTAGAAAAGTTCAGCCTAAAATGCTCCCAGCTGGGAAGCACGGTCAAGCTTGAACAATTTCAGGGCTAACTTGAACAGTCATTATCCACAGCTGGGGACCATGGAGACTGCAGCGCTGTAATAAAGCTCTACTCAGAGACCTGAGAATTTGAGGGTTCTGTCCATAGCACCAAGTAGTCTAGCAGCCAGTCCTGGATGGCTCCAGGGGCAAGCAGCCCCCTCAAGCGTCAATAGTCCATCCTTAGGTAGGTAAAGCCAAGCAACAACTAACTGTAGTAAGAAGAACCGGCAAAACTGTAGTCCTTGATGTGTCGTTGATTGGTACATCAGAGTGACAATAAAACAATAAATTTGACGCGTTTCGGCAATAGCCTTAGTCGTAGCTACGACTAGGGCTATTGCCGAAACGCGTCAGTTTTATTGTTTTATTGTCACTCTGATGTACCAATAAACGACACTTCAAGAACTACAGTTTTGCCCGCTTACTACTGTTGCATTGGAGTGTGTTGGAACACATCGAGCCTCGGCACCTGTGAGTGGACCTGGTGTATGCATTGAGTTGTCCCTGCAGAGTGCGCTGTTACTTTTTTTTTTTTACAAGCAACAACTAACTCCTCTGCCCAGGCTTCTGCCTATTTACCCCTTCTTTGACCATCTACTGGGTACACCTCCCTAGGGATTAGTCAGAGGGTAGTAAATATTCAAGCTGAGGATTTGTATCTTCCTGCCTCAAGCTCTGGAAGTTTCTCAACAGAACTAGAGGGAAGCAATCAACCCCACAACTTGTGGAGCCACAGTAGACTAAAGCAGACAATCCAACTTTTCTGACTACAGAGTGACCTTAAAATCTAATTTCCCTAGCAACCTAACTACAGAGGTGCTACAATAACCCCCTCCCCCTAAAAAAAAAAGTTCCTGTCGTCATTGGCCATAGCATGAAAATAGCCCTTAAACAAGGTCAGATTATCCCACTTACAGGGGACACAAATTAGGAATTAAACAGCTTAACAGTAATTGCATGTGGTATTCCACAAGGTAAAGCTTTCACAGATGTTTTGTGCATGCAATTGAACATACACACATAGGCAATTCACATAAACTTTATCCTGTTTATAAGCCTTATTTCTACCTAAGTACTTAAACACGGTTAGTGCAATGAATCTTGACTGTAGGCACCCCCGGCAAAATGACCCTGTTAAATAAACAAATTGAAGTTAACACTGTGTTTGTTGATCTTGTGTTTAACAAATGAAGCATCATCCCTGCAGAGATGACCCCCCATCTCCATCAATACTCCTACTGATTAGTGCTATATAGTTTTTTCTTTAGAAACATGCTCAAATAAAGACATCAAATAAATAACACAGTTGATGATCTTGCCCTGTAGTCAATCTTTTAGGTCCCTTGAATGAAACATGCTTTTTCATCCTTCATAGCAGCAATGATTCCCTAAGTGGGGATTAACTACATAAAGTCTCTATATACTTGAGGGCCATGGCTTTATGAGACCCAAAGTCAAAAAGGCCCAAAGTTCACAAAAAACTAATCGCCTTAAAAAAAAATAGAAAAAAGTTCTGCAATCTCTGAAACATTCAAACATTCAGCAAACTGGTGAGAGAGATACTCCTCCTCTAAGTGATAACACTATCACTGGAAGCAAAGTTGTCCCCTGCCTTAGGCAGCAATTCAGTCTCTTTCTTTTCCAGCTTGCTGTAGGGGTGGCTACTTTTCCAGCTTGCTGTAGGGGTGGCTACTGTTAAAAGCGTCCTTCAGGAAGGACAGGGACGCTTGCAGAGCTAAATCTACAGTGAAGATGTTGGCTACTTTCAATGACAGCAAGCTCCAAGCCACATTGTTCATAAGACAGTATACTGACAGATACTGGAGAGGAAGTTAACAGGTTCCTCTGCAGCATGTTCTCCAGGTTTTTTATCTTATCCTTCCTCTGCGAGGGCAGGATGAGCTCTGCAACTTTCCCCTTGTAACATGGATTCAGGAAGGTTGCCGACCAGTGATGGTCCCCCTCCTTAATGCCATGAATGCTAGGGTCCTTTTGCAGGGTCTGGAACATGAATGAGCTCATCCGCCACAAGTTACCAGAGGCAGAGAAACCTGAGTCCTCAGGGTTGCTGAAGACTACTATGTCCTTAGCTACTTCCCTCCAGTAACACACAACTCCCTAAATTTGCAGGAGATGAAAACAACTGCTGGAAGCCTGCCCTATGTCTCCTCCTCAACACCTTATACCTTACCCTCACACCAAAGGCCTCAGTTGTTTCCTCCTGCCCTATATTGATGACTCCAATGGTCCAGACATCCTGGTGTTGCGGGCAGCGATCCTCGACAACATCCTAAGACAGCATCATAATCTACACCTATGTTTTCATGCTTAGCAACTTTATGTACCTTCTGGAATGCTTTGAGATAGAAAAAGACTTTGATTTTGAATGTTTGCACGCCTGAAGAAGAGATTTACTGTCTCCAGACACGTCTGAGGTCATCACATGTTCTACATGTTATAGGTTCTGTCATCTGTCTAGCATTTTCATTCATTTTTTAATATATAATTCAGTTGCTATTATACCTATGCGTGTGTTTTATCTTGATAATGTGTTTTTTATGCTATTTTCAATAAATTCAGCTTTTAATTCTATGAAAAAAGTTTTTTGGACACTTTGCTGAAAAAAAAAAAGTCACCACACCTAAAGGGTATTATTCCATTTTTACATAGCATGGAGATGGTTAAACATGGACATTCCAAGCAGGAGTCATTTACCAATGACATTAACTTTTTTTATATATATGTAGCGCTACCCTCGGAGGAGCCACTTGAATTTTTGTGCCTGTGTCTCCCACTGATTAATCCACAGCCAATCACAGGGTATTTTCACACAACCAGGTGCACACACTCTTCCGCTCGTTGTCTCCAATAATAAGTCTAGGGAATGTGTTTTTTTATTTTTTTATTTGGAGAACTTGGATAGGAAAAGGGATTTAGTAGAATACTCCAAATTAACTATTCACAAGTGAGGACAGCTTTCTCAATAGAACTGTGTAGCAGACTGTCAATAGAGCTGTGTAGCAGACTGTACAGAATAAAGCAGTCTCTTTGTAGCAGGAGGACTTTAGTGGACCTTTTTCCTTCAAGACCCTAGTCAGTGTCCCCTTTAGCTTACACCCAGTATACTGACTTCTAGCACCAAGAGGGGGATTTAGAAATACCAGTCTCTAGTGATAGGGTTGAAATAATGACTTATGGGGCGTACACACGGTCGGACTTTTCGTCTACAAAAGTCCGACAGCCTGTCCGACAGACTTCCGGCAGACTTTCGGCGGACTTGTGGCGGACTTGCGGCAGACTTTCTAACGAACGGACTTGCCTACACACAACCACACAAAAGTCCGACGGATTCGTACGTGATGACGTACACCGGACTAAAATAAGGAAGTTCATAGCCAGTAGCCAATAGCTGCCCTAGCGTGGGTTTTTGTCCGTCGGACTAGCACACAGACGAGCGGATTTCGGAGTCCGTCGTAGTTACGACGTAAAGATTTGAAGCATGTTTCAAATCTAAAGTCCGTCGGATTTGAGGCTGAAAAAGTCCGCTGAAAGTCCGGAGAAGCCCACACACGATCGGATTACCAGCCAGCTTTAGTCCGTCGGCGTCCGTTGGACTTTTGTAGACGAAAAGTCCGACCGTGTGTACGCCCCATTAGAGTTCCACTGTAATTGTGTACGTATCAATTGTTCTATTTAAATTGTTTGTGCTCCTTTCTTACCTGTGTACGTATCAATTGTTCTATTTAAATTGTTTGTGCTCCTGTCTTACCTATGTATGTATCAATTGTTCTATTTAAATTGTTTGTGCTTTTCTCTTCTGTGTACGTATCAATCTGTATCTAGATGGAATTTGGAACTGCTGAATAATCATTACATGTTCGCTGATGAGAAACTCTTTGTACCTTAACCTCATTTGGTAATGCCGATAAGATTACTGCTTGTGTAATTGCCTATAAAAGGCCTTTGAAAGAGTAAAGGCAGCAGTCCTTTATGCTGAGAACTGTGATACAGACATACCTGACTCCGTGTCATCTTTCTTATAGAAGCAATAATTTGGCAAAGCAATATAAACTTAAGCAACTTGTTTAAGAGTTGCCCCTAACATTTTGGCGCCCGGAACAGGGACTCACCGATGATACTACAAGAGGTGGCTGAGCTACGCTGACGGAACAAAAGGACAGGCATTCCGGGAACCAGAGATCAAAAAACCTGGCCAGGTAAGAAAAAGCTTTATTTTTCTTATATTCTGTGCTCCCCTGATTTGTGCCTATCCGTTCTGTCAGTTACGGTTCTCCTGGTTTTAAAACACCAGCCTCTGTAGTGGTGAGTCTAGAATTACTGCATATTTTAGTTTATATTGCTGGAATTATTTGTGTTGTTTTGTTGTCTGTGTCTGTCTTGTCTGTCTTGTTGAGAAAGTGAATGAGCCTTGTCAAGGATGGTATGAGTTAGAAGGGGATTGCCGAACTAAGCAACGGAATGCGCCTTACCTCACATGATTGGGAACTTGAGGGCTTGTGAGCTTGGGGGTCTGACGCTTATGCTTAACCTCACATCTAACTCATAAACCATAGACGGGTTGAGAGTATAAGCCCTGTCTGCTCCATAAAGCAGGGATAAGAGTGTATGAGAGGGATTCCCAGATACGGGGAGGGAATAAGATCTCCAAAAGTCCGGAGATCTAGTCGGATACCTGGCCACTTAAAGGAATGCTTGTATATGTTGTAGCCGCATTTTTTTGTATATGTTGTAGCCGCATTCTGGTTTGTTATTGGCCTAGCATATAAAGTAATTATTTGTTATTGGGCTAGCATATAAAGTAATTCGATTTCAGAAATCTCATTCCGGAAGAGGTTTCTAGTATTCTAGCACCCTAGGAGGAAGGCAACGAGGAACTAGTGTAACTTAGCTGGTTTGTTATTGGGCTAGCATATAAAGTAATTATTCATTCTTGTATATGTTGTAGCCGCATTATATTGTACACTAAGTGTCCCACACGCTACCTAGGCAGGACTGTTAGAATGGGCCAGAGGAACACAAAACCCCGTCAGGGAATTGTGGCGCACTATACGGTGCCACAGATAATTAAGAACATTTATGGGAAAACCAAAGCACAGGACTTAAAGGATGTCCTTCGTAAATTTAAGGTGAAAGGAGCAGCGGGCTTAGACCCGGATGTATGGAGTGAAATAAAAAGGGACAGACAAGGAGAGGTGTTAGAGAAGCAATGGATGCGTCAGGTTCAATGCTTAATTAAGGTCTCAAATAGAGCGAAAGAAGAGGGGTGGAAATATAATCCAGATTGTGATGGTTGGGATATGAAAGATAGAACAACAAAAAATGTCGAGGCTCCCAGCTCAGCCATCCCACCCCCATACACTGACGTAGAACGCAAACCACACAAGATATATCCTGTACTTGAGGGGAGAGGATGGGTTTGTCAGGATTGTGGAGCACAAAACCCAGAATGGGCAGTAGAATGTGTGCATTGTGGGGCACAAAAACCTCATCCAGAAACTGTAGCTCCCATACGCACTGATACACGCATTGTTCAGGTAAACAATCCAGAATTTGGACAAGCAGCCCATCCAAATGCCCCGCCTACTGTCACTCGTAGAATGCAAATAAGGACTTGGGCACCATGGTCGGCAGACACCCTTATGGCATTAATACAGAGCGCCCCAGACCCGGTAGCAAAGCCAGCTGCTTTTTGTAGATTTGTGACACAGTTAATGAATACACATGAAGCGACCTGGCAGGATGGGGAGGATCTATGCAGACACAAAATGACTCTGACCCTGTTTAACCAGTTTATGACAGAAATAGGTCCACACAGACCTGCAGGACAAGTTGATGGGGAGGGCAACCTGGAGGCAGGACATGTCAGACATATAGACTCAAGGACCCCTTTTATTGCTAGATTAGAAGCTTTTTGTCAGGCAAAACAACAGGAGAGGGGGTCCATATCACCCATGAAGCAAATGCCAGGACAGACTGTATCGGAATTTTACTTATCTATGGAAAGTATGATGGCAGATGAGGGATTGGACTTGGCCCTGCCAGTCACAATCCGAGCCTTCAATAGACAATTTACGGAGGGATTAATTCCACAGATAAGTGAGAGACTGAAAGCCTGCACACCAGAGTGGAGGGCAACTAGAGATAGAGGGACGTTGTTACAAAAAGCGCAAGGCATAGAGGCGGACTTAGCAGAAACCAAAGGGAGGAAATCTCATGCTATCAACGCACTCGGGGGTCCCCAAGAGCAAGGTAGAGGTTCCTTTCGCAAACCCCTTACCTGTCACTACTGTAACAAGATTGGTCACATCAGACGCAACTGTAGGAAAAGAATAAGGGATGAAGGAGAGGAAGGTGTTGATTCTCCAGTTAATCAGAGAAGGAACCAGCCCAGGGACAACAAAAATAGTCATATCAGGCAGCAGGGAGATGGTCCACGAGCATGACTCACCCCGGTTTTAGAAAAATCCAAAACAACAACGCTTAAGACAAATATAACGGTTGGTAATAAGAAAATCTCTTGTTTAGTCGATACAGGAGCTTCACGCTCGTTACTTTCTGACTCTGAACTACTCCCTGGCCAAAAATCACCTGACACTTTACTAATAACTGGATATGATGGCATTTTAGCCGACGCCCCGCTTACAAAACCTCTGAAAGTTAAAGTAGGAAACCACATGTTCCTTTCACGCTTTCTGGTATCCAGAGGAGCCCCCACTAATTTGTTAGGAGCTGACATTTTGCAGAAAATAGGAGCTAACATTACCTATCACCCAGATGGCACTGTCACCTTAGCTATAGGGGATAATCAAGAACACATGGAGTTGTGTAACCTGATACAATACCTAGAGGAGGAATCGGAATTGTCCGGCCCACCTCCTTCAGACTTAGATCAGATTTTGTCGTCCCTTCCAGGAGAACTATGGGAGAAACATCCAGCTGATGTTGGACTTTTGCCCATACCTCCGGTTACCCTACAGCTGATTCCAGGAGCAGTGCTTCCCCAACAAAAGCAGTATCCACTTAGTGCACCTCAAGAGGCGGCCATAGAAATGCAGGTCCAATCCTTCTTAAAAAGTGGAGTTCTAAAAGAGGTAAAATCACCGGCAAACACTCCCTTGTACCCAGGTTAAAAAGAAATCAGTAGCCGGTAGTCCGGTTAAGTATAGAATGGTCCAAGACCTTAGAGCGGTCAACAAAATACTAGCCCCGATGACACCTTTAGTACCCAATCCACATACATTACTGTCACAAATACCATCAACCAGTATGTACTTTACAGTTATAGATTTAGCGAATGCTTTCTTTTCCGTCCCGCTTGCTGAAGAATGCCAACTTTGGTTCGCATTTTCAATCAAAAATCGGCAACTAACCTGGACACGCCTACCTCAGGGTATGGCGGATTCACCTACCTTGTATTCGCAAACATTGCAAACGGTGTTGGGAGAATGGGTACCACCAGATTCCTGTGTATTGTTACAATATGTGGATGATTTATTGTTATGCTGCCCTGACAAGGAAACTTGTTTGGCCACCACCCTTAATTTGTTGCGATTTTTGGCAGATAAAGGTTGCAAGGTTAATAAGAAAAAGTTACAAGTGTGTCAGGAAAAAGTTATCTTTTTGGGACATTGTATATCACAGGGTACGAGACATCTCACTGAGGAGAGGGTTCAAGTGATAAAGGGAATGTTACCCCCACGGAATTTCAAACAATTGCGTATGTTTTTAGGTATCGTGTCATATTGTAGACAGTGGATACCACATGCTAGCGCTTTGATGCAGCCATTATACGATTGTTTGAAAATTGTACCGTATGTGCTTACAGAAGTAGCATATGAGTCGTTTGTCACTTTGAAAAAGCTATTAATTTCTGCCCCGGCTATTGGTATACCAGATTACACCAAGATATTTAATCTGTACATTGCTGAGATCACTGGACATGCCACAAGTGTTCTGACACAGGCACATGTAAAACAAAGACCAGTCGCTTACTTTTCAGCAGCATTAGATCCAGTATCTAGAGGTTCACCGTCTTGTGTACGGGCGGTAGCTGCAGTGTCAATTATCATAGATAAGTCATCAGAGATTTTTCTAGACAATCCAGTCGTAGTGCATACCACACATGACATACATGCAATCTTGTCTCAGGTACAGCCCAAACACATTTCAATGGCTAGGCAATTAAGATTACAGTGTACTTTACTCTTACCTCCAAATGTTACTTTTCAGCGCTGTACAACCTTAAATTTGGCCACCTTTTTGCCTCTTCAGTCACCAGATTTGGCAAGGGGGAATGATAGTACTAATAGTACTAGTGAGAAAAGAAATGAGGACACTGACACTCTTTTGTTTAAAGAAGTAGATCAGCACGATTGTTTTCAGCTCATGGAACAGGAGACAATGGGATTCCCACACGTTACAGATACACCAATTTTAAACGCTGAGTACACCTTGTATATAGATGGTAGCAGGTTTGCTGATGACAAGGGTAAATATCACACAGGGTATGCTGTAGTGACTGATACGCAGGTAATTGAAGCACAGGCCTTACCAGCCCACATGTCAGCACAGGAAGCAGAATTAAAAGCTTTAGAACAAGCCCTAGAATACTTAAAAGAACGAGAAGGGAATATTTACACTGACTCTGCCTACGCTTATGGTGTAGCGCACGATTATGGCCACATATGGAGGGCTAGAGGTTATCTGACAGCAGCAGGTACACCTGTAAAACATGGAGAAGGGATTAAGAGAGTCCAATCTTCAAAAGGTTAAACGAGTGGCCATCATGAAGATAGCGGCACACACGAGCGCAAAAACAATTGAGGCAAAAGGAAATGCATTTGCAGATTTGACTGCAAAACAGGCAGCTCTAGGGGAAGGAAACCCTGAGACCTTAGCAGCGGTAGAGGTGAGTATCCCAGAACCAACATGGAAGCAGCTGAGTAAATTACAGGAGCAAGCAGGGGAGAGCGAGAAAGATAAGTGGGTCAGAATGGGAGCAGCACCAGACCTTGACAATGTATGGAGGGAAGGGGGCAAAATATGCCTACCTGCCTCTCTGTACCCAGCAATGGCAGCGGCAGTTCACCTACCCACACACGTCAGTTCCAATTCCATGTATAGGATTGTGAACCAAGGATGGCTCGCCCCTGGATTCAGTAGTACTGCGAGAAACTACTGTGCAGCCTGCCAAATCTGTCTCCTGAATAACCCAGGACAGAGAGTAAAAACCCCACAAAAACACCAGGTCCGGGCCCAATACCCCTTCCAGAGACTGCAAATTGATTACATACAAATGCCTAAGAGCGGCCCTTTTGAATTTGTCCTCGTGTGTATCGATTTATTCTCAGGTTGGCCCGAAAGTTATCCAGTAAAATCGGCTACAGCTAAAGCCACAGCTAAGAAACTGATCACTGAGTTAATACCTAGGTTTGGTCTTCCTGAAACCATAGAATCAGATAGGGGGACACACTTTACAGGAGAAATCATGCAGAATGTGATGACCATGTTAGGGGTACAACAAAGTTTTCACACCCCTTACCACCCACAGAGTTCAGGATCAGTGGAGAGAGTAAATGGGACAATAAATTTAAAAATACAAAAAGCCATGCAAGAGTTAAACAAGCCTTGGCCAGAATGCCTGCCTTTGGCTTTATTCTCTATAAGGTACACTCCAACAGGAAAAACAGGATTATCCCCATACGAAATACTTTTTGGGAATGCACCTAGATTAGGTTTATACTTTCCACAGAGTATGCAATTGCAATGTGATAGTTTGACTGCATATGTGATACAATTACAACAACGTCTAACTAAGATCCACAAAAGTGTGTATTCTTCTCTTCCAGACCCTAATTCAATAACAGGTACACATACGCTGCTACCAGGGGATTATGTATATGTGAAGAAACACACCAGAAAGACATTGGAACCCAGGTTTGAAGGTCCTTACCAAGTACTCTTGACCACAGCCACCTCAGTAAAGCTGGAAGGAAAACCTACCTGGATACACGCATCACATTGCAAGAAACAACCCGAGAAAACAACATGATGAAATATCTACTTACATATTTTTTGTTGAAGATTGTTGTTTTACAAATATATGCATGGACTCCTGGTATTAATGTACTTGAAGTAGAGGAAACTACAACTTTCGAATGGGCTATAGATGATCCTAAAGTAGCAAATGATTCAGGATATGAGATGAATAAGGATTATAATGTAGGTAATTAACACTAGAACATACCCTACAGAATAACCTTGTATCCGCAATTATTGACAAAGGTAGACTAGTACATCTTTACTTACAGATACAACAGGATTCTGCACCACATTGGTGGGATATATTCAGTGGAATGTCTTCTACAGCAACCAATACCTTTCACTGGTTGTTAAGTCCAATGGTAATTATTATTCTAATATTAATATCACTTACAATCACGAATATATGTGTATACAGGAAAATAAATAGGAAAATTAGGAGAATAGACAGGGCATACCGATAAATGTGTATTGACATCACCCTACTCCTATAAAACTCCTCTTCTTGAAGTTTAAGATGTTGGTAATACCTAGGGGGATGGGTTCTACCCCTCTGACAACTCGCGGTCAGGGAAAGGACTCTGGGGAAAAACTGACTAGAACTTATTCATGAGGACCCAGGGGGAAGGAGAGGATGATGTCAAAGGGGGAAATTGATAGGGTTGAAATAATGACTTAGAGTTCCACTGTAATTGTGTACGTATTAATTGTTCTATTTAAATTGTTTGTGCTCCTTTCTTACCTGTGTACGTATCAATTGTTCTATTTAAATTGTTTGTGCTCCTTTCTTACCTATGTACGTATCAATTTTTCTATTTAAATTGTTTGTGCTTTTCTCTTCTGTGTACGTATCAATCTGTATCTAGATAGAATTTGGAACTGCTGAATAATCATTACATGTTCGCTGATGAGAAACTCTTTGTACCTTAACCTCATTTGGTAATGCCGATAAGATTACTGCTTGTGTAATTGCCTATAAAAGGCCTTTGAAAGAGTAAAGGCAGCAGTCCTTTATGCTGAGAACTGTGATACAGACATACCTGACTCCGTGTCATCTTTCTTATAGAAGCAATAATTTGGCAAAGCAATATAAACTTAAGCAACTTGTTTAAGAGTTGCCCCTAACACTAGGATCCCTCTAGGGGGTCTGTACTCACAAGGCCCTGGCCGCAGGTCACCTTCCTCCTTGATAGCAGATAGGATACGTGGACATCCTCCCTCAGTCAGCTTTAGGAGAACCATGGGTTTCAGCTTCAATGTTTCAGGCCCTCAGGTCGCCCAACTGAGGCCACATGGCAGCCTGTGCTGAGGAGGGGCAGAAGGCTCCCTCCTTACCTGGATCTCTCTCTGTAGAGGAAGACCCAGAGCCTATGTGCTCATCAAATATAAATACAGTCGGAGACAAGGTAATCCAACAAAACTATTTACAGCAAATTTATTTTACCCAGGCTCGCTTATGCAGGATGGGTAGGTTGGGTTCAACTGAATGTTATAGGTGTCACGTTGTTACGGAAATTTTTTTCCATATGATCTGGGAGTGCTCCAAGATATGTTAATTCTGCTCCAGTATTACTTTATGAAAACGAAACTGGCTTTGCCCAATATATGCTCCCCTGCCAGGTGTCTCCTGGGTGACATGGATGAGGAAAATCTAGGTGCTGCCCAGAAGATACTGATGCGTTTTTTATCTTTTTACGCAAAAAAGGCAATTGCTATTTGCTGGAAGAAACCAGACCCCCCTACCTTACAAATGTGGGTTGATTTCGTTAATCATGCCCTGCCTATGTATAAAATTACTTATACTGCTAGAGGGTGACCAAAAAAATTTGATAGAGTATGGTCGGAATGGACTGCTAAGGTCTTGGGAGAGATCGACACCCCCTAGAATAAGGGATAAGACTATTTGAGGTTATGAATGTGGTACCCAATGAGCATTAGATTTTCATGTCTGCATGTATATCTATGCTTCCTAGAGTGATATGCTCCTTGGATTGGCTTTACTCAGCAGCTGGTTTTGTTTTGTTTTAGTTTATGTTCTTGCTATATTTTCAGTTCTTCCTTATGTACTATTTGGGTATATATGTACTAGATTGTATCTTTATTATTGTGATATACCCGTTCAAATTGTATGATATATACCCTGCTCACTGATTATTATTTGTACTTTACTGGAAACTAATAAAGTACCTTTAAAAAAATATATCAATTCAGTCACCCAGCATGCTAAGGGGCACCTCCCCTTCTAATTGGCCAGGGCTGTATATTCATGCATATTCATGCTCTCATCTCCATGGTTTCCACCCACTGTCTAGCACATTCCATAGCTATTAGACCAGTGTGAACTTCAAGACAGCATGAGCAGCACCAGAGCACACTGAGCAGACTCTGCTAAACAATCACAGCCTCTGTTAAGCAGACAGCACATAAATGTACCTACTGTATCTCTGTTAAGCAGAGAAACCCAAAACTTTGATACAATCACTGTAGCACCTACCTAGGAGGGCGCTACATCTACTTGCGATAAATTTTACCTATTATGTCCCTCCTGCTTCCAGCGTTCAATTATGGTCTATTACTGCTATACAAACAAATTGTTGTTGATGAAAAAACTACCTAATAAATACTTTGTTTTTAGCTGAAATCACCCATATTGTTGCTGCTGCATGTAAACCAATGACTAATATAAAGTAAATTATTACACGTGCACTTTATGGGATGCCTCAATATGGTATCACTAATGCTGTCCCTAATGCCGCGTACACACGAGCGGACTTTCCGGCATACTTGGTCCGGCGGACCAGAGTCCGACGCACAATCCGATCGTGTGTAGGCTCCGGCGGACTTTTTTTCCCCAAAAGTCCGCCGTACCTAGATTTGAAGCATGTTTCAAATCTTGGTCCGCCGGACTCAGTTCCTGATGGAAAGCCTGTTCATCTCGGTCGTCTGTATGCTGGTCCGAGGGAAACAGATACGATGCAAGGGCAGGATATTGCATCTCGCGCTCGCTGCAATAGGAAAAACACATTTTCCTATTGCGGCGAGCGCGGGGCATACCAGGCCCTTAAGTCTGGTATGGATTTTAAAGGGGACCCCCTACGCCGAAAAAATGGCGTATGTTCCCCCCCTAGAATCCATACCAGACCCCGATCCGAGCACGCAGCCCGGCCGGTCAGGAAAGGGGGTGGGGACGAGCGAGCGCCCCCCCCCTCCTGAACCGTACCAGGCCGTATGCCCTCAACATGGAGGGTGGGTGCTTTGGGGGAGGGGGCATCCTGCGGGTCCCCCCCTACCACAGAGCACCTTGTCCCCATATTGATGGGGACAAGGGCCTCTTCCCGACAACCCTGGCCGTTGGTTGTCGGGGTCTGCGGGCGGGGGGCTTATTGGAATCTGGGAGCCCCCTTTAATTGAGGACCCCCAGATCCCGGCCCCCCACCCTATGTGAATGAGTATGGGGTACATGGTACCCCTACCCATTTACCTAGGGAAAAAGTGTCAATAATAAAACACACTACACAAGTTTTTGAAGTAATTTATTAGACAGCTCCGGGGGGGTCTTCTTCCGACTTCGGGGGGTCTTCTTCCGACTTCGGGGGTCCCTCCGGTTCCTCTTCTCCCGGCGTCCGATTGGTTCTGCCGGCTCCTCCGCTGTCTTCATGCTGCTCTTTTGCCAGCGGAGGCCCAGACTTCTGGGCTTCTGGGCTTCTTCTCTTCTTCCGATGTTGACACGACGGTCTCTCCGGCTGGAATGCTCTCTGAGAGCTCCGATGTGACTTATATAGGCGGAGACCCTGCCCCCTTATGCCGTCACAGTCCCTGGGCATGCTGGGACTGTGACATTTTAGGGGGCCATGGTCAACATCACCCGATGACCACGCCCCCCTAAAACGTCACAGTCCCAGCATGCCCAGGGACTGTGACAGGATAAGGGGGCAGGGTCTCCACCTATATAAGTCACATCGGAGCTCTCAGATAGTATTCCAGCCAGAGAAAACATCGTGTCAACATCGGAAGAAGAGAAGAAGCCCAGAAGTCCGGGCCTCCGCTGGCAAAAGAGCGGCATGAAGACAGCGGAGGAGCCGGCAGAAGAACTGGAACACCGGGAGAAGAGGCCAGAGAGAGTGGAGAAGAACCAACTGGACGCTGGGAGAAGAGGAACCGGAGGGACCCCCGAAGTCGGAAGAAGACCCCCCCCCACAGCTGTCTAATAAATTACTTCAAAAAATTGTGTAGTGTGTTTTTATTATTGACACTTTTTCCCTAGGTAAATGGGTCGGGGTACCATGTACCCCATACTCATTCACATAGGGTGGGGGGCCGGAATCTGGGGGCCCTCTTATTAAAGGGGGCTCCCGGATTCTGATAAGCCCCCCGCCCGCAGACCCCGACAACCAACGGCCAGGGTTGTTGGGAAGAGGCCCTTGTCCTCATCAACATGGGGACAAGGTGCTTTGTGGTGGGGGGCCCCCACAGGGCGCCCCTCCCCCAAAGCATCCACCCCCCATGTTGAGGGCATGCAGCCTGGTATGGTTCAGGAGGGGGGGGAGCTCGCTCGTCCCCACCACCTTTCTTGACCGGCCGGGCTGCGTGCTCGGATCGGGGTCTGGTATGGATTATGGGGGGACCCCACGCCGTTTTTTCGGCGTAGGGGTTCCCTTTAAAATCCATACCAGACTTAAGGGCCTGGTATGCCCCGTGACAGGGCTTGCAAGGTGTCAATCTCGCCGATAAAAGTGGCGAGATTCACTTCCTTTTCTAGTCCCGTCGTACCCGAGTCACGTTCAAAATGGACGGACTTGTCCGTGTGTGGGCAAGTCCGTTCATTCTGAAAGTCCGCCGTAACTCCGGCGAAAGTCCGTCGGAAAGACGGGCGGACCTAGCCTGCCGGAAAGTCCGGTCATGTGTAGGCAAGTCCGTCCGTTCAGGTAGTCTGCCGGAAAGTCCGGCGGAAAGACCGTCGGACCAAGTCTGCTGGAAAGTCCGATCGTGTGTACGCGGCATAAGAATTAGAATGTTCTTTGAAGCCATGTATAGCTTTAAGACATCTCCCAAACATGTAATTTGAAGGATTTTTGTATTTTTAATGTCAGAAAGACAGTCTCCCGAAAGATAATTTAAAAAAAGTGCTCTGCATTGGTACATGTACCCCAGCATTGCCCAGCTACTCATGCCATTTATTTGACAATACCTTGCTTATTAACCCAGAAAATAGCTATTACTGATTTATAAAATTCAACTCCTATTGATTCCAATTAGGATCACATTTGGGAATCCAAACTTTGTTAACATTCGCTGGGCCTGAGTTGAACCAAAGGCAAGTATGGTCAACTCATCCCTAATTATAAATAAAGCTATTTAAATAAACAGCAGAGGATCTAATTACAAAGCTCATCACTCATCACGCTGCTACTTCTACTTGTTCAGTCACAGGCTGGGGCAGGTCCAGAATAACCTGGACTGAGGGAAGTGGGTTAAATGATACTGGCCATCAGAAAAAAAAATGACTGCAGGGAAAATGTTTGGATAGAAGGTAAAAATTGCAGCTAAATCTTTGTTTTACTTTAAATTGGCTATTAATTTGTATTTTGTTATTTTTCGCTGGAGTTCTTCTTTATATGAAGTATAATTCATTAGCCTCATATGTACACTGGATAGCATGTACTAAGATATTATATCAAAGTCTTCCAAAAAAGAGGTTCATTTTATAATGTGATTGTAAATTCATTGTCCAGGTTTTCATTTTGAAAATAATCTACAGTGCTCAGGCACAAAACAAGTCAGCTCCCGAGTCAAGCTCCCCCAATTATCTTCCATGGTGTCAGAAACGTATATAGAGGGTGCCGAAACTGATAAGTTTACTCTGCTGATAACTTGGAAATGGGCATGAGAATGAGCTGAGTTTCTATTTAAGGAAAGGCTGTGGGGGTACACGTAACAGAGGTCATTTCTCCACATCTGATTGGCCAATTATAGTCATTGCTGGATTCTGTCTGGGATATCAGCTGTAACAGATAACCATTAGGCACCAAAGCCAAATAAAGGCTTACTCTACCCAGCTGCAAACTTCCATCTGACTCCCCACTGTCCTTCATTGGCAGTGCAGATATCATGCATCTGTTGCCTAGTTTCTTTCTATGAATGTAGGCGCTAAAGAAATAGAATATCTAAAATAGATAGAAAACCAATAACTAGGTACCACAAAGACATCTGTAGTCACATTGCAGCCGTGAGTGTTGATTTGACATTGGAGGAAGACAATAATTTAATTAATTGTCAGGTTTGATTACTCAACTTTAATACTCAGCACATTTCTCCATCCAGCCCCTGTTGCCCTCTTCACACACAATCTGTTTCAGGTGCATACTTATCTGAATCAAGACAAATTCCTGTCCAGTAAAATTTAAGCTCATTTCAGTTTTTCCAAAGCAGCCATCTGGATACAATAATTCATGCCAAAGACTGTGAGATAGGGGGTGGCAAGTTCAAAGTGTTTATACAGACAGAATTATGTAGCCTGTGTGCCAGCAGTGGTGTATCAGAGTAGAATGGAGTCCACCACCTGCAGCCTCTGCAGTTTATGAGTATACTGTAAATTTAGACTGAATATAAGAGTGTCCACATGGCACATGTTAACCTGTGTTTATCCTCATTTATTTTTTTAGTGTACAGCTTTGTACAGAATGGTGAGGGATTAGATCCTCTGTTAAATTGTATAGATGTCTCGTTCTTGCCAAACCAATCTATTAACCTTCTATGAGGAGGTGAGTTGCCATCTAGATAAAGGAAGGCCCCAAGACGTGGTGTATCTGGATTTTGCAAAAGCATTTGACACAGTTCTCCATAAACGTTTACTGTACAAATTAATGGAATGGTTTAGGGGTGGGGAAGTGGGGACCCCAGAGTTCTGTGTTGGGACCAATTCTGTTTAATTTGTTCATAAAAGACCTGGAGGATGGGGTAAACAGCTCAATCTCTGTATTTGCGGACAACACTAAGCTAAGCAGGGCAATAACTTCTCCGCAGGATGTGGAAATCTTGCAAGAAGATCTGAACAAATGAATGGGGTGGGCAACTACATGGCAAATGAGGTTTAATGTAAAAATAATTAAAATAATGGATTTGGGTGGCAAAAATATGAATGCAATCTACTCACTAGGGAGTGAACCTCTGGGGGAATCTAGGATGGAAAAGGACCTGGGGGTCCTAGTAGATGACATGCAATGCCAAGCTGCTGCTAACAAAGCAAACAGAATATTGGCATGCATTAAAAAGGAGATTAACTCCAGGGATAAAGTGATAAATTTCCCACTCTACAAGACTTTGTTCCGGCCGCACCTGGAGTATGCTGTCCAGTTCTGGGCACCAGTCCTCAGAAAGGATGTACTGGAAATGGAGCGAGTACAAAGAAGGGCAACAAAGCTAATAAAGGGTCTGGAGGATATTAGTTATGAAGAAAGGTTGCGAGCACTGAACTTATTCTCTCTGGAGAAGAGACGCTTGAGAGAGGATATGATTTCAATTTACAAATACCGTACTGGTGACCCAAAAATAGGGATAAAACTTTTTTGCGGAAGTGAGTTTAATAAGACACGTGGCCACTCACTAAAATGAGAAGAAAAGAGGTTTAACCTTAAACTACATAGAGGGTTCTTTACTGTAAGAGCGGCAAGGATGTGGAATTCCCTTCCACAGGTTTCAGCAGGGGGCATCAAAAAACTAATAAGATAAGCATCTGAACGACCGCAACATACAGAGATATACAATGTAATACTGACAGACAATCACACACATACTGTAGGTTGGACTTGATGGACTTGTGTCTTTTTTCAACCTCACCTACTATGTACTATGTCCCTATCCATTTAAATATCTTGTTGTCCATTGTCGCTGGAATGGTAATTGAGGGAAAATCCAAAATGTTAGAATTTTCACCAGAATAATGCCCCGTACACACGGTCGGATTTTCCGGTGGAAAATGTCCGATCGGAGCGTGTTGTCGGAAATTCCAACCGTGTGTGGGCTCCATCGGACATTTTCCATTGGATTTTCCGACACACAAAGTTGGAGAGCAGGAGATAAAATTTTCCGACAACAAAATCCGTTGTCGGAAATTCCGATCGTGTGTACATAAATCCGACGGACAAAGTGCCACGCATGCTCAGAATAAATAAAAAGATGAAAGCTATTGGCCACTGCCCCGTTTATAGTCCCGACGTACGTGTTTTACGTCACCGCGTTTAAAACGATCGGATTTTCCGACAACTTTGTGTGACTGTGTGTATGCAATAAACAAAAACAAACTATTCCCCTAAGGTGGGATTTTGGAGGCATTACCACAAAAAGTATATAATAGTAAAAAATGTTTTATTACAAAAACAAAAAATATGACACAAAGTATTCAAAGTATACCCTAGTACACATAGAAATACAGATAAAGAATTGCATCGGGAGTGCAGGTAACATCAAAGGGTGGTATACATAACATATGACAATAAATATAAAACAAGCTGATGTGGAGAGATGGAGTGGGTCTCACTGAAACCAACGCGTTTCGGGGATTCCTTCGTCAGGGTTTGACGAGTGAGAGTCACCACCTATTAAATATTTATAAAGGGCAAGAAAGTGTCAAAATCGTCAGTATCGATTGCAAGCCTAAAGTAATATGTCCCCCACACCCCAAGTGTGAGAGAATATACACTTACCCAATGCAAAAAATAAAGTAAAAGAAAAAACGAACAATCAGCGCATAAAATCAGCCTTGCTGTGGTGTCCCAAGTCGCATGCACGTGCTAGAAGTCCAATAGTAGATATGCAGGATGCTCTGATTAAATCCGTAGAGGGAGTGCTCTACCCCTATACGCTGAGAAGACACCGCGTCCTAATGGGGCGCAGTGCCTGTGCGCAGGCTGGGGTCCAATAGGATCTTCGGACCTAGAATTGTATAAACCAAATCATAAAGATGGGCCAGTAGCAAGTAAAAAAACACACAAAAACCACTACGTGCGGTGCAGTCTGAAGAAAACAGCATTCTGGAGAGAGCACCAAGAGAGTGTATCTGCATATATGAGATTAAAGGCCAGGTACATACCTGCGATTTGGAACTGGGAGGGACACCTACAGTGTGTGATGTAAGGAAGGGAGGAGAGGCTCATATGGCATTGAACCAGTTTATGGGTTGGCCAGGGAATAGGCACCTAAAGTTACAAAACCAAAGGAAAAAGGGTAAGCTCCAAAGTAAAGTAAATCAACCAGTAAAATTGCATGGGAAACACCATGCAGTGGAGTGTTCCCCAAAATAGGTCTAATACATGCCCCCAATCACTGATAGTGTATTACCTGTAGCAGCCCAGAGCGCAGCACTGGTGCACCGTCCACCTCCGGTCACAAGATCGGAGTGGATGGGCTAGGTATATGTAGACAATCACAGCACTCTCAGCTGATTGTGATGACAATCAGCTGGGCGCCGTGTATTTACTGAGTTATCTCCTCCCTTGTATCGCAGCTGTCAGAAAGACAGCCTATGAAGCGGCATCCCATCTTTCTAGTCCAATCCTGGACCCCCTGGGAGTGGGCCGCGCCGCGCCCCCCCACGTAAGCCGGCCCCGAACCCCCACCGCGCATGTGCGTTAACCAAGTTGGAACGCACCGTCACGGCTGACGTCACGGGGCCCCGCCCCGGAGACGCGCGCCGCCGTCCAGTCCCACCAGCACGGGAAGCCGGGGCCGAATACAGCTGACGCTGAATCAGACCCGGAAGGGAGGAGCCGAGAGACGGCTGCCTTCCTAGTGTCCCCAACGAGGGGAAGCCTTTCCGTGCCGGGTCTGCGCACGATCGCAGCAAAGGGGGCAAATAAAAAAAAGGGGTGTCAATCAAAATAGAACATACAAAACCGAACGGGTATCTGCAGATGTGAAAAGAGAGAAACACAAATCAATATATATAGTGTTCAATAGTAGGTGAACATGAGTAATGTTTGTTATCTAGCAAGGCACCTCTGACATGAGAAACCACAGCACAGCTGTTACATGGGGAGAAACAAAGTGCCAAAAAATACATAAGCAAAGAGTAATATAGCACTCACATTAGGGGTCACAGCATCTAGATCGCCCCGTTGGGATATGATAATATTAGCCGGGGATGCCCTCCTTACCCCGAAGAGCGAGGGCAGACAGTATGTACCCCCCAGTGTGTTCCATAGGGCATCAAAATTTGACCCCTAATATGAAAGAAAAGGGGAAACCCATATTCCCCATGGTAGGGGTATTGTAGGAATGAGACAGGGGCCACATTGGAGGTAGTGAGGTGGAGGTTTATTTTTCCATGCCCCCGGAGTCAAAACCCTCTAAAAAGGGTTTGAAGCATGTAGAGTCGTTCAAACCAGGGGGTCTGGTTGCACGTAAGTTATAGATCCATCTGAGTTCGAGTTGGAGGAGATCCTTGTTCCAGTCTCCTCCCCTCCCGCCCGGGTGGACCCGGTCCAAGATCAAAAATTTGATATTGGGAAACTTACCCTGGTGAACTAGGGCCGTGTGTCTCCCCAAAGGTAAGTCGGGGTCACATGTCTGCATGCTCCTGATGTGGCGGTATGCTCTATGCCAGAATTCCAATTTGGTTTTCCCGACATAGAAGCATCCGCAATCACATCGGAGCATGTAGACCACTCCTTTTGTCTTGCAGTTTGCAAAATGCTTGGGCCTGAGGGTACTGCCGTTGGGTAAGATAGGATTTTTTGTAGTGTACATAAACCTGCAGTATCCGCAGGCCCCACACATAAAGGTACCCCTGTATTTACAATGTTGGGCAAATTTCTCGTCCCTAAATTCACTTCTGACCAGTCTGGAGGAAAGGGAGGAAGCCCTTCTAAAGGTGAAGAGGGGACTCTCAGGGAGGAGTCTCTGTAAGTTAGGGTCCATGGTAAGAATGTGCCAATATTTTGACACAATTTTCCTGACTTCAAAATGTTGGTTACAATACTTTGTGATGATGCGCAAGGAATTGTCCTGAGTCTTGTCCTTTTGTGAGTAAATAAGGGATTGTCTGCTGCGTGTAGTAGCCCGTTTATAGGCTTTTTTGAGAGAGCTACGGGAGTAACCCCTCTCGAGGAGTCTCTCGCGCAGATTGTTGGCCTCTTTTTTGAAAGTCACTTCGTCAGTGCAATTTCTACGCACCCTCAGATATTGGCTATATGGTATGGATTTGATGAGACTGGCCGGGTGAAAACTTGAAGCATGTAGGATGGTATTCCCAGCAGTGGCCTTCCGAAAAAGGCCACTGCTGAGTCCACCATCCCCGTCCCTGCTAACCATAACATCCAGGAATGCGATCTCACTGTGGCTGAATGCCATCGTGAAGTTGAGGTTGAAGCGATTTCTGTTCATGCTCACCAAGCATGATTGTAGGAGTTCTATAGGGCCGTCCCAGATGGTGAAAATGTCGTCGATGTATCGGAGCCACAATAAGAAGTGGCTCGTATACATCGACGAGTCCTCATCACTGAGAAAGGTAGTTTCCCATTCCCCCAGGTACAGGTTGGCATAGGACGGGGCACAACAGGTCCCCATTGCCACCCCCTGTACCTGGAGGAAATGGGAACCATCAAAAGAGAAGACATTGTGGTATAAAATATATTCCAACAGTTGTAGAATGAAGTCATTGTATGTCCAGTCACCATCCTGTCTCTGAAAGATGGCCTTTTTGACAGCTCTGAGTCCACTGGTATGGGGAATGGAGCTATATAGGGCCTCTACATCGATCGTCACGAGATAGGCATTATCCGGTATGGTGAGATTATCAATGATTTTAAGGAAATGGATGGTGTCTTTTACATATGACCGTAAGCTAATGACATGGGGTTTGAGATACTCGTCAATCAAACGACTAGCATGTTCGCTAATAGAACCCCTCCCTGAGATAATTGGTCTCCCTGTGGGATTTTGACTGTCTTTATGAATTTTGGGGAGTGAGTAAAAAGTTGGTACGATTGGAAATTTAACTCTAATATATTCCCATATTGTCTTGTTGATAACTTTGTTGTTATATGCCGTGTCCACGAGGGAATAGTATTCCTGATAGAATCTATTGATCAAATCACTAGAGATTTTTTTGTACCAATTTTTATTCATGAGAATTTTGTTGCACATTAGGATATATTGGGCATTGTCCATCAGGACAATGTTCCCACCCTTATCCGAGGGCTTGATGACTATGGATTTATTGTCACCAAGTTCCTTGAGTGCCTGTCTATCAGCCAGATTGGTATTTGTCTCACTGGGGGTACGGATCCGCATTTTTTCGATGTCTTTATGTACCAATTTTAGAAATGTGGAAATGTTTGGATTGGAACTAGGGGGTGGGAATTGGACTGATTTCTTTTTAAGTTTTGACCTCTGATTAGATTCATGGGTCGGCACCTCCCTGTTAGACAGGGGAAGGGAAAGCACAGAGGGTAGATCAATACGATCAATGAGATCGGTTGTGTCGCTTTCTTCCAAAAGCGACACCAGATGGTCAATAGCTTGATTTTCCTGGGGTGTGAGGTCCACAGACCCCTGGGGTTTCTGATACATGTTTTTTAGCATTAGTTTACGTGCGAATAGTTCGAGGTCTTTGACAACCTCGAATCTATCCATATTCTCATTGGGGCAAAAACCCAGCCCCTTTTGGAGCAAACGTTCTTCCCCCTCTGTGAGGGTGTGGGATGAGAGGTTGACGATGCTGAAGGTCCCATGAGGGCGCCCAGCAGCATCTGTGAAATCCGCCTCTTCGCCCCGCTCTAAGTTCGATTTGTAACTTTGTTTAGGAGTGCTTCCGCTAAAGGGACAGCGTCCTGTCTATCGTAGGCCTGGTGTGTGGTTTTAGATCTGGTCACTGGAGGTAGGTTTGTATTGTTCACGGACAACACTAAGCTAAGCAGGGCAATAACTTCTCCGCAGGATGTGGAAATCTTGCAAGAAGATCTGAACAAATGAATGGGGTGGGCAACTACATGGCAAATGAGGTTTAATGTAAAAATAATTAAAATAATGGATTTGGGTGGCAAAAATATGAATGCAATCTACTCACTAGGGAGTGAACCTCTGGGGGAATCTAGGATGGAAAAGGACCTGGGGGTCCTAGTAGATGACATGCAATGCCAAGCTGCTGCTAACAAAGCAAACAGAATATTGGCATGCATTAAAAAGGAGATTAACTCCAGGGATAAAGTGATAAATTTCCCACTCTACAAGACTTTGTTCCGGCCGCACCTGGAGTATGCTGTCCAGTTCTGGGCACCAGTCCTCAGAAAGGATGTACTGGAAATGGAGCGAGTACAAAGAAGGGCAACAAAGCTAATAAAGGGTCTGGAGGATATTAGTTATGAAGAAAGGTTGCGAGCACTGAACTTATTCTCTCTGGAGAAGAGACGCTTGAGAGAGGATATGATTTCAATTTACAAATACCGTACTGGTGACCCAAAAATAGGGATAAAACTTTTTTGCGGAAGTGAGTTTAATAAGACACGTGGCCACTCACTAAAATGAGAAGAAAAGAGGTTTAACCTTAAACTACATAGAGGGTTCTTTACTGTAAGAGCGGCAAGGATGTGGAATTCCCTTCCACAGGTTTCAGCAGGGGGCATCAAAAAACTAATAAGATAAGCATCTGAACGACCGCAACATACAGAGATATACAATGTAATACTGACAGACAATCACACACATACTGTAGGTTGGACTTGATGGACTTGTGTCTTTTTTCAACCTCACCTACTATGTACTATGTCCCTATCCATTTAAATATCTTGTTGTCCATTGTCGCTGGAATGGTAATTGAGGGAAAATCCAAAATGTTAGAATTTTCACCAGAATAATGCCCCGTACACACGGTCGGATTTTCCGGTGGAAAATGTCCGATCGGAGCGTGTTGTCGGAAATTCCAACCGTGTGTGGGCTCCATCGGACATTTTCCATTGGATTTTCCGACACACAAAGTTGGAGAGCAGGAGATAAAATTTTCCGACAACAAAATCCGTTGTCGGAAATTCCGATCGTGTGTACATAAATCCGACGGACAAAGTGCCACGCATGCTCAGAATAAATAAAAAGATGAAAGCTATTGGCCACTGCCCCGTTTATAGTCCCGACGTACGTGTTTTACGTCACCGCGTTTAAAACGATCGGATTTTCCGACAACTTTGTGTGACTGTGTGTATGCAAGACAAGTTTGAGCCAACATCCGTCGGAAAAAATCCTAGGATTTTGTTGTCGGAATGTCCGAACAAAGTCCGACCGTGTGTACGCCCTATAAGAGGGGAGGGTAATGCAGCTCATAGATGACTCGATTTTCTTTCCTTCCACCACTGACTGTGTTGATGGGGGAATGCCTCCTGTAGCACTATTGTGTTCTGCCAGCAGGGGGGGAGCAGGGAGCCTTCCCGGCTGTCAGAACACAATGATTACTGCCAGTGCCTATAGCCGCCGGCAGTAATCAATAATAAAAAATCCAACAGGCTGGTTGTACCCAAGTCAGTCCATGGATCAACTTGGATAGAATCAGCCTGCCCATACATGGATCGAATCTCGGCCGAGCAGCCGCATATATGCAGCCCTGTGTAAACCGCTTGCCGTGCTAGGAGCACTTTCCCAAGTACGGTAGCCAGTGGAAATCGTTAAGCTCCCGATGCATACTTGCGATCGTGAGATTTCCGATCGTGTGACCGCTGTGACAGCCAATCACAGCAGTCATATGACCTGAATGCCTGCCTCCCGGCTTTAAGTACTCTTAAAGGGCTGGGAGGCGCTTGACGCGAAGGGGTCTTCTAATAGTAACAACCGTTCCAGTGCCAATTTTCTCCTTCATCTTTGGGAGGTTTCTTTTCTTTCTCCCTTACTGTTGCATCTCTGGGACATAAAGTGAAGGAAAATCACCTTAACATGGCATTCATGGCAAATAAATAAATGACCAGAAAGAGTTTATAACCATTCTCAACTCTATCCAGAATGGACAAAAGTGAGTGAAGTTTCTCTTTAAGTGGATATTTTATCTATGTTGCTGTTGATCAAGAAATACTTATAATGTGAGACCAGATGATGTTGTAAGAGCTGGTCCATGATGATGACAAGGGTAACTATGACAGGGTAACTTTTATGGTTTCAATCAATTTCATTATAATTTTATTTTTTATGTTTTTTTATGTAGGTATAGTCATTTATTTACATCTAATCATTATTACATGACAAAGATTTCTTGAGTTTGGCTAAAATTAACTACTTGAAGACCAGGCCCTTTCTGGAACTTTTTGTTTGCAAGTTTAAATTCGTATTTTTTTTTTGCTCGAAAATTACTTAGAACCCCCAAACATTATATATTTTTTATTAGCAGAGGCCCTAGAGAATAAAATGGCGATCGTTGCAATATTTTATGTCACACAGTATTAGCGCAGTGGTCTTTTTAATGCAATTTTTTGGGAACAAAATACACTTTAATGAATTAAAGAAAAATGAAACACACAAGTTACCCCTATTTTTTTGTATAGTGTAAAAGATGATATTATGCTAAGTAAATAGATACCTAACATGCCATGCTTTTAAATTGCGCACGCTGGTGGAATGGCGACAAACGACAGTACTTAAAAATCTCAATAGACAATTTAAACATTTTTACAAGTTACCTGTTTAGATTTACAGAGGAGGTCTTGCACTAAAAATGATTGTTCTTGCTCTAACAATCGCGGTGATACCTCACATGTGTGGTTTGCACCCCGTTTACATATGTGGGTCTGACTTATGTATACGTTCGCTTCTGCGCATGAGCATGGAGGGGTGGGGTTCTTTAAAAAAAAATAATAATAATTTCTTATTTATTTTACTTTTTATTTTTTATTTTTACAATGTCCTGTTATTATTATTTTTTGAATCACTTTTATTCATATTACAAGGAATGTAAACATCCCCTATAATAGAAATAAGGATGGCAGGTCCTCTTTTTGACCCAAGATCTCTCATTTACCTTTAAAAGCAAAAGAAAAAAAAATGTTTTTTGCATTTTGACTTTAAAAAAATGAAAGGAAGTGAGGTCAGACATTGCACCAGTCCTCCAAGGGCATAAAGAGTTTCACTCGACTTTCTGCCCAGCAAACGGCCGTATCGGATTGCTCCCGAGCTTTATGGCTGGGTCCAGAAATGACCAGGAAGCTGGGGGGGGGGGGATACACTCCTCCCGCCGCTTCTAAAAGTGATCCCTTGGTGAATCCGTCTGCAGGACCACTTTTATCTGATGCAGAACCGGCCATAGTAAAAAAATATACCGGGGTTATGGCAGCTAGCTGCTACCATAACACTGCACACAGCAGAAGAAGCCTATCTGGAGGGAGGTTTTGTATGACTGGAGCCTTGAACTGAGCCAGTGGATAAAAGATGAATTACTGTGATGATTCATGTGCTTGTATGGGTAAGTTTCAGTTTGAGCTATTGGGTCTGTCAGCAACAGAATTTTTTCAGCAATCTCTAAAGTGACAAAAGATAACACCTGAAAAGGACATAACATAACATAAAATACATAACAAAATAAAATATTTTGTAATGACAGTAATAAATAAAGAATATATGTACAAAACCACGTTTTGCAGTCTCTTTAAGGGCTGCAGTGTTTGTTCTTTTCCTCCCTATAGTTTTCATATCTCAGGTAGAAGATTGGATTGTTGCATTACCTGCATTATATATGATATTATATGACATTACACCCCCTAAACCCACAAGCAATATGCTCACTAGACCTCAAAGCAAGAATTCCTACAACTTTAGTTAGAAATGTATACATTCTAAAAGCTAATAACATTACAAGTAATTATCTTGCAGAGAATATTTGGCTTGACAGCCAATCACACCTCTTGGAAAGCGCAACACAAAAAGGACATTTTAAGATCCACATCAAGGTCAGTTCAATAAATACTCAAATGTTTTTTTATACTTATATCAGAGTATCTTCTAAAAATATGATAGAGAACAAAGAAGGAAAAAGTGTGACTGCTTCAATAAGACATGGCAACACAGAGATTATGCTGATTTCTGGAGGACTAAGCAATGTTGCTGTTGGTGATAAAGATCTGACAATTTGTTCCTATGGGTCTTGGCTCCTGCTCTGTTTATACTAGATAAGCAGACCTCACTTAATCACTTATTTGATTATTAGGCACAGGGAAGACTGGGGTCAATAATCTCTGCCTTCACTGGGACATTTAATAACCTTTTTTCACATTGTCACAATAGAATGTCCTTCTGACAGGTGACATGAGAATTTGGGAGTTTATGTTATCTGGCATCTGTAGTTTGGCCTAATTCTTGAATAACCAGATGATTAGGCAGATTAGCAAAGCAAGTGCATGTAATAGACTTGATTATTTTACTTTTGGAGGCTCAGTTAGTTTTTATTACCTATTGGTTATATTTGTGAGGATCTTGCCTAATTTCTGGTGCAGTTTTCAGTGAGTGCATTTTCAATATGGACCTTTCCGCTCCTCCTTTTTTACCTCTCTCTCCCCCCACTACAACACATTCTCCATCTGCAGAAAAATAAGGATGGTATTTTTACAAGTTATGCGAGAAGCTTGCCTTATGGCATTTCCAGTAGGGAAGGGGGTTGGCATGGGGACACACAGAGTAGGGGCAAGTGTAGGCTGCATCCTTGCTCTGGGCCTCCATAACCCACCTTCAGCTGTATTATTGAACAGGCAGATGTCTCTTCCCCAGCTGCTAGAACAAAAAATGTACACCCAGTCACCCCCATGCCTAGCACCTCAAGCGCTCAGCTTGATGCTGACTTCACAGATGCTCCCATTCCAACTGATGGAGTCTGCCCGTTTCTGTGACTTTGCAGTCTGTGCTGTAATACAGTGGCAAGTTGAGGATGTTAACTCTACCATCATGTTAACTATGTTTTGCCACCAAGTAAAAGTCATGATTCTGGACCATACAGCCAGTAGCAAGGTCCACATGACCACAGATGCATGGTCCAGCAAGCGCGGGCAGGGATGGTATATCTCCTGCACTGCGTACTGGGTAACTTTGTTGATGGCCGGGTAGGATGCAGGATGAAGCATGCCGTAGGAGTCGGTGGTGCTGAAACTTGGTGATGGTTACAGATCAGTCACTTCCACCCCCTCTTGCTCAAAGCTTTGCAACAGCTTAGACAAAATGTTGGCATGCTGGCATACAAGTGGTGTGAAAGTAGTGATACGACTTGAAACAAATATATTACACTCACTTAATGTGAACACGACATCAATTATCTCAGGAGCGACCACAAATGTAGCACCTCCCTCACACCCCAAAGGCAGAATGGCACCTCCAGAGGCAAGGGTGGGCTAGCATTTCACCCCAAGTCATCTCTGGTGGGTGGGGTGCCACCATGCACCGTCCGCTGGTTTGTCGGCCACCTCGGTCACATATTGGCCACCTAGCATATCCATTAACCTCCCATCCATGATTGGCCAGTTTTGGAGCCTACTCAGAAATATATCTGGAGCATATGTATTATGCTCTTTGCATTTGCTGGTATGCTGTTACACATACCGCAGGTCTGATACAGGTATGGGAACATTCAGATGTGGGCTTTGTTGCTCAGATGCCCATTACTTTTGTTTGTCATTTATATGGCTTAGTTTATGTTTGATATACTTGTTTTGAAATATCCATATTCTTCCCTTTTTTCAGACATATTATGGATAGAGGTCTTAGGATAGTGGCCTTAGAAACTTCCCTCAAGTATACATCCTGGTGGCCTCATAATTTCCTCCTATTACACATACATCCTTTTCATCTCCTACTATCCATTTTTATCAAGTGTATGATTTCCACCTTATTTTTAATGAAAATGCTTGGCGCCATATTTAATATGTCTTCCATTTTTTGTAACATTGCTATTCCACTACATTAAGTAATAATTATAACTAATTATACAAATATATCTCATCTTTTTTGCTAGTTACATTGATCCTTGGCTTTGGCTATCCTATTGCTGCTCTCTATTGTACTTTAGTCGCACTTGTTTTTTACATTTTTGTATAATAAAATGGTATTTCTGAAAAACTTTGAGGAAAGAAAAAAATCCTGGACGGTCGCACACCATAGAAGGCATCTTTATTGATATGAAGAAATAAAATCCAAATGCAGTCACCTCATGTACAGGGAGGAACAGGAAAGATAGCTAACATGTTTCACGCCCCATCATGGTGCTTATTCATAGCTAGCTACACAAATTTTAGTGTGGCCTCTAAATGAGTCACTGGCCCTTTTGAGAGACTAGCCTTCTTCCTGGCTCTCTCCAGCAAGGAACCCATCCTCGGGTCTTCTCCTTGGCACAGCTTTCTCCACACCAGGCACGGCATCTTCAGGACCACTTCAGCACCCATTAGGATCCCAAACAGGATCCTCCCCAGACCTCAACCCAGGGGAAGACAGCAAACACATGGCCTGTCCTAAATATTTATATCCTTTTCCAGCATGCGCCAGTGGCCTAAACTTTCTACTGGATTGGCTGAAGGAGATGTAAATATTCATATCTCAGTCTTGTTTATGAAATCTCATACTATGACCAGTGATACCAGTGACACCTACTGGTAACAGTGAGAAATCACAACCACATAGAGTTTAGAGAAGACAAAGTGAAAAACTACACAATTAGTCTGGACTGACTACCACCCAGTTAAAGCGGGGGTCCACCTATCTATCGTTTTTTTTTTTTTAGTTCATTCACAAAATTTTCTTCTCAGCATTACATACTCACATATTGTGTGTAATATGTCTGCCTGTGTCAGATTTCGTCGGAAAGAATAACTTATATTATTCACTGCAGGCGGTTTCCATCTTCATTGTGGGCATTTGAAGCCCACAAGCATTTATTTCCTGGATGTGGTGAATGCTGTGCTCCCAGAATTCACCGCTCATTCCCACACATGCTCAGTGGCATCCTGGGAAGCCTGAGACTAGCTCCCAGGAGTCTGGGAGAGGCTGGAAACACGCCTACTCCCACGGGAGGAGAACCAGGAAGTGCAAAGAAGAATAGAAAAATAAAAGGTAATTACGGCGATTTAAATTTTTTTAAACGACATGTCAGCATCTAGGCAAGGAAGAGAATACATACAGATATTGTTCAAAATTTGGGTGGAACTCCGCTTTAAAAACGAAATTTAGGTTAGTAGCCCCTGTTTAGGACACAGGGGCAACACAACCAATACCCGTGCAGGGGGCAGAAGTGGACCACAAGTTCCATGGACAGAGTACCCCCTTTATAAAATCCAGCAAGTGAAAACCTGAATAAGACCTTGCAGGAAACAACCAAAGCTCAAAAACATAGAATGATGGACACAATTATTGGAGTAATAGCATGGCTGCATTAGCTTAAAGGATAGGTTCACCTTGGAGCATGTTACACGTTACACCCAAATTTAGGATGTAACATTTGACAAACACCCCTACCTTTGGCAGCAGGCAGGAGGTCTGAGTCTACTCGCACTTGCATTTCAAAAATCCAGTGCAGTCACATTTCAAAATCAGTGCAGCAGTGTCTGCTCTCAGCACAGAAATATGTTTACATAGGGACGCATACTGTATATGCGGCCTCTCTGCATTAAAGCCCACCCACCCATCGAGAGGCCGCGTATACAGTTGTGCTCAAAAGTTCGCATACCCTGGCAGAAATTGTGAAATTTTGCCATTAATATTGAAAATATGACTCATCATGCCAAAAAACTGTCTTTTATTTAAGGATAGTGATCACATAAAGCCATTATTATCACATAGTTTTTTGGATCCTTTTTAAATCATAATGATAACAGAAATCACCCAAATGGCCCTGATAAAAAGTTTACATACCCTGGAATGTTTGGCCTTGGTACAGACACAGAAGCTGGCACACACAGGTTAAAATGGCAATTAAAGGTTAATTCCTTACATTTGTGGCTTTTTAAATCACAATTAGTGTCTGTGTATAAATAGTCAATGAGTTTGTTAGCTCTCATTTGGATGCCCTAAGTAGGCTAGACACTGAGCCATAAGGAGGTAGAAAAGAACAGACAAAAGACCTGCTGTCAGGAAAGGCATGGCCATGCAGTAAGAATTGCACGACAGGCACGCACACTCACCGCTCGCCGACACTTGCACGCCTGTCACTAACGCTGGCGCCAAAGGGACTCTTTGCTGTTTGGTCTGCAGCTTCTGTGTGTTCTGACCTGTTACTTGTGCTGACCTCTGATCTTGATCCGGCTTGTTCCCACTAATGCTGTCTGCTTGATACCCTGACCCCGGCTTGTTTTGGACTTCTCTTCTGCTTGCTGCTCTGTTTATCTGCCTGAACATTACCGACCCGGCCTGCTTGACCCTGCACCTGCTCACCCAGCCTGCCATGGCTCAGCTCTGCCAGTCACATATGGTTCCTACTCCTGCTGCGATTCCAGCCTGCCACGACTTTGGTTTGCCTAACCGTCACCAGCCAGCCTGCTGCACATCCGGCCACAGACAACCAGCTATACTGACTACTGGACTGATCCCAGGCACTTCTATGTCACCGTTAGGGATGAGCTTCGAGTTCGAGTCAAACTCATGTTCGACTCGAACATCGACTGTTCGCCGAACAGCAAACAATTTGGGGTGTTCGCGGCAAATTTGAATGCCACGGAACACCCTTTAAAAGTCTATGGGAGAAATCAAAAGTACTAATTTTAAAGGCTTATATTTATGGTATTGTCATAAAAAGTGTTTGGGGACCTGGGTCCTGCCCCAGGGGACATGGATCAATGCAAAAAAAAAGTTTTAAATCGGCCAATTTTTCGGGAGCAGTGATTTTAATAATGCTTAAAGTGAAACAATAAAAGTGTAATATCCCTTTAAATGGAATTTAGGGGGACCCCCCACGTCAATTTTTTTTAAAATTTTGGTTCGGGGTTCCCCTGTGGGGAATTCTCATGCCGTTTTTATCAATGAACTTTTATGTGTTTTGTTGGACCGGCAATTCATTAATAGCCGCGAGTAGTTTTAAATGACTTTTTTTCCTTTGAAATGTCATTTTGCTGTCAGACTGTTCTAAAAACGGGAAACATGCGCCCCTTTACAGGCATACTATAGACACCCCCCAGGTACGAAATTTAAAGGAATATTACACTTTTATTGTTTCATTTTAAGCATTTTTAAAATCACTGCTCCCGAAAAAACGTCTGTTTTTAAAACTTTTTTTTGCATTGATACATGTCCCCTGGGGCAGGACCCAGGTCCCCAAAACACTTTTTATGACAATAACTTGCATATAAGCCTTTAAAATTAGCACTTTTGATTATTCATGTTCGTGTCCCATAGACTTTAATGGTGTTCGCGTGTTCGAACAAATTTTTTGCCTGTTCGCAAGTTCTGGTGCGAACCGAACAGGGGGGTGTTCCGCTCATCCCTAGTCACCGTGCTTCTTTGGTTGCTGTCTTACCTGCCTCCAGTGACCCACAGGCCGGTGTGGTATGAGATGCTCTCCTCTACACGTCAGGCTCACGAACCAGGTACGTGACACCTGCGGAACAAAGTAATGAAAATTTATAAAGCTAGAAAAGGATATAAAAAGATACCCAAAGCCTTGAATCTGCCAGTCAGTACTGTTTAATCCCTTATTAAGAAGTGGAAAATTAGGGGCTCTTTTGATACCAAGCCAAGGTCAAGTAGACCAAGAAAGATTGCAGCCACAACTGGCAATTGCCCAGGATACAAAGAAAAACCCACAGGTAACCTCAGGAGAAATACAGACTGCTCTCTAAAAAGACAGTGTGGTTGTTTTTAACCACTTCCTTCCTGGCGTATTGTCAAATGACATCCGCAGATGGGATCTCCCATCCTGGGTGGGCGTCATATGACATCCTCCACTTCCCGCCGGTATTGGGGGCGCACGTGCCACCGGAGGTGCGAGCGCACGCCTGCCGCATCACTGAGGAACCGATGCCCACCGGGCACCCACGATCGCTCCTGATAGAGCAGGTATGTGGATCTGTGTGTACAAACACACAAATCCACGTTCTGTCAGGGGAGAGGAGACAGATCATGTGCTCCTAGTATATAGGAACACCGATCGGTCTCCTCCCCCAGTCAGTCCCATCCCCACACAGTTAAAACATACAGTGAGGAAACACATTATTTAATATCTCAATCACCCCCTAGTGTTAATCCCTTCCCTGCCAGTGATATTTATACAGTAATAAGTGGCTATTTATACAGTGCCGTATCAAAAAAAATGGCCTGGTCAGGAAGGGGGTAAATTCTTCTGGTGCTGAAGTGATTAAGGAGCACAATTCAATGATACTTGAACAAAAAAGAGCTGCATGGTTGAGCTGCCATAAGGAAGCCTTTACTGCGCCAATGCCACAAAAAAGCCCAATGAGGCATGTCAAGGTGTTGTTGGGTATATTGTAACCAGGCTTTTTTGTGGAACTTGTACAGTAAAGGCTTCTTTCTGGCAACTTGACCATGCAAAAGTGTTGAAGTGCGTCTTTTGCGCTAATCTATGAAAGTAGACAAATACGGAGTAAGAATAAGTATAATAAAGTGCATATATAGTGCAGCAAAACCTATAAGTGCATCACATAAACACTCAAGCAATAAATATGAAAAACAATAAAAAGTGATAATAAATCATGTAGCGGAATATATAAATGTCCCAATAAAAATCGTGTGGAATAGAATCACTCAAAAATAACAGTCACTGATAACATAAAAGTGATGATGATATGTGGCTGCTTCCATGAATAGAATACTTCATCTGGGGATCCAGATGAAGTTGTGAGAGGCAACGTAACGCGTAGGGATTGGCCGTGATAGCCGTAACCGGAAGTGACGTGAGAGGGCGAGGAACAACGCCTAATTTGTTCCCTGTGATATTTTTAATGCTATCTTGTAAGAGTTTACTTTGCCCAATACAATAAACTTTTTGGCTCTGACATACTGCTCAATTGGAGGCTCTCTATTCTTGTCCCCCATCTCTTACTGAGGTACCCTCTGACCCATTCATTACTGGAGCGAACGGTGACAGCTGTGGAGGGAGCGCCGAGGGCTCCTTCTGTCTGTGGAGAGTGGTTGAGGCCGTAGACAGGGATTACTTGGCACTACAATACTAAGGAACGAATGGTGACAGCTGTGGAGGAAGCGCTGAGGGCTCTATCTATCCGTGGAGAGCGGTGGAGGTCGCAGATAGTGACTGTTTGTTACTACAACATTGAGGTGAGAGTTTTGGCAGATTGCCAAAAGATTGTCAGAGAAATCACAACAGGAAAACCCATGGACATTCTACTACACCAATCTTGATCATCTTTATAACCTTTATTCATTTATCCAGTTTCAAGAGGACTTGAACATTTAATTATATATTTAGATTCATATACAATTCACTCCAGTTCGTGGACTTTTTATTGCACTGTTTTACTACACTCTTTTATTCTATTATTTTATTCATGGAATCAGCCACATATCATCATCACTTTTATGTTATCAGTGACTGTTATTTTTGAGTGATTCTATTCCACACGATTTTTATTGGGACATTTATATATTCCACTACACGATTTAATATTACTATTTACATTTGCATTGTATAATATTACCATATGCACATTCATTTACTACTACTTATTATTAAGGTATATTTATGCACAGATATTTTGCGCGAAATCACTTTATTCATATTTATAACTTGACCATGCAGCTCCTTTTTGTTCAAGTATCATCGTATTGTGCTCCTTAAAACAACCACACCATCTTTTTCGAGAGCAGCCTGTATTTTTCCTGAGGTTACCTTTGGGTTTTTCTTTGTATCCCGAACAATTCCTGTGGCAGTTGTGTCTGAAATCTTTCTTGATCTACCTGACCTTGGCTTGGTATCAAGAGATCCCCAAATTTTCCACTTCATATTAAATGATTGAACAGTACTGAGTGGCATATTCAAGGCTTTGGATATCTTTTTAGATCCTTTTCTATCTTTGTAAAGTTGCATTATCTTGTTATGCAGGTCTTTTGACTGTTCTTTTCTGCTCCCCATGGCTTAGTATCTAACCTGCTTAGTGCATCCATGTGAGAGCTAACAAACTGATTGACTATTTATACACAGACACTAATTGTGATTTAAAAAGGTACAAATGTGGGAAATTAACCTTTAATTGCCATTTTAACCTGTGTGTGCCACCTTCTGTGTCTGTACCAAGGCCAAACATTCCAGGATATGTAAACTTTTCATCAGGGCCAATTGGGTGATTTCTGTTATCATTATGATTTTAAAAGGAGCCGAAAAATGTGATAATAAATGGCTTCAGGTGATCACTATCCTTGAATAAAAGACAGTTTTTGGCATGATTTGTCATATTTTCAATATTAATGCCAACATTTCACAATTTGTGCCAGGGTATTCAAACTTTTAAGCACAACTGTATGTGTGTGTGTGTATATATATATATATATATATATATATATATATATATACATGGGGGGGGTTATTTACGAATTTACGAAAGGCAAATCCACTTTGCACTACAAGTGCAAACTACAAGTGCAAAGTGCACTTGAAATTGCACTGAAAGTGCACTTGGAAGTGCAGTCGCTGTAGATCTGAGGGGTAGATCTGAAATGAGGGGAAGCTCTGCTGATTTTATCATCCAATCATGTGCAAGCTAAAATGCTGTTTTTTATTTTCCTTGCATGTCCCCCTTGGATCTACAGCGACTGCACTTTCAAGTGCACTTGTAGTGCAAAGTGGATTTGCCTTTCGTAAATAACCTCCAATATCTCACAAAAGTGAGTACACCCCTCACATTCTTGTAAATATTTTATTATATCTTTTCATGTGACAACACTGAAGAAATGACACTTTGCTACAATGTAAAGTAGTGTACAGCTTTATATAGTGTAGTATAACAGTATAACAGTGTAGTATAACAGTATAACAGTGTAAATTTGCTGTCCCCTCAAAATAATTCAACACACAGTCATTAATGTCTAAACCGCTGGCAACAAAAGTGAGTACACCCCTAAGTGAAAATGTCCAATTTGGGCCCAAAGTGTCGATATTTTGTGTGGCCACCATTATTTTACAGCACTGCCTTTCCCCTCTTGGGAAAGGAGTTCACCAGAGCTTCACAGGTTGCCACTGGAGACCTCTTCTACTCCTCTATGACAACATCACGGAGCTGGTGGATGTTAGAGACCTTGCGCTCCTTCCCCTTCCATTTGAGGATGCTCCACAGATGCTCAATATGGTTTTATGTCTGGAGACATGCTTGGCCAGTCCATCACCTTTACCCTCAGCTTCTTTAGCAAGGCAGTGGTTATGCAGTGGAGGTGTGTTTGGGGTCGTTATCATGTTGGAATACTGCCCTGCGACCCAGTCCCCTAAGGGAGGGGATCGTGCTATGCTTCAGTATGTCACAGTACATGTTGGCATTCATGATTCCCTCAATGAACTGTAGCTCCCCAGTGCCGTCACCACTTGTGCAACCTCAGACCATGACACTCCCACCACCATGCTTAACTGTAGGCAAGACACACTTGTCTTTGTACTCCTCAGCTGGTTGCCGCCACACAAGCTTGACACCATCTGAACTAAATACTAAATACGTTTATCTTGGTCTCATCAGACCACAGGACATGGTTCCTGTAATCCATATCCTTAGTCTGTTTGTCTTCAGCAAACTGTTTGCGGGCTTTCTTGTGCATCATCTTTAGAAGAGGCTTCCTTCTGGGACGACAGCCATGCAGACCAATTTGATGCAGTGTGTGGCGTATGGTCTGAGCACTGACAGGCTGACACCCCCACCCCTTCAACCTCTGCAGCAATGCTGGCAGCACTCATACGTCTATTTCCCAAAGACAACCTCTGGATATGACGCTGAGCATGTGCACTCAGCTTCTTTGGTCGACCATGGTGAGGCCTGTTCTGAGTGGAACCTGTCCTGTTAAACCGCTGTATGATCTTGGCCACTGTGCTGCAGCTCAGTTTTTAGGGTCTTGGCAATCTTCTTATAGCCTAGGCCATCTTTATGTAGAGCAACAATTCTTTTTTTCAGATCCTCAGAGAGTTCTTTACCATTAGGTGTCATGTTGAACGTCTAGTGACCAGTATGAGAGAGTGAGAGCGATAACACCAAATTTAACACACCTGCTCCCCATTCACACCTGAGACCTTGTAACACTAACAAGTCACATGACAGCAGGGAGAGAAAATGGCTAATTGGGCCCAATTTGGACATTTTACTTAGGGGTGTACTCACTTTTGCTGCCAGCGGTTTAGACATTAATGGCTGTGTGTTGAGTTATTTTGAGAGGACAGCAAATTTACACTGTTATACAAGCTGTACACTCACTACTTTACATTGTAGCAAAGTGTCATTTCTTCAGTGTTGTCACGAAAAAATATAATAAAATATTTACAAAAATGTGAGGGTATACTCACTTTTGTGAGGTACTGTGTATAGAGATATAGAGATATAGAGATATAGAGATATGTGTACTGAAATTGGTTAGTATAAAACATTGCTGTCCAGTGCTCAATTAAGCTGCTTAAACTTACTCTCCAGCCACTATGACATATTTTTAGCTATTGCCTCTGCAACACTGTAATATTTGTTTCAGAATAACAACTGCCTCATCTCAGGAATATGGGTTTGAGGTGTTTTGGTGCACTCAGTGTTGACATTTTATTAAACATTGTACACAATACAGTGTGGTACTAAAAAAAAAGATCACAAGCTATGCTATGAAACTTGTCTTGCCATTGTTTTTCTATTGGAAAGAAGTTGACAGCTTTAGTTTTTTCCCCCTAGTATATCCCTTTCCATTTCAGATCTATTGTGTCTGCTTTTCCCCCTGTTCAATTTTGGCCTATTACTGCTACACAACAAACAAAAACAAATCCATTGTCGTGCCAAAAAATACAAAAATACTTTTTTAGTGCAAATAAATTATACTGGGTTGCTACTGCTGTACGTAAGCCAATGAATAATGTACAAATAAACACATTTATGACACATGCAATTGATGTGATGCCAGAATACAGTGTCGCTAATGCTGTCCCAGAGGATCAGCATATTCTGAAAAACCATGTATAGCTTTAAAGTGGTATTAAACCCAAAGCCAAAAATTTAATATATTTAAATTTACCAGTCCCTAGGTGTGGTGGCTGCGCTAGTTTCCTTTTTTAGGCTTTTTCTTCTGTCTGTTTTCACCTAGTGATGTGGTCAGTAACACACCTCCTGTATTAGCTTGTCCCCACTCTGGACGAATGAGCACAGGGGCACCTTTGGACAGCAGTATTGTAAGTCTGGAGGGAGGAGAGTGTTAGAGGGACTAGCAGTTCTTTTTAATAACTAACTTTCTATTCATTTTTCAAAATAGAATTAAGACAACAGTAGATGGCAAGCATACGTAAAAAGGCATTTTTTTACACGTAAAGGGGATTTTTAACAGAAATACATTTAAACTTACATTTAGGTAGCATGTCAGCAGCCTATTGTAGCCATACAATACATATTGTGATCTCATATGCAGTTAGGTCCATATATATTAGGACACAGGCACAATTTTCATACTATTGGATGACTCTGGGATTGAACGGGGGCAGAGACGGGCATCAAAATGAATAGATGCCTTGAGCGTCCATGCAGTTCTGCACCTGGCCCACCACCCACCAGATCAGGCAGAGCCAAAGGGTCCCAGATGTGCCCGCCGATCAAGGAAAGGGGGAGAGATGTCAAATGTGGGCTGCACAATGTGAAACCGGTGAACCTGCCAGTGGATGTGCAGTATTAATACCCGGAAGCCATGACAAATGCAATACGTAATAAAATCAATACTTTTATATCTCATATAGGAATGAAACAGTCATGTCATGAGAATATCATACAAAATGAATAAATATAATAATTTCAAAAAATGAACATTAGAAGTCACTTATGATATTTCAATCGGTAACTAAGTATAAGAACAAAAAATTAACATAAAATCCTTATATGAATAAACCATAGCTGATCAGATGTGTCATTTGTCACCTAGGCAGATTCAGTAGAAAAGCAACAAGAAAGGGAGAGAAATAGACGAGGCCTAAAGAAAAAGAACAATAGGACAATAACAAAAACGAACATGCCAAAACAATCCCAAAATTAATCCAATAATAATATTGATGGTGATCATTAATAAAAAAACACACACAAAAAAATACAGTGCCTCATGGTTCACCGATCACCGATGGTAATTAATCACCGATGGTAATCAAATGAATGGATGGTAAATGGATAACTGCATCGAAACAACTCTAGTGTCTATAGAAAGGACTTGAAACTAATGTATTCATTGAGTCCTGGATATCTAGTAGCATTGAGGCTATGAATCCATCTCATTTATAATTGTAACAGAGTATGATCAATACCGCCACCTTTCACCTAGGTAATTGTTCGAGGGCCGTATATTTGATCATATTGATATCAAAATTGTGTTCAAGCCCACCATGGCGACTAATGGCAGTTGTCATCAAGCATTTAAAGATAGGAGTAGTATGATCTTTTATACGTTTGAGGAATGGGCGTTTGGTTTTGCCTATATAGAAGTATCCACATAGGCATTTAGCCAAATACACCACTGCAATAGTTTGACAGGTAACTCTATGTGAAATAGTATGGGTGTGGCCGTTGGGGAGAGAAACTGACCGTCCATCCAGAATGAATCGACAGACATCACATTTTTTTGCAAGCAAAAGAACCAACATGAAAAGGGGGTTCAACAGTCTCAGGGACAAAATGGCTTCTAACTAAACGGTCCCTTAGGGAGGGTGTCCGCCTGTCGGTAATCTCAGGATAGGATTTAATATGTTTTTTATATCTACCAACCTCAAAATTTTGTTAAAATATTGCGTAATTTAACAAAATGACTAGAGTATTGTGTAATTATTCTTACTGGTTGTTCGACATCTTTAGATTTGGCGGGAAAGATAAGATCCTTTCTATCTCGTTTAGAAGCTTTATTATATGCTTTTTTTAAAAGAGCACGACTGTATCCTCTATTTCTTAATCTGGTGTAAAGTCATTTGGCAGCTGTCTGATAATCGTCATCTTGTGTACAATTTCTCCTAAGTCTCCTAAGTCTTACATATTGGTTAAATGGAATACTCTTTAGTAAAGATTGAGGGTGTGCACTGGTAGCGTTTAGTATGGTGTTCCCTGTGGAGGGCTCAATCTTTACTAAAGAGTATTCCATTTAACCAATATGTAAGACTTAGGAGAAATTGTACACGAGGTGACGATTATCAGACAGCAATCAGCTGTCAGCGATCAGCTATGGTTTATTCATATAAGAATTTTATGTTCATTTTTTTGTTTTTAAATATTTCTTATACTTTGTTACCTACTGAAATATCATAAGTGGCTTCTAATGTTAATTTTTTGAAATTATTATATTTATTCATTTTGTATGATATTCTCAATTCATGACTGTTTCATTTCTATATGAGATATAAATTTATTGATTTTGTTACGTATTGCATTTGTCATGGCTTCCAGGTATTAATACTGAACATTCACTGGCAGGTTCACCAGTTTCGCGTTGCGCAGCCCACATTTGACATCTCTCCCCCTTTCCTTGATCGGCGGGCGCATCTGGGGCCCTTTGGCCCTGTCTGATCTGGTGGGTTAGGTGCAGAACTGCATGGACGCCCAGGGCATCTATTCATTTTGATGCCTGTCTCTGCCCCCCGTTCAATCCCAGAGTCATCCAGTACTAGATCTGCCGTATTCTCGGCTCCGCCCCCCCAGGCCTCGGACCTCGCTGGTATGGGCGCCATTGGCGGACCTTTGTGTCCACCTCTTTTTTAGGTGATGCCGCCCACGCCGCCCTACTTGTGGATGATGTGAACCGTGTCGCACTCGCTCAGTGATGTCAGACGCCGAGCGAGTGGGAGCTATTACAGGTATTCATATTTGACTAGGTGTTACTCTATGATGCTACTTTTACTCTCCTTTTTAATCTCCTTTTCTCATATGCAAACTTTAGAAACATGGAAACATGGAAGTTTACTTCATGGGATGCTTCCTTTTTCCTTTTCTTTTACCTTATCACACAATGCTGCTGCAGTGACCCTTTTTTTCAGTTATCAGTTATTAGCTAAACTGCATATGCTCTGTTAATCAATTTTATCTAAACCTTTATTTTTCTTTTTATGCACCAATAAAGATTGGTAAATTTTACCTTATATGTATAGTTCATTATTCAAGCACCGTTATAATCCCTTCCTTCCATTTCCATTTATTTCTGATATCAGGGAGGAGCTGCGTGATATTATGATATTCTAGAATCACTCATTCTATTTCTCCAGCCACTGCCTCCACCATGTTTTACAGATGACGTTGTGTGCTTTGAATCATGAGCTGTTCCAAGCCTTCTCCACACTTTTTTTCTTCCTGTCATTCTGGTACAGATTAATCTTAGTTTCATCCGTCCAAAGAATGCTTTTCCAGAACTGGTGTGGCTTTTTTAGATGTTTTTTTGGCAAAGTCTAATCTGGCTTTTCTATTTTTCAGGCTTATGAATGGTTTGCACCTTGTGGTGAACCCTCTGTATTTGCTCTCGTGAAGTCTTTTCTTGATTATAGACTTTGACAATGATACACCCACCTCCTGGAGAGTGTCCTTGACATGTCTGGATGTTGTAAATGGGTTTTTCTTTACCATAGAGAGGATCCTGCGATCATCCACCACTATTGTCTTCCGTGGACATCCAGGCATTGTTTCTAGGCAACAGCCAGTAAAGACAGAGTTTTCAGGGGATAGGAAAAAAAAGCAAAAAAGAAAGTTGTATTTTCAAACTTGCTTGATTTTCCTTTGTATTTTGAAAGCAATAGAAAATATTAAATATGCATTCAGTTGTTAATTCTGATAGATGCCACTCCTTAGAAAGTGGATATAAAAAGAACAATGTACCAACAGCACATAGACAATATTTATCATTTATATATTTCATAAGACAATATATTTAAGATACTATTTAATATTTATTTTCTCCTAGCTGTGTTAAATGTTTAAATAACCGATTTGTTACACAGTTACGTTGTTAGCTTTAAATTAACCTAAAACCAAAGCAATAAAACCAATCCCTGAGACTTAAAAATATATGAACAAGCTGAATTCTGAATCAAAGGGCAGAGTTAATATATTTCAACCAGGACACCTACTTGATTTTTTAATTGGTGCATTCAAAACGCAGGCGGCTCAAATCTCTGCATTCACAGCCAGTATCATTGTCATTTGCATGAGGAAGCTGCAAGCTCAGCGTGACACAGAGCTTATAAACTGCTAGAAGAAGTTACAGACATGTCATTAATGTCCCAGCAGCTGCATTATCTTCTCTTTTGCATAACTGCTACCAACAGCTCAAATTTTATGTTTGCAAATGAAGCCCAGGGCTGTTCAGAGAGTACAAAAAAAAAAAAAAAAAAACACAATAAGAAAGAAAAGCCTGTTGTCAAGCACTTACAACTGCCACAGTCTATCTTTAAAAGCTATTTTTTTTCTGTGCAGTAAGTCTCCATCTGAGCAAAATGACTGCTTTACCATGAAGTCTGTGATTACCATTCTCCAAGATTATTTCACTAAGGAGTCTCACCTCTGCCAACTGACACATATGAATCATATCCATACTTTCAAGTTGATCACACACATTAAGACCTAGTTTATACTTGCGGTTGGTGAGGGTGGTAAAAACAGTTGGTTGAGCTATTGCACCCACATTATGCTATGTGCTGCAGCAAAAACTATCCCTGCCCGTTGCATTCAGTGGGCAGTACCGCCACCAAATGCGACCGATTTAACTGAATTGGCAGCACTGCAACTGAGAGCCTAATGCTAGGTTTTGGATTATGGAACAGTATTCCCACTGAAAAAAACTATTTGCCAGCTGGCAGCTGGTACTCCATTTTTTTGGGGGGGGGGCTGCAAGGAAACCCCCCCCCCCCCGGTCGGTCTGCCAGGCAAACAAAACACCCCCCCACACGTTCGGTCGGTCGGTCAAAATCCCTCCTCCCCGGGTCAGTCGGTCGGCAAACCCCACACTTACCCCATCTAGGTCAGGGGCCTGTGTCTCCTCCTTGGTGTCTCCTCCTCAGTGTCCCCTCCTCAGCTGCTTCCTCCTGTGTCTCCTCCTCGGCAGCCAATCGGGTCTCAACCTGCTTCCTGATTGGCTGGGAGGAGAATCAGGAAGACACCCTTTTTTGAAGCCAATTAGAGCCTCAGGCTCTAATCATGTGCTCTAAAATGAAAAAAAAAATCTATGCATCTGTGGTCCTGCATGTAGATTATGGGCCGGGCGCATGGATTAGGGGGCGGCGCCCTTGCGCCCCATATAGATCGGCTGCCACTGCTATTTGCCTGTTAAAAAAAAAAAGAGAAAAAAGTATCACATCCTGAATCGGTCCACCACAGAAAAAAAACGGTCCACCACAGAACACTTTTCACAGACAATTGGAAGTGTACGCGAACCCTAAATTTGATTGTACAATTTCTATTCTATTTACCAACAACTGTGTACTGTACAAATCTGTCTGGTTAGATACAAATTGAATTGACTGTACAGACGGGCCCCCAATTTACAGACTCAGAGCTTGGATAACACAGGGTTATATGAATGGGTATACATTAACTTCACATCATCTGTACATACAGAGTGCTTGGAGCTGGCTTACAGTATACAGATATACCGCAGCTTGCATCACCCCCAGACCACTTCATACAGACATCACTCAGAGCTGCTTCCTACCCTCCAGCTGAGGGACATCATTCCATGGTCACTTTCCTTTCCTTCTCTTCCCAACATCGCTCCCTGGTCACCCCATAGGCACTGAAAGAAATCCTTCCCCATACTGCCTCTGTCATACCCACCGCACTCCTCTCCTGTACATACTGCCCTCATTATACCCACCACAGTCCTCTCCTGTACATACTGCCCCCATCATCCCCTCCATACTCCTCTCCTGTACATACTGCCCCCATCATTCCCTCCATACTCCTCTCCTGTACATACTGCCCCCATCATGCCCACCACACTCCTCTCCTGTACGTACTGCCCCATCATACCCACCACACTCCTCTCCTGTACATACTACCCTCGTTATACTCACGATTGTCCTCTCCTGTACATACTGCCCCCATCATCCCCTCCGTACTCCTCTCCTGTACATACTGCCCCCATCATGCTCACCACACTCCTCTCCTGTACGTACTGCCCCCATCATACCCACCACAGCCCTCTCCTGTACATACTGCCACCATCATCCCCTCTATACTCCTCTCCTGTACATACTTTCCCATCATACCCTTCGTACTCCTCTCCTGTACATACTTCCCCCATCATACCCATCACACTCTTCTCCTCTTCATACTGCCCCATCATCCGCTCCGCACTCCTCTCTTGTACATACTGCCCCCATCATACCCTCCACACTCCTCTCCTATACTTACTGCCCACATCATCCCCTCTGTACTCCACACCTGTACATACTGCCCCCATCATCTCTTCCGTACCCCTCTCCTGTACATACAACCCCCATCATAACTACCACACTCCTCTCCTGTACATACTGCCCCCATCATACACACCACACGCCTCTCCTGTACATACTGCCCCATCACTCCTCCGCACTTCTCTCCTGTACATACTGCCCCATCATCCCCTCAGTACTCCTCTCCTGTACATACTGCCCCATCACACCCACCACACTCCTCTCCTGTACTTACTGCCCCCATCATCCCCTCCGCACTCCTCTCCTGTACATACTGCCCCATCATACCCTCCGCACTCCTCTCCTGCAGATTCAGATATAAATGGAAACTATGTGGATTCAGATGTAAGGGAAAACTGCAGAATAAGATGTAAAGGGGAACAAACCCTATGCATTCACAGGGGGAACTATGTTGACTCTGATGTAAAGGGGAACTCTTGTAATTAACTCCATATGATTAGAAATGTTATTTTATCACAAGTATATATGTATAGTTTATACTACATAAACAATTGCTGTGCATTGCTTTGTACAGAGGTAATGAATTTATTGTACTACAAAAAAAAATAAAAAAATTGGCGTGCGCTGCTGAAGTGTTCGAATATGGCTTGATGAAAAGGTGGCAACCCTACGTTCAACCGTGACACTAGACCCAATCATGGACTCCACCATTCATAAGAAACAGGCCGCCACATAGTGTAAAACCATCAACTATGAGTTTTATTGCAAAAGGTAGAACACTTACATCAATGATGATATAAACAGGCAAGATAAGGTATGTGATCACAAATACATCCAAGAAGCACAGTAACGCTGAGCTAGTTCAGTCTACCCAACCGGTTTCGTTCAATAGAAACATCATCTGGGGCATGAGCCAGCCCCACACACACTTCGCATATATATATAAAAGCTTACAAATTTCATCTAATTAATAAAATTGATAAAAGCTGGTCACACACGGCATCAAGATCAATACTGACATCCAGTGTGCACACCAAGCCTTTATATGAAAGCTGGTATACAATGAAGAACCAACAAAATGGCACCGTCACATGAACCATGCCTCGATTTGGCCGTGTTCCATGTGATCTCGAAATCTCAAACACTCAATCTCTAGCAGCATCCAAATTAATTAATAATAATCAATTAATCTAATGTAAAACATACATATTATGAATTAAACAATGTGTATAAATTAAAAAAAGGGAAACATTACTGTAAAAAATCATTAAAAAAACCTCACATAAAAACATAAAGACCCTGGCTGTAAGCTAAAAAAGAAAGAAAACACAGGCTTTATTAATAAAGGCATTAATGTCCCAATCAACATTCATGCCAAATAGCCAATAAGATTTGAACTCATATATCCAAAATGTTTCTAAACGTGATACTCCCCTAATGCTAGAATCTCCCCTCCAATGGGGTAAGAACTTGTCTATAATTAGAAACTGAGTGCCTGTTGGATCTTTGTTATGATACTGGAGGTAGTGTTTAGGGACACTATGGTTGGTCTTACCCTTCCTGTTTGCTATATGCTCATTCACCGTCACAGAAAAAGGACGTATGGTACGTCCCACGTATTGCTTCTTACAAGTGCAAGTAAGCAAATAGACTATAAACCAAGTGGCACAAGTGGTGAAATGTCTCATCTGATAGATACGATTAGTAGTAGTAGATTCAAAGACTTCAGTCTTTCTCCTACCACAGGTGTTCACTTGACATACATTACACCTACGGGAGGGATAATGACCCTTCAAGTTATGAAAGAAGGAAGTATTTGCTGGAAGATCAATAATATTCAGAGCAAATCTTCCTCTCATGTAAGGTGCACCTCTATATATGATTCTAGCATGATCAGGAAGGACAGGCCCAAAATTCCTATCATTTTTCAGAACTTTCCAATGTCTGCTAATAATATCCTTAATTTGTCTGTGTTGAACGGGAAAGGATATAATAAATGACCACTTAAATTTGTTATCATTGGTCAGTTATACATTGTCCCCCAGTGGTGTCTTTCTCTCCAAAAGGGACACTTTGTGTATTCCCATATCCAACTCACTGGACTGATAGCCCTTTTCAAGGAACCTACATTTCAAAACCCGAGACTGGTACTTGAAATCAGAAATATTCGTACAATTCCGTCGCAATCACAGAAATTGTCCTCACAACATTATGATGGATGCTGTCAACTGGGATGTAACCATTACAGTCTGTAGATTTAAAATATGTTTTCATCTCAAGTTGGCAATTATTTAACATAATCTCTAAGTCAAGAAAGTGGATATTCTCTCTACTAGCCTCATAAGTTAAACAAATACCTTGGTTATTATTATTTAGCTCAGTTATGAAACTGTTCAAAGAGTCACAATCTCTTTTCCAAAGGAGGAGGATGTCATCTATGTACCTGGCCCAGAGTACCATCCCAGATCTCTCTTGGGCATAGACGTCATCCTCCTCCCATTTGGCCATAAATAAATTCAATAGGCTGGGGGCAAACTTTGCCCCCATGGCCACTCCTCTTTGTTGTGAGTTAAAGATGCCATTAAACCAGAAATAGTTGTGTTAAAGTCAAACTTTAATAGGTCCATAATATACTCCTCTTAGTATATGGGGAGAGTATTATCCTTGGATAAATAATATTTAACAGCTGATAAACCCAAGTGATGGGAATGCATATAAAGCTACTACATCTACTGTCACCAAATGAAAATCACTTTGATAAGTCACATTTTTAATAGCCTAATTGTATCCTTGGTATTCCTTAAGTAAGAGGGCATCTGTCTTACTAGAGGTTGCAGGTGAAAATCTATATATCTTCCTATGCGGGCAGAAACAGAGTCTATCCTGCTAACTATTGGTCATCCTGGGGAATATAAGGGATCTTTATGGATCTTAGGAAAAAGATATAAAACTGGAATTCTAGAAGCAACAGGTACTAAGTAATATTTCTCTTTTTTATCCAAGATGCCTCTGCTAAAACCTTTTTCCACCAATTCAAACAATTCCCTCTTATACTTAATGGTAAAATCACTAGGTAATTGAATATATGTGCTTGTGTCCTTAAGTAATCTAAACATTTCGTTCTGGTAATCACTTTTATCCAGAACTACTATCCCCCCTGCCCTTATCAGAGGGGCGAATAACCAAATTCTTCCTTTCTCATAATTGTTTAAGTCTCACTCTTTCTTAGTCGACACTTTAAAATAAAAACCTAAGCCACTATTATTTTAAAGTGGAACCTCCTTCACCAGCAACGATATCTTCACCCGATCTTCTTCTAGGTTCTGAATCCTCAGCTGTCTTGATTGGCCAGGCTAAATGATGTCAATCCTGCTAAGCACATGACAGTTTATGTATTCTGACACCAAGATGTGCTGAGAATGTACACTTTAAAAAAGACTGAAAACAGGCAGGTAAGTTTGTTTTATTTAATAAACAAGAAATGGTATATAGGGCACTCTTGGCAGATTAACCCTTTCTTGAATGGTGAAATCCAAACAAAAATCAATGATGGGCAGAAAATCAATAGGCAGGCAGCCTGGGATGCACTTCAGCAGCACTCCATATAAGGGAAGCAAACTCTGGTAAGAATATAAGAACAGAATAAGGCGCTTCTAAGTGCAGTAGATCAGGGTTTAATTACATCATAAACTGTTAAAAACACTCACAGGAATCAAACCGTAAATAAGCTCATCAATTTCCAACGCAAGACGTCCAGCAGGGTACCATATGGTCCTGAAGAAAGAGCCATTGCGCATGCTTCAAAGCGCGTCACTACCCCCTTGACATCACTTCTGGGTGCTTGCGATCAACGCTGGTTCCCACAGCGTGGCGGTTCTTCCTGCATTCCGGTGTTCCATCAGACAGTGACCCGACAGATTAGGTAACGGAATTGATGTTCCGTTACCTGTGCCTGCGTTCACCGCTACCAGGTTTGCTCATCTGACAGAACACCTGTAGTCAGAAGAAGGTGTTAGCGAGCAACTTAGTACACCCAGCTACATCTTAAATGTAAGAGTAATTTTAGCAATAAAGTGAGGGTATATAAATAAATAAAGTATATACGCTCACTTTGTTGCTAAAATTACTCTTAAATTCAAGACATAGCTGGGTGTACTAAGATGTCCGCTGCCTTCTTCTCACTGCAGGTGTTCCGTCAGATGAGTAAACCTGGTAGCGGTGGTACAAATGCGCAGGTGATGTAACGCAGATTCTGACAGAGCCCCTAATATTCCACTCCACACCGCTGGCCGGTGGCGGGACGCAGGATCGTGCTAAGAAGACCCCCTGCTGGACATCTTTCATTGGAAATTGAAGCGCCTTCTTCTGTTCTTATAAGTTTGTTTTATTGCAGAACAGATATAGCACATCTCTTCTGCAACAAATAACCCGCATACTTGCAGATTTTTCATTGTTTAGTTCTGCTTTGAGCCGGTATATGTTCTGTTTAGGCACTTTCTTCACCCTACATTGGAGGGGGGGGGTCACATTGTGTCTTTATAAGAGCTGCAGATAGCAGAGACATTGCAGATATATTTATTGCAGCCAATGCAGGTGTTCTATCAGAAAGCCGCTATCTATCAGAAAATGCAACGGAAGTGACATTCCGTCGCGGCTATCTTGGTACACTTGCCCTCGTCTGCAGTAAGCCTACAGACAGAAGGTGGCAAAGTGAGCATCTTTTTACACCCACCGAAGTCTTCTGTTTCACACCTATTTTTATCATTAAACTAAGCTTATATAGTGAAATACAGTATTTTGAAATCTGTCAGACTGTTTTGATGTTGAATTTTAAAAGCAGCGGTGTTCTGTGAAATCAGCAGGCTGGCCGCTGCTTATAAAATTCAACATCAAAACAGTGTCATGGACTTCCAAATACTGTATTTCACTATATAAGCTCAGTTTACTGGTAAAAAAAAGTGTGAAATGCAAGACTTCGATGGGTGTAAAAAGATGTCCACTTGCCACCTTCTGACTGTAGGCTTACTGCGGACAAGTGCCGTTGTACCAAGATGGCCATGACGGAACGTCACTTCAGTTGCATTTTCTGATTGGTATCGGCTTTCTGACAGGACACCGACACACTCAGTAAAAATGAATATAGATAGATAGATAGATAGATAGATAGATAGATAGATAGATAGATAGATAGATAGATAGATAGATAGATAGATAGATAGATAGATAGATAGATAGATAGAAACCCAACTTTAAAGTGGAACTAAACTGTATCCGAGCACCACAAACTGAATTTTTTTTTTAATTCATTCTTAGTATTTAAAGCAAACTCTATCATACATCCATGTCTCCATGCTTTATTTTGTTGGGAAATCATTTGAAAAACAACCCCTAGCATTTATAGCCACGGTCATCTTGAGTAAGAGCAGATGATTCATATAGCATTTACTTTCTGAAATCCATCTGCCCTTAGCTCAGACATGCAGGCAGGAGGGTGTGCTTAGCTGAGAAAGCCCCTCCTCCAGATGAAATTTAAAAAAATGCTCATGAAGACTCATGGGATGTATGACATAATTTTGGCCTGGGCTAGATACCAGAAAGGAACTGAAGAATTGGAAAAAAAAGTTTAAAACAAGTAAATATAATACACCTTCCTATATATTTACTAATGCTAGCAGCATAAGGATTCAAAATAGTTAATGTAGATTGAGACAATTTAGTTCCTCTTTAGGTACTTTGTAGCAGGGATCCTTGAGAGCCAAGGTGTATATACAGTATCTTACAAAAGCGAGTACACCCCTCACAATTTTTTTTCTTCAGATCTTCAGAGTTCTTTGCTATGAGGTGCCATGTTCAACTTCCAGTGACCAGTAGGAGAGAGTGAGAGCAATAAATGCCGGTTCACACAGGGGCGGCACGACTTGCAGGTCGACTCACCGAGGCGACCTGCACACGACTTCAGCGGCGACTTGCAAAACGACTTCTGTATAGAAGTCAATGCAAGTCGCCTGAAGTCGCCCCAAAAATACTACAGGAACCTTTTTCTAAGTCGGAGCGACTTGCGCCGCTCCTATTAGAGCGGTTTCGTAGTACAGAACGGGACGTGATTTGTCAGGCGGCTAAGTCGCCTGACAAGTCGCCCCTGTGTGAACCGGGGCTTACACCAAATAATATAAAATTACCAAATTAATACACATGCTCCTCATTTACACCTGAGACCTTGTAACACTAATGAGTCACATTACACCAGGGAGGGAAAATGGCAAATTGGGCCCAATTTGGACATTTGGACATTTTCACTTAGGGGTGTACTCACTTTTGTTGCCAGCGGTTTAGATATTAATGGCTGTGTGTTGAGTTATTTTGAAGGGACAGCAAATTTACACTGTTATACAAGCTGTACATGCACTACTTTACATTGTAGCAAAGTGTAATTTCTTCAGTGTTGTCACATGAAAAGATATAATAAAATACTTACAAAAATGTGAGGAGTGTACTCACTTTTGTGAGATTCTTTACATGTATGTGTGATTGTAATTTTTATTATGATTATTATTATCATTGTTGACACACTCATTGCTCTCCATTAATCCCACATATTAGGATCTTATTATGATCACATGTCTGGGTTCCTCGGTGATGCGGTACATCATACAGACGTACACAGTGTTACAATGGAGCATCTGGAGAGCATTTGTTGGAGACACACAAAAGAAGCTTCTATTTTATTTGAATTTTTTTTTACTATCAAAGGAATGAAAGGCTCATTTTAGTCTTTTTGTTCTCATTTATCAACTGTCAATTGACTTATCGAAAGCTATGCTGTTTCCAAAAGGATTGTCTAACCTCAAATAGATGCATGAATATAAGGGTTTTCGGAGAGGAATATCTACATTTTGCAGCCAAAAAGAAGCAACATGAATGAAATATGTAATTACACATCTGTCGTAGCATATTATAAAGCCTCTGTGCCGAAATCAATTCTAACAACCTTCTAGTGACAGCTTTCCTCGAAGGAAAAACAAGATGAAAAAAAACTTTAAACAATATAGTGGCCAGAATACACCATACATTGCATATAATTAATGCCAAATTTTAAGCACCTCGTTAATCATTGGCTAATCATATTAGCTGGAAAGTCCAATCACAAGCTATTATTTTTCAGTATAATGTGAGAGGCAGAGCAGGCATTTGTGCACCAGATATGATATAATGCTAGGCTAATTGTACACATTACGATATATCAGATGGCTGTAAGTTCATTTGGTTCTATATTTTCCTTGCATCAAACATCTAGGGATTTCCTCAAAGGCTGCTAGACCTCCATCAGGAGACTTAATGGACAGTCCATTCTTGCTGGTGTCTTAAATTAACTCTGCTAAAAGAAGACAAGGGAATAAAATATGTAATGTGCTGTTACATGAGAAGATAGTCTTATATTGTTAATTCTCCTGAAAAGATAATATCAAGGTTCAATTTTTACTGGATAAAGCTAGAAGTGCCAGATTTCAAAAACATTTTGTAATCGTTCTTGCAGGCTGAGTGCTTTGACTTTGAGCAGAAGTTTCAATATGTATTTCATTTTACAGTAATGAGATTAGTGAATCCTTAACCCCCTTATGACCAAGCAATGTTTAACCTTCAAGACTGGAAAAATTATTTCCAGAATTTTACATTTATTTGTTCATATAACACTGCTTTAAAGGACCAAGACACAATGATGTCAACTCATGAATTTGTTTGTTTTGTTTTTCTAAACAATACATTTTTTTTATTGTATTGTATTATTGTAAATATAACAATAAGATGCACAATAAACACACACTATATCACCAAAAATATTGGGACACCTGCCTTTACACGCACATGAACTTAATGGCATCCCAGTCTTAGTCCGTAGGGTTCAATATTGAGTTGGCCCACCCTTTGCAGCTATAACAGCTTCAACTCTTCTGGGAAAGCTGTCCACAAGGTTTAGGAGTATGTCTATGAGAATGTTTAACCATTCTTTCAGAAGCGCGTTTGTGAGGTCCGGCACTGATGTTGGATGAGAAGGCCTGGCTTGCCATCTCCGCTCTAATTCATCCCAAAGGTGTTCTATCAGGTTGAGGTCAGAACTCTGTGCAGGTCAGTCAAGTTCCTCCATCCCAAATTCACTCATCCACGTCTTTATGGACAAGACAAGGAATTTATTAAGACATGAAATGGCCAGACCCATGATGGGAATGGCCCATTTTTTATTAAATGCTCACCCAAGCAGGCATTGCTTGGCAAAGCATATGGAAGGAAAAAACTGTTTGTCCGGCGTAGTCCAGTCACTATACAGAATAGGTTCAAGTAAGGAGTGTAATGCAGAGGTTTTGATAATCTTAGGATCTTTAAGGGAGTGTAGCATTAGCCCCCAGTGTAGCCACTGGAAATATACAGGTCTTTGTCCAGAGGCTGCCAGCCAAAGGACCATCTCCAGCACACACCAACAAAACTCAGGTTCAGTCTGGGAGTGACTTTTGGCAGATTTATTGCAGTACTTGAACACAGGAGGTAGAGGGAGGAGGGTGCAGGATACAAATTCTCAATGAATATTCTTCATAAGCAGCCTTAAGTAATCCTGGAAGTAAAGGGGACATCCAGCTAGTCTCAGACTCTGAAAGAGCAGTCACAGTCCTTATATTATCTCTGGAGTCCAACTCTCAAGGCACTGGCACACCTGAAGCTGTAGACCAAAGGTCCTACTCGCATCTCCAGGGACAGCTCCCCAGCCAGCTCCCTTGAAACACTCTTCAGTGAAAGAGTTCCCTTTCCAGCCCAGCTTCACAGGTAGTGCCTTTCAGCAAATCTCTTTAAGTCTAGCTTCCTACAGGCCCTCAGCCTTAACACATGCTGAGTCCTACAGCAACAGCTCTTCTGTAACACACAAGTTGCCTCCTAAGGGGAGACCCCAGGAGAGGGAACTCTGATCTGATCCTCCCAAGAAATGATCTTCTTCCCAGCCACACTTCCTGGGCTTCCTCTCCAGGGATCGGATGAGGTCAGATAAATATTCATAACCCAGTGGCTAACTCTTCTGCTCTGTTTATTAAAGCTTCTTCCAGAGGCTGGCAGGAGCAACCAACCACCAGGCTTAGGGATGGATCTGACCAGTTGCTTCAGCAGAGCCAAAAACTAAATTTAACCAGCCTTGGGCAAGGGTGCTACATCCCCCCCCCCCCCCGCCCCAGACTTATGGAAATTTGCCAAAAACCTGCTCTTGCTTCTAAGAGCTGGTTGTGCTGCTTTACAGTGAATGGGTAGGAGTTAAAAGGGGGAAAGCAATAACAGTAATAACAAGGTAAATAAAGTTTCACATAAATGAAAAGAAAACGTAAAGTGTGCATTACACAGCATAGCACAGTAGAGGATGTCACAGGCACAACCAGTGCAGTGACAGGTACTCTTACAATAAAGCCTCATACACACTATCAGATTTTCTAGCTGAGTTTTTCCTTCAGATTTACCAAAACCATGTAGTGCAAGGGCCTGCCTGATTGCATACACATTGAAACTCCTAAGATTTGACCTCATATTATATGGTTTTGGTAAATATGAAGGGAAAACTCAACAGAAAATCTGATAGTGTGTAAAGAGAAAAATGCAGTACGTTACATTATCAGGTCGATCCCTACCACTATTTAAGCACTGCAGAAAATACCAAATGTACAATGAACAGTACAACTCTTTCTTCTTAAAGGGTTAGTTCACTTTTATTTAAAAATTGCCTATGGAGATAAGGGGCATATGTAGATAAAAACAAACTGTCTAGCTCTAATTAAAGTTGAATAATACCCTTGCTATAGGAACAGGTCATTTACATACCTCATGAAGCCTAACTGGAATACTCCCAGGACATTGCTAAAGTGAGGCCTAGTCGTTACTGCTTACCTCCTACAACACAGGAGAGAACGCTTAGACTCTGAGCTCAGAGCTTCTGCATCAGGGGACAGAAAGCGCACGTGATGGGTTTGAATTAGAAAAAAATCTTGCTTCTGTGATGGGGAGGTGAACAGTAACAGTTCAGTCCTTAAATATATGCAGAGCAACAGCCGGCAGTCAGTGGTAACAGGCCTGGTAGGACGCACAAAGAAAAACACAGTGCCTCATCTATAATAATCCAGATCGGGAACCTGGACAATCCTCCCATCAGGACCCCAGGTGTTCATGGACCACTCCTATCCATGCACCCAGCCTTCTTGACTACCCTTTCGCCTTGTAAATAAATCTCCCCAGCCTTCAACGGTCTCTGACATTCAGGAAACCCATGCCAGAATGCTGGAAAGTTCTGATTCCTGCAAGGCTTTGGGACACTAATGCCGCGTACACACGAGCGGACTTTACGGCAGACTTTGCCCGGCGGACTTTTCGACGTACTTTACCACGGACTTTCTGAATGAACGGACTTGCCTACACACAATCCACCAAAGTCCGTCGAATTCGTACGTGATGACGTACGACCGGACTAAAACAAGGAAGTTCATAGCCAGTAGCCAATAGCTGCCCTAGCGTGGCTTTTTGTCCGTCGAACTAGCATACAGACGGTAGACTTTTCGACCGGACTCGATTTCGACGGATTAATTTAAAACATGTTTCAAATCTAAGTCCGTCCAACTTTTGAGCAAACAAAGTCTGCTGGAGCCCACACACGATCGAATTGTCCGACGAAATCCAGTCCGCCGGGCAAAGTCTGCCGTAAAGTCCGCTCGTGTGTATGCGGCATTAGGTATTCCTTCCCATACCCATTCCTCATCACACCAACCCTGACGACACTTTTCAATCTATTCCATCAGCTATCTGAGTACATAAGGTTATTTATACTCATACTCTAATGCAGGGATCTCCAAACTTTGGTCCTTCAGGTGTTGCGGAACTACATGTCCTCATGGCTAACAGAGGACAGAATTAGAAATAGACTTGGGAAACTTAACATTTTTAAAATGACCAAGACCAGATGGCATAGGGAATTCAGTCAAGTAAATGCCAGACCATTGTTCCTAATTTTTACTGACAGTCTACTGACTGGAATGGTACCAGTTGATTGGAGAAAAGCCAATGTAGCACCAATATTTAAAAAAGGGCCAAAATAAATCCCTGGGAATTACAGACCAGTTAGCCTAACATCAATAGTATGCAAGCTCTTGAGGGGATGATAAGGGACTATATACAAGATTTTAGTAATGAAAACAGTATCATTAGCAGTAATCAGCATGGATTCATTATTATTATAATTTTTAATGATTTATATAGCGCCAACAGTTTACGCAGCGCTTTACAATGTAGAGGAGGGCCAGCACAATTACAGTACAGTTCAATACAGAAGGGACAGGAGGGCCCTGCTCATAGAATTTACATTCTAAAGGGAGGGTGTGGTGGTACAAAAGATAATAGATGTGGGGAATGATTTGAAGGGTTGTTAGATGGGTGTCGGATAGGCTTCCCTGAATAAGTGAGTTTTCAGGGATCTCCTAAAGGTGGACAGGTTAGGGTCTGATCGGATATACTGGGGCAGGGAATTCCAGAGAATGGGAGAGGCTCTGGAGATTCATGAAGAATCGTTTTTGCCAAACCAACCTATTAACCTTCTATGAGGAGGTGAGCTGTCATCTAGATAAAGGAATGCCCGTAGACGTGGTGTGTTTACCCTGTGCTGTCTATAGACCCAGTCCAAAGACAGCCTCTGTGCACTCTCGACTGGAGCTGAAGAGACCTGGAAAATAAATTGCTGCTCAGGTGGGTACAGCAGAGCCAAAAATAAATTTAACTAGCCTAGGCCAGGGGTGCTACAGGAGCATAGTCTAGTAACAGGAGTATTTTCAAACGTGGGTTGCTTCAGTTTCAAACATTTGACTACTGCATTATTATGATCCAATATGGTATCTTTTGAGTTATATCAGCAAACTGAGGCTCTCCAGACACAAACTCATCCGCATAACAGATTTCTGGAAATCTAGCTTAAATAAAGCATTCTTCAGCTGCAGGAACATCAAATACAGATTTGGGTGGAAAAGGCTTAGAAGTATGCATGTGGCCCCTGCATTTTAGCTATCTTGGCAGTGATTTTGTTCATAAACAGCATAGCTATGTAATGCTGGGTCCTCTACTCTCTTTAGTTCTAGGCAATGCCTCACCTTAGCCGACACCACCGGAATACATACAAAAATTGCTCACACTGCCCTTTAAAGAAAATAAGCAGACTGTATTGACAGATTAAAATTACAACATAACAAAGCATATTGATACGTCAATGTTAATGCACATAAACACGACAAAAACAAATACAATGCACTCAACAGAAGTACCTCTAAGGCCTCATGTACACTGCTTTGGCGTTTTTTTTGCCAAAGCCCCTAAACTCAACTCAATAAAAGCCTACAGTACGTGTCCATGTACACATGAGCTTTTATCAGAGTTTAGGAGCAGCAGAGTTTAGGGGCAGTTAAATGGCCCTCTCCTGAACACAGAAGAATCGCATTCATGGGAGGAAAGTTTTAGCAACAATGAAAATGTGGCAAAATTGCGGCAAAAATGTGGTATCGATTTTTTACTACGTTAAGCATTTTTTCTGCTGCCAGGAGAGTTACGTTTAGGCGTGGCCAGTGTACATGTAACCTTAGGGTCAAACCCAAGATATACTATGCTACTAAGAGTGTAAACAGTAGCTCTCCAAATGAGAGGTTATGCCTCAAGAGACCACAAAGGAAAATAAAGGGATGCAACATTGAGGGCTCTCAAACAACAGGGCTAGGCTTGACCTTTGAAATTCAAGCTCAATAACAGCAACCCAGTTCTGCACTCAGCAAACGTGACTTGGACAGTCTTCATAGTGAGCTTCTTCCGACAATGTTGGGGTCCTTTAAACATTGGTGTGCAGAAAGGTGAAGATGACCTAAAGGGGTGGCGTTCAACAGATGTCAAGGGTAAATTTAGGTCTAGTAGGTAGGTAGGCTCCTTGTTGCAGCACGGTAGAAAATGAAGCAAGTTCAAAGGATAGTGTCAGGGTAATAGACGGGTAATTCTGCCAGTATCCATCATGGTGGCGCCAGGCGAATCTCTGTGCGCATGCGCACACGTAGTCACATAACGACGGGCACACACAGGTGCTCAACAGCGGGAGCGCGCAGACGCGCACGTTAATGCACGTGCGCGCATCGCGGTAATCATTGGTGCCCTTTTGCCTATTTAAGCCTGCGGCTGGTACACGCTGGTTGCTGGATTATCATCAGCTTCCTGTGTTCCTTGTGCCTGTCGTTATACCTGCTTCCTGTTACTACCCGGCTTGCCTGACTACTCCTGTGTTCCACCTGCATTGACCCCGACTTGGACCTGACCATTCTTCTGCTCCGCATCTGTACCTTGATCGTCCTCCCGTGTTTGACCCCTGGCTTGGCTACCTTCTCCGTTCCTGATTATCCTGCTGTACCTTACCTTGGACTGATTCCTGTCCTGTATGACCATTGGCCTGGCTCTGACTCCGCTCCTGGTTGCTCCACGGCTCCATACCTGGAATCTCTACTTGCACGGTTGCCCTTTAACCTTACCAGCGCACCCCAGCAACTCCCTGCTATCAGCTACTCAGCAACAGCGCTCTGGCAACCCGTGCACCTTTGGGCACCGTACTCCCTGTCTCATTCCCAGGGTTACGCTGCACCTAGCCGCAAGGGATGCCCCCTCTGCAATCCGGCCTCACATCCAGTACTCTGACAGTATAATCCAGCCATGACTGAGGCCAGTGGAGGTGCATCCCCAATAGAGACTTTGTGCCAACAGGCTACTACCCTTACAGGAGTGGTCCAAAGTCTTCAGGAAGGATACCTCCAATTAGAAGGAAAACTCCAACATCTTATGCTACCATCTGCCTTTTTGGATCCTGGTCCATCCTCCACCAATCTCCCTGCTACGGCCTCTTCAGTACTGACTTTACCCCCAGAACCACGGGTACATTTCTCTGGAGAAATTCAGATCCTTCAAAAATGCCTGCTTGTTATATCTGGCTCTGCAACCCCGGACCTTTTCCACTGAGACTGTCAAAGTTGGCTTCCTCATCTCCCTGCTGACCAATGAACCCCAGGCATGGGCCCACAGGTTATGGTAACAGAAGGACCCAGCTACCAGTTCAGCGGAAACGTTCTTTACAGCTATGTCACAACTTCATGAAGACCCCCAGCGTACAGCCACCACTGAGGCCGCTCTGCATTCTCTTCAGCAGAAACGGCACCCGGTGGACGACCATACTGTGGACTTCCGCCGGTGGTATGCAGATACAAACTGGAATGAGGCTGCATTGAAATACCAGTTTCGCCTGGGGCTTTCTGAATCCCTCAAGGACAAGTTGGCCAGGTTCGGCATCCCTACTACCCTCGAGGGGCTCATTCAACTATCCATCCAGTTGGATAGACACCTTTGAGAGCCCCAGGCTGAACGTTCTCAGACTCCAAAAATGCTGGTCCCGGAGACTGGGGCTATGCCCGTTGGTCTGGTGCGATCCTTACTGACTCCTGAGGAAAAACAGCGTCGGCGTCAAGCCAATCTCTGCCTCTATTGTGGCCAAAAAGGACAATTCCTGAGCAACTGCCCCATAAGGCCCAGCAAGTTACCCAAGAACTCTCCAGCGTACTTCCAGATGCCTGGAACTTCCTCTTCCCACCTTACCCTTTTCATCACGCTACAGTTGGCTAACAAGGAGGTTCAGCTTCAGGCCATAGTCGACTCAGGGGCATGCAGCTGTTTCTTAGACTTGGACTTAGCAGTAAAGCTTGGCCTGCCTCTGCTCCCCAAGAAACGTAGATTGGAAGTTCCCTGGCTGATGGCACCCTGCCTAGCTCTGGACCTGTGACACAAGAGACTGTTCCTCTTTTTGTTACTACTCCTGATGGTCATCAGGAATTTATATATTTCAACATCCTAAGCTCACCTATGTTCCCCGTCATCTTGGGTACCCCATGGCTCCAACCCCCAGATCAACTGGATCAAGAAAGAAATTTCATTTACTTCACCTTATTGCCTACAGCACTGTCTTGCCCCTGAAACTAGCAATGTAGCCAGTTGCCTGTCAGTTCAACCTGTACCTGTCAATAACCAGAATTTACCACCAGTCTACCAGGAGTTTTCAGATGTCTTTGACAAGAAAAAGGCTGATGTCCTGCCACCACACCGGTCATACAACTGTCCAATCGAATCACTCCCAGGAGCCGAAATCCCATTCGGTCGCAAATTTCCCCTCTCAGAGATGGAACTAGGAACATTGCGACAATACATTGATGAAAACCTGGAGAAAGGCTTCATCCATCCCTCCTCTTCTCCTGCTGGAGCCGGAATCTTTTTTGTCGAAAAAAGGGACAAATCCCTAAGACCATGTGTGGATTACAGGGAGCTCAATAAAATCACTATAAAAAAAACGTTACCCTCTCCCTCTAGTTCCGGAAATTTTCCAGAGACTCCGTACTGCCCGAATATTTACTATGCTTGACCTTCAGGGAGCCTACAATCTCGTTCGCATCAGAGAGGGTAACGAATGGAAAACAGCATTTAGAACTCGCTTTGGACATTTCGAGTACTTAGTGATGCCATTTGGATTGTGCAACGCCCCGGCCACATTCCAACATTTCGTAAATTATTGAAAAATTGAACTCCACTAATGAAACAAACTATACAGATGACAATTAACCATCATAAAGTGCAAAACCTTGTGAAAGGTATATGGAACATATATATAATGCACATCACTAAACATGTGCATTTAAATAGACATACAAAAGTGCATTTTCATGTGCAACAGTGCAAATTATAAGATATTGAAAAGTCCATAAAGTTGATAGGATGGTCACCCAAGTGTTAATTAAGGTGTGGAAAAAATCTTGATGATAAGGAATAAAGTGTCTGATCCACCGTCACTAATGAAAATGCTGGCCGCTTACCAGAGACCCATGACCCCCCACTACAGAGGGTCTGGGTAAGCTGTCAAGAATGGTTACTCCGGACCACCATCAAGGAACCAAATAGTGTCTTTACGTTGAGATATTGGGGACCTCGATGTCAGATGGATCAATGGCACAATGACAGGGCATCAAACTCTCAGCAACGAAGTTGACCATAAATGGAAAAGAGAGCTCCAAATAGTGTAAGATCATATGGTTTTATTAAATAAAATATGTAAACACTCACATGTAAAATCACAATGTTGAACGACTGAAGAGAAGTCTGGGGCACCGGCCGGATGCCCACAGACAGCCCGTCCTGCTGGTACACAACAGCGATGGGGGATGACGCGATCACGTCGCTGCGTTCCGCCCGTTCCGCCCGTTCCGCCCATGTTGAATCGGAGGAGATAACGTGTTATTTATTATTGGCCTTGGAGTTATTGCTTTGACATTGACATTGACATTTTTTTTTGTTTAATAATGATTTGATTTGGAATAGTTTCTATAATTTTTGGATGCATAGAATGCACTTTTTGTAAAATTGACAAGGGACATCAACATAGTTGTATCTTTGATCTTATAAACTACGGGATAATGGTGTTGTGGTAACTTGCACAAATAAAAAAAAAATAAAAATTAATATTATTCTTGATATCACTAGAAAAAAAGCCTTTGAAAATTCATTTGCAATAACTCCATTAGTATTACTAGCAAAGCAGCTTCATTATTATCCCATTAAAGAAGAAGAGAATGGTGCATTGCATTTGGAGATTTCATCATTTGCCACGCCACGAATGTTAATTCTTCATTACGAGCGTGTTTGTACTTTGGACTTTTGTCCGACGGACTTGTGTACACACGATCAGAAAATCAGACACACATTTGTTGCCTGAAAATTTGAAGACATGCTAGCCGACATTTGTTGGCAGAAAGTCTGATTGTGTGTATAGGGCTTTAGTTATACCTGTGATGTGGTTTGGAGACCCTCTCACCGGATCTCTCTGCAGCAGTCCTCGAATAGCAGCAAGTGGTCTGTATGGTGGGGATGCACCTTAAGCAGCGGCACAACAATGGCAGCAAATTCAATGGTGTTAGAAATTCTGTATATAGCCCTACAGAACACACAGACAGTGCACAGTTCACATGGGCTTTGTTGCTTAAAGTGGAGCTCCACCCAAAAGGGTAAGCTCTGCTTGTTCGCACCCTCCTCCCCTCCACTGCCACATTCGGCACTTTTTGGGGGGGAGGTGGAGCGGGTACCTGGTTTTCACAGGTACCCACTCTGACTTCTGGGAAAAATCGCTGCTCGGAGATCTACAACATTTCCGGCCCCTCCTCCTTCCTCCCGCTGCCTTCTGAGACACACAGAGGTCCCAGAAGATGGCGGAACCATTACCATTCAGAAAGTGTAGCGGAACTCGTGCATGTGCAGTAGGAAACAGGCTTTAAAGCCACAAGGCTTCACTTCTTGTTTCCCTTACTAGAGATGCCGGCACCTGCAGCTGACTGATAAATTGGTTAGGGGTGCCGACATCAGGGGAACCCTGGACAGGTAAGTGTCCTTATATTAAAAGTCAGCAGCTACAGTATTTGTAGCTGCTGACTTTTATTTATTTTTTTATAGACTGGAACTCCTCTTTAACTGCAAACAGGAAACTTTATTGAGGGAAAAGACATAAAGCATTACCATAGATGCAGCTACAAACTTGTAAACACTGCCATCTACTGATTAAATAATATATCTCTACTAAATACTGATGTACAGTAGTTGTTGCACAAAAATACAATTCTGTATACCAACAGATGGTGGTTTAAACATTAATTTTGGTTTGTAGATGCCCATGCTCAAATCAGCTTCCAGGTGCCAGCGTCCAGCACAGCAGTCTCTGGCAATCTCCTGCACTGCACAACTTAGTACAGCTCGGCTTGGCACAGCGCAGAGAGCTTGATACAACATGGCTCTCTTACTCCTTCCTGGTTGGCACACTTCCCCCAACTGCCCAGCTCTTTGCCAGGCTTTGTTTTATATATGGTCCCTCCTGCCTCCAGGTTATTAATCCAAGCTATTAGCATCAGGTCCCTAGAGATGGACACTGCATGTCACCTCAGACCTGTTAGAGGATCTTGAGTTGGAGAGGCCTGCAGGACTATTCCATTTGTGTTTGACATCCAAAATGTTGCACTGCACAGAGACAATGTAAATTAACACACTAAAACAAACCAGGGTTACTCACAAACCAGTGGCTGAAAGCAGGAGAGTTTATATGACCAGAGTTGACCAAGTTCTTATTAGCAGCAGCAAGGACAATCCAAGATAAAGATCATGTGACACTTGCAAGAAGACGAGTGACAGGAAAACCACTTCAACTGAAAGGCAGAAATCGATAGTGTTGTGTGCATAGGTGACACAGCTGTTAGTGACAGACCATTTATTACTCCAGAGGGGTAACCCATTTAGAGAAAAAGTGATGGTGGGAGAAATGTGTGTGCTATGCTCACGTAGGGCTAACGCAGCCCATAGATTATGCCATTTTATTTTTTTTCCACCACGGCCCTAGGTGTGACAGCACACTCGGACTCATCTCCCACTAACACTGACAGAAAGCTATCCCCTTACTGACAGCATCCTCTGTCAAACTATGGCCCTTTGAACATTTTTTACCCACCCCCTTTGGGCACTATTCCTCCCACTGATTTAAGGCAGTATCCCTAACACTGACACCAACAGTGGGGCATTATTCCCCAAACTGACACCAATGATGGTGCATTATTCCTCCCACTGATAGCAGTCATAGGGCATTATTCCTCCCACTGATAACAATGATGGGGCACCATTCCTCCCACTGATAACAATGATGGGCCACTGTTCCTTCCACTGATACCTACGATGGGGCACTATTCTTTACAGTAATATCAATGACTGTGCACTATTCCTCTTCCTACTGACCACAGGCACTATGCTATGCAACTGCACACCACACCTGAGGCATTATTTACTCTCACTGATGCCAGGCCTGGGACATTTTTATCTCCACTGGCCACAACCCGCCCCCCCTAAAGCCTGAAGTTCAGTAAACTGGCTCTTTGTTTGGAAAGTTTGGAGACCCCTGCCTTAGACATTGAAAAATAAGGCTCATTATTGCTGTGAATGTTTTTCTTTAGCAGTTAGACCAGAAATACTTTTCAGGCTATTGTGTTTGTAAAGTGTAGATTTACAAGATGTTTTGTTTTCTTTCTACCATGTATGTTGTTTGATGTGGTAGCTTCTGCATTATCTCTGAAGGACTTAAATCTTGTGACACCGAGAAACTAATTTAAAAGTGAATCCTATCCTCAGGCAGCCATTTTGTGTGGTTTGCCATCTACTAATAGATTGTATTTATATCATTAGTCAGACATGACATCAAAGCAAAGTGAGGGTCTGAATGGAGAAGTGAAGAGGGAGATCCTGGAGGCACTGCATGCTTTGGAGATAAGTCCTATTCTTACATTGCTGCTCCTGGCAGATTTCTGGGACATTTAGAGAAAAGGGCTGTCTGGTCTACTCATACATTCTTATTATTAGAAAAAAAAAAAAACAAGATGTCCTTTGGTCATAGTAAACTTGTCAAGTATGAAGCAGGAACACATTAATGTAGAGCAGACTGGAATAGTGTAGTAGTTGGTTGAAAATCTATGTCATTGCTTTGGAAAATCAGTGGTTTTGGCCCTTGCAGACTACATAACAGAAGTTGTATGGAACCAGGAACTATAGACATTGCTCTGCACACTGATGCTGCAGATAATTATTCAAAATGGCCACATTTCCAAAACCCAGACTTTGTTTTAAAGTGCCATATTGACTATTAACACAATATATCCCCCAACGGACTGTACATTACAGTGGGGAATATAATTATTTGATCCCCTGCAGATTTTTTAAGTTTGCCCACTTACAAAGAAATGAAGGGTCTATAATTTTATCATAGGTGTATTTTAAACGATAGAGACAGAATATCAACCAAAAATCCAGAAAAAATACTTTATAAATTGAGATTGCAGTTCAGTGACTAAAATAAGTATTTGATCCCCAAGCAAAACATGACTTAGTACTTGGTGGAGAAACCCTTGTTGGCAAGCACAGAGGTAAAGACGTTTCTTGTAGTTAGTGAGCAGGTTTGCACACATCTTAGGAGGGATTTTGGTCCACCCTTTTTTACAGATCTTCTTTAAATCCTTCAGGTTTGGCAACTTGAAGTTTTAGCTCCCTTCATAAATGTTCTATAGGATTAAGTTCTGGGGACTGGCTAGGCCACTTCATGACCTTAATGTAGTTCTTCTTGAGCCACTCCTTTGTTGCCCTGGCGGTATGATTTGGGTAATTGTCATGCTGAAAGACCCATTCATGACCCAACTTGAGTGTTCTGGCTGAGGGAAGAAGGTTCTCATCCAAGATTTTACAATACATGGCCCCATCCATTGACCCCTTAATGTGGCAAAGTCGGTGTGTGCCTTTAGCAGAGAAACAGCCCCAAAGCATAATGTTTCCAACTCTGTTCTCTGTGCTTGACTGTGGGGATGGTATTCTTAGGGTCATAGTCACATGTATCTTCCTCTAAATACAGCGATTCCCCCTGCGCAAGAAGGCACATGTACAGTCAGAGACAAGGATATAAAACAAAAAACAAAGGATTCTACATGCCCTATAGTGTTAACTACATAATTTATTGCATCAAAAGCCATACAAAACTTTTCTAGCACAAACCCCAGGGCCCCCACATATCCAAAATCCCCTAATGGTATCCCCTCCCCCTAAAACAACCCCAAAGTACCACACCCTGTATGGGACAATGATGCACCACCCCTCGTAAAAGAGACCAAGGGGTGGGGGACACAATCCCCACAGGGAGCCAAGCCCTTTGACTTGTTGTGATTTTTTGTATTTTGCTCTTTTAAGCAATAAATTAAATTGTAGTTAACTCTTTAGGGTGTTTATAAATCTCTTTATTTATTTTTTTCTTGACTAAGCCCACCCTACCCAATACAAACACCCCCCCCCCTTTTTAAAGATGGCTCTAAGCTAACCTATCAAGGACCCCAGAACTCATTCCTAAAAGGGGGCAGTAATCAACTTTGTAAATACAAAGGGCATATACACACTACTCCGTAATGGAACGAAGATACACTGGCCGATATATGTCCACACTCTACTAAACCCACAGGGAAATCTGCACTGTCATAGGTCAGTCAGTCATGTGAAAATGGGGCTGATCAAAAAATGGAATAGACACTCCGATATTCAATCGATGTCAGCTCGCCCGATATCCAGCTGATGAACACTGGTAACACAGGTAAGGTTGAACCAAATAACTGGTCAGTCCCGACTACTGTTGCCTGAGGCAGGCTGTCCATGTGGAAATATGGAAGGAGGGAAAGCTGAAATGCAGAGATGAATGAAGCAATGAGTAAGTGCTGTGTAAGGTCAATTATCTGTACACCGGTCTTGAGAGGTTGCCACAGTGTCAAGTGTGATGATGCATGTCAGCATAAAGGGATTCGCGCAGCGTGCAGGTAATTCCGATCTATCACAAATGTAACAAAACTCCTCACAGCTTCAATATGCTCAGTGTACTCACAGACCTCACAAATCACCATTCTCAGTCTCCCACAGATGGATGGGTGAGCAAGCAGTTCAGTATACTCCCAGTGTATACGGTTCTCCTGCAAGTGATCTCCTTAACTGGGATACTCGTGTCTGTGTCGATCAGCTGGTGTGCTCCAGTATAAACAGAGGCGGCTAGTCTCTTGAATCCAAAGAGGTGGTCAGATGGAATTTCCAGTCAGTTCATCAAAAAAGTCCCTGAAGTTCATGGTGGCTATGCCAATGAAGGGGGGGGGGGTGCCTGACCCAGCGTCAATGTCTACATGTTTCGTTCCTATACACCGGAACTTCGTCAGGATAGGTGGGATAGTCAGCTGTCACTCTCTTAAATATAGGGCCACAACCCACCCCTAATTATTCTAAACAAAAACAGGCGCTATTAACCCATCATTTATAGTGGCAATAATACAAGTGCACAACCCACTTAAAAAATGCATACGTGTGTCACATATATATAAAATTGTCTCCCTAAAGAATATACCCATTTATTGTAACAAAAAGAGGACGGGGGGAGAGAGAATAATATTCTCATGAACCTCCCAGATATAGGGAGACAAATGTTCAGGCATAGATGCTATATAAACGCAGGCTCACCCACGTTAATATGAAAAACAAAATAATATGGTGCGCTATAATCAACCTCCCACCATACTGACTAAATAATCCAAATCGTGATTAAACGTGATCAAAACTAAAAACCTCTAAGTGCTCGGTGCAATACTGCAGTGCTCCAAAAAATTATATATGAAAAAGTGTTGCAAGAAAAATATTTGTCTTGTCTATAAGACAAGGATCAGACAGCCCCAAAATGCACAAGGTTAGCCACAAAACCACATCAATAAACCTGTCAAGGAAGATAAAACATACAAATAGTTCCCCGCTGTTTTAGTATAAGGGATCAGTCCTGCCAAGCTATCCGTTCGTTATTAGTAACCAACCGACTTTGCTTGCTGTTCCTCACAGGTTCACTGTTTTTATGGTTAGTCACATGAAATGAAAGAAATGCATCATTACGCAATGATACAAACTATAAGACAAGAGGTCTGAATTGTAAGCTGGATCCACTCACATTTATGTAGTTACTCAGCGCTTATTATGGAATGGTCAGATGTCTTAGAGATAACGCTCCTCACACCGCATCTGCTGTGCTGACACTCACACACATTAGATGTCGTCATCTAACGTGTGTCGGGAGGAGCCAGTGACGACATCTAATATGTGTAATGTGAGTATGGCACAACTGCAAACTTATGAAGACATGGCCATCCACCTAACCTAACAGGCCAGGCAAGGAGAGCATTAATCAGAGAAGCATCCAAGAGGACCATGGTAACTCTGGAGGAGCTGCAGAGATCCACAGTTCAGATGGGAGAATCTGTCCACAGGACAACTATTAGTCCTGCACTCCACAAATCTGGCCTTTATGGAAGAGTGGCAGGAGGAAAGCCATTGTTGAAAGAAAGCCATAAGAAGTCCCATTTGCAGTTTGTGAGAAGCCATGTGGGGGACACAGCAAACATGTGGAAGAAGGTGCTCTGGTCAGATGAGACCAAAATTTAACTTTTTGGACAAAAAGCAAAACGCTATGTGTGGCAAAAAACTAACACTGTACATCACCGTGAACACACCATCCCCACCGTGAAGTATGGCGGTGGCAGCATCATGTTGTGGGGATGCTTTTCTTCAGCAGGGACAGGGAAGCTGGTCGAAGTTAATGGGAAGATGGATGGAGCCAAATACAGGGCAATCTTAGAAGAAAACCTGTTATGCTGCTTACACACGATCGGAATTTTGGCCCGCAAAAGACCGATGAGAGTTTCTCGTTGGGAAATGCGACCGTGTGTATCCTCCATCTGTCTTTTGCTGGCCGAATTCCAGCCAGCAAAAGATTGAGAGCATGCTCTTAATTTTTTGGTCGGGAAAAGTTCCTATGCGAAAATGCAATCGTCTGTGGCAATTCCGACGCGCAAAATCCCTACGCATGCTCGGAAACAATTCGACGCATGTTCGGAAGCATTGAACTTAATTTTCTCGGCTCGTCGTAGTGTTGTACGTCACCGCGTTCTTGACGGTCGTAATTTCAGCGAACTTTTGCGTGACCATGTGTATGCAAGACAAACTTGAGCGGAATCCCGTCGGAAAAGCCATCATATCTTTTCCGACAAGAAAACAGATCTTGTGTACGCGGCATGAGAGTCTGCAAAAGACTTCAGACTGGGGCAGAGGTTCACCTTCCAGCTTGACACCGCCCCTAAAAATACAGCCAGAGCTACAATGGAATGGTTTAAATCAAAGCATATTCATGTGTTAGAATTACCCAGTCAAAGTCCAGACCTAAATCCAATTGAGAATCTGTGGCAAAGCTTGAAAATTGCTGTTCACAGATGCTCTCCATCTAATCTAACAGAGCTTGAACTATTTTGCAAAGGAAAATGGGCAAAAACTTTACTCTCTAGATGTGCAAAGCTGGTAGAGACATCCCCAAAAAGACTTGCAGCTGTAATTGCAGCAAAAGGTGGTTCTACAAAGCATTGATTCAGGGGGGCTGAATACAAATGCACGCCGCACTTTTCAAATATGTATTTGTAAAAAATGTTGAAAACCATTTATCATTTTCCTTCTTCTTCACAATTATGTGCCACTTTGTGTTGGTCTTCTCACATAAAATCCCAATAAAATACATTTACATTTTTGGTTGTAACATGACAAAATGTGGAAAATTTCAAGGGGTATGAATACTTTTCCAAGGCACTGTAATTGCTATCTGTGTCCCTATTGGAGAAAGTTGCCATCATGTCCTGTGAGGACAAGAAGTCATAGGAAATTCCATCAATGGGGACACATCAATGCACATAGAGTCCTGAATAGTTTACTATTAGAAGATTGCGTTTCAGGGTTCACAAATCCCCCCCCCCTCATCTAGGCTTGTATGTTATGTTCTTCAGGATGTCTAGGATTTTTTAAAGTATTGGTAGATTTCATATCCAATATTACCACCAGCAGGTAATGCAGTGCAAAGCTTAATAATAAACAAATCTGGACTCTACCTCCATTGGTGTGATGTTCTACTGCTATCCACTAGAAATAAAATGCTAACAGTAAATTTAACTCTTTCCAGGGCCAGCCTTAGATAAAATGGCACACTGTGCAGGATTCATTTTTCTATTTAGATGGAGTTTTTTGTGTTTTTTATGGTAGTCTAATTTATTTTATTTAATGTTCTTTGCATTCGTGTTTTTTTTTTTTTCGTGAATTTGATCATTCATTTTGTACTGTTTAAATGTCTTAATCTATGTCTGTTTTTTTTTTCTGTGAAAAAAAAAAAAATGAAATAAGGCTAGCAAGGGGACATTTTTGGCACAAAAACAGATCTGGGATAGGTGAAAGAAACTTTTGCAACCCTCTAAAGCCAATTAGGCCCCAATCACACTGTTGTGCTGCATTAGCCCACAAGCAATAAGGCCTCTTTCACATTGGCACCTATGTGCCACGGATTCTGCTGAGCAGGCAGATGACGGGCCCTGTTCCTATCCAATCCGCCAGACGGATGGAAAATAGGACCACCATCTGTCTGGTTTTTGCAGGCAGGATTGGATGTGTCCACTGACATCCGTCACTCCATAAAGAAGACTGCAAGCTCCGATCAAGTCCACCTGAAAAACTGACAGGCGGATCCGATCGGACAGCCCGTGTGAAAGGGCCCTTAGGCACATTTTGGAGCACATTATGCAGCATGTTAATGTTCATTGTATTAAGGCAGCCCATTAATTTGAAAGGACTGCTTAATACACCATAACACACCAAAAAAGGTGCATGCACTATTTTCTGTAGTGGTACGCTGGAAATCACATCCATTGGCAAGGTTTATTCGGGTGCCATTCAGAATAAATTACAATACCATATGTTGCAGCACACTGGTATGATCAATACCATAAAGCCCATTGCATGTTTAAACAAACAAAAAACATGTTCATTTTGCAGTTCTCATTGACTTAAATGCATTTCAGCAAAAGGCCAAAATTATAGTGAAATTACACATCTCTGGTGTAATTTGCACAGTTTATTCAACAAGCCTGAAAGTACAAAAAAACAGAATTTGACCTGCAGGAGATACTGAAACAATTGCTGGCCAGTCTGTTGCCATGGTGATATTACTCCACTATCAGGACTGTACCATATCCTAAAGGGCAAGCGAAGATTATTTGCAAAAAAAAAGAAAGATATAAATACATGGGAAAAGTTTATAGGGCTCAATGTTATCAAAATTTAATGCCTGAAAGATCTGGATAACAATCAGTCCATAGATGATAACACAAAACTGAACTTTATGAGCTGTTTAGATAGAATGGTACAGAAACCTTGGGTAATAGGGATTGCGTCAACTGTTTTTTTTAGGACTTTTATTGATGACATCAGTTTGGAGATGCTTTTGAGATTGTTCTTGTTTTTGAGAATTCGCTGACAGAGGGTGTGACCCACAGCTGATTTCCTTCTGACCTTTATGTTCTATCATTGATTTGAAATGGCACCTCAAAATGCACCCGCGTTGCAGTGCACCGCAACACACATTAATGCGTTACTATGTTTTGCGGTATCCTGCATTACAAAAAATGCAGCAGGTACAATTTTTGGTCCAGTGGTGCATTAAAAAAAATAAATAAATAAATGTAACTATGTATTAAAGCCGCTTACCAATATAGCCGCTTACCAATTCTTAGATGTGGTGGCTGCATTTGTTTTTTTAAGCTTTCTTTCCTTTTTTTTACCTGGTGATCCTGCCAGTAAATCTATTGTTTTTCAATAGAAAAAGCTGTCCTGCAAATGTAGGAGATATAGGATTGAGACAAACAATTTCCCCCCTGACTGACAATGCCGCTGTCCAATGGTGTCCCTGTGCTCCTTCATCCAGAGTGGAGGAACTCTAATGCAGGAAATGTGTTACTGGCCAGATCACCAGTTGAAAACAGAGAGAAAAGCCTAACAAAAGAAAAAATAATCCAGCCTCCACATCTAATGATTGGTAAGCTTCAATATATTACATTTTTGTTTTTGGCTTTAACTGGCTCCTGCCCAGCCTATAGACAAATGATGGCCAGGCAGGAGCACTGTTATCCTGGGTGGACATCATATGACGTCCTCCCACCCACACTCACGCCTCGTGCGCACCCCGCGGGCCACGCTGCAGTGTGATCTGTCATGGGCTGTGTTCAGCGTACACAGTGGATGACAGATCAGTGTACCAGGTCGCTGCCGGTACCATGTGATTGCTGTGACCAATCGCAGCAAATCACATGGCATTTGTACACAATGAATGGCTTCCATTCATACCATTCATTGTGTACTATTGTGTTGATCCCTGTAAGGCCGCGTACACACAAGCGGACTTTCAGGCAGACTTAGTCCGGCGGACCGGACTCCGTCAGACAATTTGATCGTGTGTGGGCTCCAGCGCACTTTTTTTTTCCCAAAAGTCCTACGGACCTAGAAATAAAACATGTTTCAAATCTTTCCGACGGACTCGAGTCAGGTCGAAGAATCCGCTCGTCTGTATGCTAGTCCGACGGACTAAAACCGACGCTAGGGCAGCTATTGGCTACTGGCTATCAACTTCCTTATTTTAGTCCAGTCGTACGTCATGACGTACGAATCAGTCGGACTTTGGTGTGATCATGTGTAGGCAAGTCCGTTCATTAGGAAAGTCCGTCAGATAGACCGTCGGACCAGTCCAGTCGAAAAGTCCCCTCTTGTGTACGCGGCATAAGTGTACCATGTGATCACTGTCACCAAACTGGAAGAATCACAGCCCATCTGTACCATGCGATTAGTGGTGGTCAATCACAGCTAATCACAATAGGAACACACTGAATGAATGGATGTCATTCATAAAAAATGGTTGCTTATAACAAGGATGATCAATGTTATAAGCAATCATAGTGTGTAAAAAAAAAATCCTAATCACCTTCCAAGAGTAGTACAGTGTTACTATGGTAACACTGTATTACTCTGGTCACAGTATGTAAATAAAAATAAAAAAATGTACATAAAAAAAAGAAAAAAGTTAAAGAAAATTTGAAAAAAAAGATTACACTTTTGTTTTTTATTTAAACTGTTATCAGTCAGTGTCCCTGATTGTGACAAAAATTGTGACAAAAATTACAACTTCAAAATCTCAGCATGCGGGGGTCGTGGCTTGGACATGGCGAAGTAAAGGCACTTATTGCTGGAGCTCCCGACCCTTCAACCACGGCTGATATGCTCGATTCCTACCATTTTTTCTCTGGTCATGAGCTACTATACGAGAGGCAAACCCAGGGGACCGACCCTCTAAAGCGGCTCCAGCGGCTCAAATTAATCGCTTCTTTCAAGAATTAACGAGAATGGTTCCATTCCCTGAGGAGACACGTGGCGCCCGCGGGCCTCCAACTCCACACTCCCCAACAATGGCAACCTCCCAAGCTACAGTGCTCCATTCCCTGGCGGGACTCCCGGCTCTCCTAGACCCCTCACCCAGCACCTCGGCCAGCGCAGAGCTTACAGCCTTTACAGGTTGCTGCAGACATCCGAGTCCTGTTACAGCCTCTCCCTACCAAGACTGAAATGCAAGCTTTGGTGCTGAGGGTAGAGGAGCAACACAGCCGTGGCTTCCAACAGATCCGCTTGGAGGTACACAGCTTTGACGATAGACTGACCAGGGATGAGTCGGCGGAGAGCGCTTTAGAGACCCGTGTGACCCAGTTGGAGCAAGCTCACTCAAGGTACCAAGACCAGCTGGCGGAGGTGCAGTTACACGCGGAGGACCTGGAGAACCGCAGCCGCCGTAATAATCTAAGGCGCAGAGGGCTGCCAGAGGTGACTGGTCCAGAAAATTTGACAGAGACTGTCCTAGCTATCCTACACAAAGTCTTAGATGCTGACCCACCAGTGAGTATGGACTTCGACAGGGTAATTTAAGTTCATTTTTTTTCCTCATTAATGTACACACAGCACCCCATATTAACAGAAAAACACAGAATTGTTGACATTTTTGCAGATTTATTAAAAAAGAAAAACTGAAATATCACATGGTCCTAAGTATTCAGACCCTTTGCTGTGACACTCATATATTTTTTTTAAATTTTTTTTTTAACTGACAATTTTTTATTAATTTTCCAAGAAAATAAACAAATCTTCAGCACAGGGTACAGAAAATACAATTTGTGGTATTACAGGCGTTTCTGGCAAGTAATCAACTACCATTTGGTTGATGGAACATTTCAATGTAAACATATATAGTGAGTGACCAAAAGGAATATGCAGGATCATCATACATCTCTGATAGTACATCCAATACTACCCTTTACATAGGTGCACAAACATATAAAAAAGGGAGAAAATTATAATGAAGAGGTTGAGAAAGTAAAAGAGTAGATAGGAAGAGAGAAGAAGAGAGGACAACCACCCATCCCCAGAGCCCAGAATCGCCCGGGGGGAAGCCAGCCCAAGGTACTCAAGAAATGCAGAGCATTAGGTTGCAGGAGTCTCCAACAGGACCCAAGGTTCCCATATACGGTTATGTTTGTCAAGAGTATCATTTAATGAGGCCGTGAGATATTCCATTCTTTTAACATCTCTGATCCTGGAGTGCAGGTCAGACAGTGAGGGGGGTTCCCTCTTTTTCCACCTTAGGGCCACCAGACACCATGCAGTAAGCACATGTAAGAGTTTTTTTGATATTTTAGAGAAGGTGGCAGGCGGGAGGCCCAAAAGAAAGATCTTTGGGTCGAGAAGCACCCCAGTACCAAAGATGGATTGGAGCAGGGATTGCACCTTACACCAATAGGGGATGATTAGAGGGCAGGTCCAATAGACATGAAATAACGTTCCCCTATCTTTATAACATCGCCAAGATCGGGGATCCGCCGAGGGGTATATGGAGTGGAGCAGGTCAGGGGTCTGATACTAATGGAAAGACTCTTATATTGATTTTCTTTATAGAGCATAAAAAATGGAGCTCTTAGAGGCCTGAATCCATATGGACTGCCAAGTCGTAAAGGGTATATCTGTGCCCAGGGCCCGCTCCCACTTATACATATAGGTATGTCCATCAGGCGATAAATCTGTGATCAGAATAGGTGCGGGAAATCATGCCCTTAGGGGACGAACCCTCTAAACATAGCTTTTCGAAGTCGGTTAGGGGAAAGAATTGCAAATTCGGCACTAGAGATTGCGTGTAATGCCATATTTGTAAGTAACTGAAAAAAGCCTGTTTGGGAATGTCAAAGGCGTCTTGCAGTTCTCGGAAGGATCTTAGTAATCTGGTTTTAGGATCAATTAACTGACCATAGCGGAATAAGCCCTTATCCATCCAGAAATGAGACATTTGTGAGGTTAAGCTGTCAGGGATGTTGGGTGTAAATAGGAAGAGGTGGTGGAAAGCGGATATGCCGATTTGGCACGTCGCCATAGTGTGCGCAAAAGGGCCATTGGTCCTAGCAGTTGTACGCTGCCAGGTGGTATATCAGAACTCCAAAGCATGGAATTCGGATGAACGGGGGCTAACCATAACTTTTCAATTTGTGTCCACCGATTATAGGCATGGAGAGAACACCGAGAGGCTACAGGTCGTAACTGGGCAGCTAGATAATACTTAGCTATGTTAGGAAATGCCAGGCCGCCTTGATTACGAGGAGCATATAGAACCGATCTAGCAATTCGGTGTCTTTTATAGTTCCAGAAAAAATTTATCAGGTTTCCCTGGAGTCACTTTAGGTGTGAGGATGGAATGGGAATAGGGAGCATCTCAAAAAGATATAAAAGTTTAGGTAATACCGTCATCTTTAAGGTCGCAAGGAGGCCGAAAAGGGATAGTTTCAAAGACTTCCATTTGGTCAGGGAGGCTCTAATAGAAGTGAACAGTTGAGGAAAGTTAGTTTTATATATAGTGTCGTATGTGGGTGTGATATGGACCCCGAGGTATTTTAGGGAAGAGGACTGCCATGAGTAGTTAAATGTTTGCAATAGGGCTGATAGCGTTTGATGGGATAAATTGAGGGGAAGGACTTCCCTTTTTGAACTATTCATTTTATAACCTGAAAGGGCGCTATACCGATCCAGCTCAACCTGTAAATTCAGGAGAGAGATATGAGGTTGCGTGAGAGTGAGAAGGACATCGTCCGCGAATAAGGAAATCTTAAAATCTCTAATACAGACTGGAATACCATGTATACTTGGGTTCTTTCTGATATGGGCTGCTAAAGGTTCAATACATAGGGCATACAGGAGAGGGGAATGTGGGCGGCCTTGACGAGTCCCATTAGAGATCTGAAAAGTAGAGGAGGTGGCGAATTGAGTACGAACCTGGGCCGAAGGGGATGAATATAGATGGGAGATTGCTCGGAGGAATGGGCCCTCGATACCAGCCCGATGGAGAGTTGCAAACAGGAAAGGCCAACTTAGCCTATCGAAGGCTTTTTCGGCATCTAGACTGAGCAGTATTGCCTCCAGTTTGTTCCTATTTGCAACCTCCACCAGGTCGATGACCCTCCGGGTGTTATCCCCGGCCTGACACTCATATATTTAACTCAGGTGCTGTCCATTTCTTCTGATCATCCTTGAGATGGTTCTACACCTTCATTTGAGTCCATCTGTGTTTGAATATACTGATTGGACTTGATTAGGAAAGCCACACACCTGTCTATATAAGACCTTACAGCTCATAGTGCATGTCAGAGCAAATGAGAATCATGAGGTCAAAGGAACTGCCTGAAGAGCTCAGAGACAGAATTGTGGCAAGGCACTGTTGCCTTATAAGTTTATGTGAAATATCCATTAATCGCTGTAAAATATTGTAATTAGAAATATATTTCAGTTAGAGGGAAATATATTTAAAATACTGAGTGTTGTGTTGGTGTTATTGTAATTAGTTCAACTTCAAAGGTTGGCCTTTTGTTCTCCCTGAGAACATCTTCCCTGGGTAGTAAACAATAGCCTTCTTTGACTCATCCAATCAGGCTGTGCCCAATATACATTTACTAGGTACAGTGACCAATTAGGGAGAATTATATTAGCCACACTACAGAAAGGAGGGGGGGATATAATGCTTTGTGACCAAGCTTACTCACTCTTTGGTGTGGGAACAGACAGCAGTCACCATGGGCTGACCTGAAGTGAACAGGTAATCTAACATACTTGTATTTTATACTGTACTGTAAATATGGGTGTTGTGGGTAATTTGTAAATACCATGTAAGCCAGGAGACCTACACTGTACATTGTGTTGTAAATACTGTTGGGTGTGTACTTTTTATAGATTATGTAACCCTATTAATAAATGTGTATTGCGGAACGAACTACCTCTTTGTTGTAAGATCTCTCAGATCTAGATATGTATATGTGCATACACCTCAATCATTGTAGTAGTATGGACATATACATATCTAGATCTGAGAGATCTTACAACAAAGAGGTAGTTCGTTCCGCAATACACATTTATTAATAGGGTTACATAATCTATAAAAAGTACACACCCAACAGTATTTACAACACAATGTACAGTGTAGGTCTCCTGGCTTACATGGTATTTACAAATTACCCACAACACCCATATTTACAGTACAGTATAAAATACAAGTATGTTAGATTACCTGTTCGCTTCAGGTCAGCCCATGGTGACTGCTGTCTGTTCCCACACCAAAGAGTGAGTAAGCTTGGTCACAAAGCATTATATCCCCCCCCCCTCCTTTCTGTAGTGTGGCTAATATAATTCTCCCTAATTGGTCACTGTACCTAGTAAATGTATATTGGGCACAGCCTGATTGGATGAGTCAAAGAAGGCTATTGTTTACTACCCAGGGAAGATGTTCTCAGGGAGAACAAAAGGCCAACCTTTGAAGTTGAACTAATTACAATAACACCAACACAACACTCAGTATTTTAAATATATTTCCCTCTAACTGAAATATATTTCTAATTACAATATTTTACAGCGATTAATGGATATTTCACATAAACTTATAAGGCAACAGATGGCCCCTTGTGGCCAGCTGAGAATATGAGACTCGGCCACACCTAGAATAATGGTTTATGTGCAATCTCCTTTAATATTTGTCACTTTTGGCTTTACCCTCTGAAATGAAATAAAACTCTTTGAGAAGAAAAAAAAAACTTTTTAAACTCTCCATCTCTACAGTTCACACTTCTGGATCCCAGTATTGGTAGTCATCACTTGTTCTGGATGTCATAAGTCCAAAATAGAAATCATGAGAAACGGCACCAAAACAAAACAATAAGGAAAAAAAACAAAAACAAAAAAAAAAATGAGGATCCTTGTTCTCAACAGTCCAATAATAACAATAGTCCGATAATAACAGTACGAAAGTCCATAAGGCGAATCTGGTCATGTTGCCCTTGCTTCTGGGACGGCCTTCACTGGTGATTCCAAGTGGATACAGCATACAATAATAGCCTGGGGACCAGCTTTTCCTGGCTTTCTAAGATTATACTTTATTAATGTGGACAAAGGTAGAGAAATAAAAACACAAGTACATTTAAAACATATGCATTCAACTGAATGCTTGTCTGGTAAGTCTAAGCCGTAAGGACCTTTTGATTAGAATTGTCATAGATATACTGCGACATACTAATGAGACCCCTTTCCCAGTGACATGTGTAACAATTTGAATGGTTACGCCCTTCAGCCAAGTGTCTGATTTTCATCCCCCCATCTTTCTTCCTCCATTGTCATATGCCTGCAAGTACCTCTGCCCCACCTTCTGTGGAATACCACGTTGTGTGTGCGTGTATGACCCTTCACGTGTTCCGGGGAGTTTTGTTGCCATCGCAACTCACCACTAACTCCTTTTTACTGGAACTGTGTTCCGTTCAACCTTGGCTGGTGCCAAACCTTTGGGCATATAGCTCCGTCCTGCCTTTAGCAGGCTACAGAAGAGGTCATCACTTTAAGAGTTCTCCGTGCAGATTAGGCAGTGTCGCCTACGCAGACAAAAATAATTCGGAATACGGATGAGTGTGATGTCATCAGTCACTAGTGGCTTCAGGAACAATCAAACTAAATTACTCTTAAGTACAATTGTACTATACTTCCTGCTATTTGCCAATCACTATGAGTATCATCAGTCCCAGTATATCTATATGATATTCACACAATGCTCTTTGAACTTGGTTATGGCACAAAAAAGAAAACTGACCAACAAACAAACAAAAAAAAAAATTTGATCAATGATTAATGGATATTTCACATAAACTTATAAGGCAACACACAGATCTGCCCAAGGTTACAAAAAAATTTCTGCTGCACTTAAAGTTCCTAAGAGCACAGTGGCCTCCATAATTCTTAAATGGAATACGTTTGGGACGACAAAAACCCTTCCTAGAGCTGGCCGTCCATCCAAACTGAGCTATCGGGGGAGAAGAGCCTTGGTGAGAGAGGTAAAGAAGAACCCAAAGATCACTGTGGCTGAGCTCCAGAGATGCAGTTGGGAGATGGGAGAAAGTTGTAGAAAGTCAACGATCACTGCAGCCCTCCACCAGTCGGGGCTGTATGGCAGAGTGGCCCGATGGAAGCCTCTCCTCAGTGCAAGACACATGAAAGCCCGCATGGAGTTTGCTAAAAAAACACCCGAAGGACTCCAAGATGGTGAGAAATAAGATTCTTTGGTCTGATGAGACCAAGATAGAACTTTTTGGCCTTAATTCTAAGCGGTATGTGTGGAGAAAACCAGGCACTGCTCATCACCTGTCCAATACAGTCCCAATAGTGAAGCATGGTGATGGCAGCATCATGTTGTGGAGGTGTTTTTCAGCTGCAGGGACAGGACGACTGGTTGCAATCGAGGGAAAGATGAATGCGGCCAAGTACAGGGATATCCTGGACAAAAACCTTCTTCAGAGTGCTCAGGACCTCAGACTGGGCCTTAGGTTTACCTTCCAACAAGACAATGACCCTAAGCTAAAATAACGAAGGAGTGGCTTCACAACAACTCCGTGACTGTTCTTGAATGGCCCAGCCCGAGCCCTGACTTAAACCCAATTGAGCATCTCTGGAGAGACCTAAAAGTGGCTGTCCACCAACGTTTACCATCCAAACTGACAGAACTGGAGAGGATCTGCAAGGAGGAATGGCTCAAATCCAGGTGTGAAAAACTTGTTGCATCTTTCCCAAAAAGACTCATGGCTGTATTAGATCAAAAGGGTGCTTCTACTAAATACTGAGCAAAGGGTCTGACTACTTAGGACCCTGTGATATTTCAGTTTTTCTTTTTTAATAAATCTGCAAAAATGTCAACAATTCTGTGTTTTTCTGTCAATATGGGGTGCTGTGTGTACATTAATGAGGACAAAAATGAACTTAAATGATTTTAGCAAATGGCTGCAATATAACAAAGAGTGAAAAATTTAAGGGGGTCTGAATACTTTATGTCCCCACTGTAGCATCTTGTTTTGTTTTACCGCCCCGTCAGGACCGGGACATTTACGGGATCCCCCCCCCATTCCACCTAGCTCCCCCTTTCTTATCCAGCACTGTGGCCCCTGTTTTGCCCCCCCTTTCCTCTACTCCACTGCCTAAACTATCAAAGCCATGGAGACTGAATAGATCTAAAAGTGTATACTGGACTGCCTGTTGAGGGGCTGCCCTCTGGAGAGGTTAGGTTCCAGTCAGCTATCATGCACTAGAGCTCCGAGATTTTTATGGCAGGACTTGCTCAGCTTGCAAGACAGGTGGTCCGAGCTGGCATGGTCTTGCGGGCACTTGCTAGACCATTGAACTAACCCGAACTTCATTAACATGTGGGGGGTGGGGGGGTTTTGGGGGATGTGTGGACGACCGGCCACCCAGCCCAGCTCACCTGCCTTACAGAGGCTCCTCCCTGGGGTGCCTGAGAGGGTTCCAAATCCACTACATTACTTTCACAGAGCAATCTTTACGAGTTTTTGTTCCCAGCATGCCCTCTACATGAAAGCTGCATGGTTAAATGTCTACCCTCTCCCGGCGCCCTTTGATGTCTGAGCTGGACTGGACGATAGCGGCCAGTCAGTGGGGGTTGCGGGGGGGCTCCATTTTATTAGGGGGGCACTGTTGTAATTGTTCAGTAATAGTTATTGTTGCATACCTGGTTTTGCTATGTTTTTCACTCCTCGAGAGGGGGCTTCTCCCCGTCTCCCAATGATAGATTCTGTTGGACTAGCGTTGGGGGTCTTAATGGAGGTTCCCTTGATGTTACTCTTCTGAGAATGAGGAGTCAACTTCTCATAGGCTATATTCGTTTCCCTCTGGCAGGAGATGCCAGCTTTTAGTGTTACAGGGTGGATATACCCCACCTCAAAGCTTGCTAATATATGGGTCGGGAAGCTTTCGCATCCTGCTGTATCTAACCACTTTCCCTACATAGGGCCACACCCCACCATTGGTCCAGTTTCTGAACCTCTGGGGTGCTCTGAGACCAGGTCTCTTCCATGCCTTGGGTGTACTAGCTGTCTGTGATCACTGTTTCTTTCTGTAACCTTATTTCTCTTCTTTATCTCTCCCTCCACTCCCCTCCGTTGTCTCCCCCCCTTTTTTTAATTTTCCTTGGGAACCCCCCAGTCCCTATTATGACTATGGGTTGGCCGGAGCCTCTCCGTCTGATATCTATCAATGTGAAGGGGCTGAACACCCCGGAGAAACGCTCCATAGTGCTCTCCAACTTGAAACATATGAAAGCTCTTGTTTGCTTCCTTCAGGAGACTCATTTTCGTGCCAATAAAATTCTGAGACTCCATGATCATTTCTTCCCAATGGCCTACCACATTTGCTCTTCCGACTCCAAGTCTAGGGGGGTGAGCATCCTGGTCTGAGGACTCCATGGGTGACGCGGGATCAGTGGAGCGATGCAGAGGGTCGGACCCTGTTTGTTAAAGGGTTCATGGGTAGTTCTCTGGTTACCTTAGTAAACCTATACCTTCCCAATTCGGGCCAGATCGACTTCTTAGAACCTATTTTGACCAGGTTAAGTGATTTCGTGGAGGTAACGATACGCCTGGGAGGCGACATAAATTTTACCATGAACCCAACCATGGACGCGTCCGAGGGTGATTCTCAGATCTCATACGCAGCGCTGAAGCGCTTAAAGAAGAACTTCTATGCTTTCCATCTGGTGGATGTTTGGAGGGTGTTAAACCCAACTCAAAGGGATTATACATTCTTCTCGCACCACCATGGTTCCTACACTAGACTTGACCTCTTCATGGTGCCCCAATCACTCCTGTCCAGGGTGGTGTCCACCTCTATAGGCTCTATTATTTTCTCAGACCACGCTGCGGTCGTCTTAGACATTGATCTGTTGCCTCCTATTCCCAAGCAGTGGATGTGGAAGCTTAAGGACTCCCTGATCCAGACCCCTGAGGTCATGGAAGAAGTGTCCAGGGAACTGAGAAATTTCTTTTCTTCAAATGTGAACCCCAAAAGTGCTCCCCTGATGGTTTGGGAAGCCCACAAGAGCTAAATCAGAGGAATCTTGATTAAGATTGGATCCCGTCTCAAGAAAGCTAGAACCCAACAAATCTGCAACTTACCGGATAAGATCAGAGCCTTGGAGTCCTCTCATAAAAAATCCCTAGCTACCCAGGCGCTGGTGGACCTCACTATCTTGAGATCCCATCTGAGATCCCTGGCCCTTGTTAGGGCCAAAAAAGTCAACACAAAATGTAAGCTAACGTTTTACAAGCATAGCAACAAGTGCGGGAAAATACTAGCGAGGGCTCTGAGGGCATTTATCCCTGAACTCCTGGGCGATAGTAATGTTAAGGTACATGCGAAGGAGGAGATTGCGGACTTGTTCCGCAAATAATACACCTCCCTGTACAACTTACCGCGCCAGACCTCGGAAAGGGAGAAGTCATCGGAACGTGGGTGTCAAGAAGGGCAAGCCAGCAACCAATATGGCAGAAGAACACCTGTGCGCAGGCCTCCCTCAAGAAGAAGCGTTTGGCGCACGTGCGTGCGCAGATGCGCGATAGATGTGCGCGAACGCACGCGGGAGCGTGCACGCATTGTCACAACTCTTGTTGCCAGATGTGCTATTTAAAGGAGACTGATGCCCAGGCCTCTTGCTGTCCGGCCTAAAGCATTTCCTGGAAACCCCTGCTACCTGCTTGTTCCTGTATACGTGTTCCTGTTTGACTCGGCTTGTTCCTGACTATCCCTGCCTTCTGCCTGCCTTTGATCCTGGCTTGTCCTGACTACGCTTCTGCCTCTTCCCCGGTCTGCCTGCTACTGACTCTGCTTCTGCCTCTGAACTTGTACCTGACCCGTCCGCCTGCTACCAACGAAGCCTGTCTTCGCCTGCTAGTGCTCTGATCTACAGTACATCTCCCTCTCTGACTACTATGTCCGGCTTCCAGTTGTTCCTGTCTTCAGCCAGTCTGCAGCTTCAAAATGACATTTATCCTGCAAGGCTAGTTAAAAACACCTGAACATATTCAAAAAAATACGGGAGTTTGGTCACACTATATGGTCATATAGTGATAAGCCCACTTATTGTGCCAAAGTACCCCGATTAGTGGATCCTACCCTGGTAATAGAATGAAAGATCCTGCGTCTCAACCATGGGAGCCAAACTCCTCTATGTGGGAGAACTGAAGGGATTCCTCCTATGCACTGGTGGCTACTAATATGAGGTAATGAAGAGGGGGAGGGGTGCTCCAGTCCAAAAAACCTGGTCAGGGTCTACTACAATATACAAAAACATATCTGGGGGGCACACCCTAAAATGCATTTAAATTCAAGATGACGCTGCTATAAGACCAACAAACAGTACAAAACAGATTACAGCGCACACGTTCAAGAATGACATTTATCCTGCAAGGCTGGTTAAAAACATCTGAACATATTCAAAAAAATACGGGGGGTTTGGTCACACTATATGGTCATATAGTGCTAAGCCCACTTACTGCGTCAAAGTACCCCAATTAGTGGGTCCTACCCTAGTAATAGAATGAAAGATCCTGCGTCTCAACCATGGGAGCCAAACTCCTCTATGTGGGAGAACTGAAGGGATTCCTCCTATGCACTGGTGGCCACTAATATGAGGTAATGAAGAGGGGGAGGGGTGCTCCAGCCCAAAAAACCTGGTCAGGGTCTACTACAATATACAAAAACATATTTGGGGGGCACACCCTAAAATGCGTTTAAATTCAAGATGGTGCTAATATAAGACCAACAAACAGTACAAAACAGATTACAGCGCACACATTCAAGAATGACATTTATCCTGCAAGGCTAGTTAAAAACACCTGAACATATTCAAAAAAATACGGGGGTTTGGTCACACTATATGGTCATATAGTGCTAAGCCCACTTACTGCGTCAAAGTACCCCAATTAGTGGGTCCTACTTTGATGCAGTAAGTGGGCTTAGCACTATATGACCATATAGTGTGGCCAAACTCCCGTATTTTTTTGAATATGTTCAGGTGTTTTTAACTAGCCTTGCAGGATAAATGTCATTCTTGAATGTGTGCGCTGTAATCTGTTTTGTACTGTTTGTTGGACCCCCTCCACTGCCAAAACTATTGGCCGATATCTCTCCTAAATGTGGATATTAAAATCTTCATCAAAGTCCTCTCAGTGTGCCTAATGGAGCTGATTCCGCAAGTGGTCCATTCAGACCAGGTGGGTTTTTTGCCCTCTAGGGAGGCGTGGGACAACACTACGAAGGCGCTTAACTTGATCCACGCAGCTAGGACAAGGGGGACCCCCATGTTGCTGCTCTCAACCGACGATGAGAAGGCGTTCGACAGATAGAAGTGGTTAATACCGCTTTGCACACAGGGCTGCACTAATTTGCATCTTGTATATCTGTTTGGATTCCATCTTTAAGGTTTTGCAGATGTCCCCAAAATAATAAGATAGAACACAGTGATGTTTGAGTCAACAGGCTAAGAGATTAAAAATATAACAAAGAAGTACGGAAGCTATTGTAAAACAAAGGTCACTGATACACTAAGCATCCCACACATCCTGCAGTCTTTAATCATTATAAAATATACTGCAAAGTACTTATTGTTTGCAAAAGCCTACTGCAGACACCTCTGTATGTATCACTACAATTAAGGCATAGATTACCCATTCTTCCCCTTTTCCTCCCAACTATACCCACAAATAAAGATATAAAATGACTGTGTGGGAAAAAATGGTGGAACTCAATTCTATTAAATACTTTTAACCATTTAAATCACAGCGAAGTCCCACTGTAGATAGTGGCAATCCCCCCCCCCCCCCACTCCAAAAATAACTGAGGGCGCTCCACAGTTAAAGGGGTTGTAAAGCTAAAAAATTTTTTGGCAATATATGATCTATATGCTATATAGATCATGAATCTAGCTGTTATTTCTGCCGACATTTTTTATTTACCTGTTAGATAAATAGGCTTTATCAGCACTTCCTCCTTTCCTCTCTGTATGTTCTCCTCAACTTCCGGGTTTTCGAGCGTACTCCCTGCAGCATCGTGGCTTCAAAAGAACTACAATTCCCTTGATGCTTAGCGGCATCGCGCATGCGTAGTGACGCTTTTTCACTGTGTGACGACGAACCTGAGCCACACATCCACTTTAACAAAAAAGAGGGCAGAATAGGGCGGAGTAAAGGCGGGGCTGTGCTGAGATGGTCATTCAGATTACAATAGCAAGGCACGGGAGGTGGAGCTACAGCGTCTTAGCCATGCCCCCAGCCTCCCGTGCCTGTGAACGCACACAGCGTCTCCCCGCAGGGATGTAGTCCCAAGGGAGGGGGAGAGCACGCTGACTAACCCCCAGCCAGAATGGCTCGGATGATGGGGGCAAGCTTCTAGAGGAAGAACTGGAAGTTGAAAATTCACACACATTTACAAAGGAAAATGAAGGAAAAGGTAAGTGAACCAACAGTACACTACCTTAAAGGAACATTTAGAAAATAAAAAACAAACCTTTAGAATCACTTTAAGGCCTGCTAAGGGCTGTATGTACTCAGCTACAGTCTCCACAATCTGTCCCTTGCCTGCCTGGGCTCCATCGTGCAGCATAGCCTAGCCTGGTATCAGCCATCCACAAGGAGATGCGCCTGCTTTTGTAGAATGCCCGCCATGCTAGCTGTATGCTGTCTCAGCCTCCCCTTTTTCTGCCAAGAATTCCACTATGTGGCCAGAGTTTACTTCAGCCCTAAGTGGGTACTGGATCCATCCAGCGAGGTTTCCCAATCTGCCAACAGGCTTCCACATTAATCAGATATGATAAACAGACAAAGATTAGGGTGGGTGGGAAAGCCTCTTTCTCATGGATAATTGAGTAAAAAGAAGGTTGTCCTTGCTCCACTTACTTTCACACCTGTGGCCCCAAACTTTCTCCTACTGCACTAGACCTTTTTCCACCCCCAGCCCTCTATTCACCCTGGGGGTCATGCTTCCTCTCCTTCCCTCTTAGATGTTGCCTGCTCTGATGCCCAGCCACACCATCTTGTCCGTTCCCCTTGGAACCCCTGTGATCACCCACCCAGATACAAGCAATTGAGCTGCAAGTTTGAAAATAACTCGCTAAGCTATTGTTAGACTTGCCAGGCTTCACAAGTTCGTTGCACGTGTAGCGCCACCCCCGAAGGAGCCGTTTGGTGATTTTGGGTTCTCTGATCTCCACCTCAACTCCAAGAATGACCTCAGCCCCTCTGGCACACCTGGTTAAACAAAATTACTGTAAACACCATTAAGGACATAAGAAAATACCGTTATCCTGGCTGTGGACTGTCACAAAAAAACAGACACACACTTGGTAGTAATAAACAAGTTGATTATATTATCAAAGTTTAAACATGTGGGGACTCACTGCACTGTTAAAACTTGCCACAGAGAATCAATACAATTGAAATGACAACCATCAATCATAGCAACTGTAGGTATAGAAAAGACAATAAACTATATGCCCATAGCACGGACGCTGAGAGGGAGGAGAGAAGGTTTGTCAACTTTTCAGCTCCTTCTGGGCCACAAACACCATTGAAAGTAACAACACAAAAAGAAGAAATGGGTTAACAGGTACAGTAAGCACAGTTCCGTAATGTTACAGGTCCTGGGGTGAAGAGTACTACTATCTTCTGCTAGCAAAGGTTGGGGCCCTTTGTACAGATAGTAGGTTTAATCAAGCAAAATTAAGACGTAATCGTCTAGGATATTCCTTTAGGTAGTGGTTTGTAAAAACAAACTGGCTAAAGATGGCAGCTCCAAACAAGCATCCTCTGACACTAGAAAGGGGAATAGGTGTTTGCATGCAGTGTCTGGACTGTGTTAAGAAGGATGTTTGGGTTTACACCCGCTCACAATCCTCTGTGCGATGACACAACAGAGAATCCCATTGCTGGTTCAGGCTCCTGGCAATGTTGTAAGGCACTGGATCACCTCCTGTTGGCCGATCAGGATGGATTGCAGCTAAACTGGCAAGGTGACCGGATAGCGGCCAACCGGACACCTGAATGGGTATTGAAAGTCGCCCCCAGCAAAATTAAACCCACCAAATCATCCACCAATAAAATCCAATTGTAACTCATCCTGCTAGTAGGCATGTTTTAATGCAAAAACTCTTTATGCTTGACATGCTTGTTCAACATGATCAAAAATCCTTTATTTATAAGGGAAGAACATATAATATTAACACCTTTCACAATTGTTCATCCATGTTTGTGGTGTATTGCCTGTCCTGCCCATGTGGTATGTTGTATGTGGGTCGCACTATCAGGACTTTATGCGCTATTTTTGGGGAGCACCGCAAATTTGTAGACGCTGGTCTCCCCAAACTTGGCGTCCTACGTCACTTATTGGAGCACCATAAACAATCCTCAAGAGACCTAAGAGACCTAAAAGTATGAGTCCTTGAATCCATCCCTGACACATATTCCCAAGCAAAACGGTTCCAAAGGTTGTGCCTCCAGGAAACGTATTGGATTTGTACCCTTGATACATTGACACGTAGGGGAATAACTGAAGATATCAAAGTCAGTACTGTTATCTGATAATAACTTTTCAAAAGGATCACTTAGAATAAACCCTAGTGGATTATTCAGGTATTGTTAATAAATCACTCAATGTTCCCATTGGCCGATATAATCTCCTTTTTTTGTTCATTATGCCTGGGTAATGTCTACATAATCATGTAATTTTTTTCTCTAAAAATTATCAAGATTACGTAAAACTTTCCTATACCAAATGGCTTACTGTCCTAGATTTTTTCCACCCTTTTGCATATATGTATGGATATGTATGCTCTGACATATACATATATGGATATCAAGCATACACATTTTTTAATCATAGTTTTTAATCATATTTTGTAGATATATGCAGATTACCATCAAGTAGTTATTTTTCCTTATTTTAATTTATTAACTTTTTCCCCCATCCATTTTTTAGCTAGATTGGGTATAATAAGCTCACTATTAGCTTACATATGTTCATTCTTCTTACATAACAGCAAGTATATACTGTATTTATGTCAGTTTTGTTTTTTTAAACACATGTTCACGATTGTTTCCAACTACCCTCCTAGTTCGCTCTTTGTCATTTATTGATAGGTTTGTTAGCCTATTATATCTTTTCCTTAGTCTCTCTTCCCTTTTATAAGACTGATAGGTGTGTTAGCCAATTAGGTCTAAAGAAGAAGCAGTTGCTTATAAATGCGTTACCAAGCACTCCCTTCCTGTGACCTCACGTCTGGCTCGGCGCCAACTTGTGATCCACGCTGGCTACGGCAGTGTTTGGCTGTTCCTCCATTCTATTACAACACAGCCTGTGCTCGAGGCTGCCACGGCCACCAGGACGGCTTTGAGAGACTCCAGGACCGACAAGTACCAGTTTACATGCCTAAAATATTTATCTACTTTGTGAGTTGCCATTCTGTTATTAAACTATTAAACCAACGATTTTAAATACTGCACTTAGTCTGGCGTCCCTCTGTTTCTGCTTTCTACTTACAGAGTTTACTGCTTGACTTTAATGCCGCATACACACGCTCGGAATTTGCGACAACAAATGTTTCATGGGAGCATGTTGTCGGAAATTCCAACCGTGTGTAGGCTCCATCGGACATTTTTCATCAGAATTTCCAACAAACAAAATTTGAGATCTGGATCTCAAATTTTTCAACAACAAAATCTGTTGTCGTAAAGTCTGAGCCTGTGTAGACAATTCCGACGCACAAAATTCCACGCATGCTCTGAATCAAGTATGTGACGGAAGCGCTCGTTCTGGTAAAACTAGCGTTTGTAATAGAGATAGCACATTCGTCACGCTGCAAATTTTAAAATCTTTTAATGCAGTGCATTCTCTTCTTCTTTATAATGCTAGAATAATGAAGTTGTTTTGCTGCTGATATTCACACAAACTGATTTCTTTATTATTTCTCGCGATCTCCTGAATAATATTAGTTATTTTTTTCTGTCAGATCTCCATAATAATGTGTTTTATTTATTTTTATAGTGATTTTATTTTTTGTTGTTTTTTTTTATCAAGATCTCCTGTTTTTTTGTTTTTTTTCTAGTGATCTCCATAATATTTGTTTTTGTTTTGTGTGTCAAGTTACCACAACACCATTATTATCTTGTATTTTTTAACCTCAAGGAGGTTGGTTGGTTGGTGTCCCTTGTTAATTTGACATTGTATTTAAAAAATGTACCTGCCTACTCACAAACAAACTGTCACTTTTGAAGTAAAATACATAGGCAAGTATTTGTGAATCAAAAATTCCCATTTATTATAGGTCATAAAAAAATATAATTGGCGAAGCCTTTGTACTCCAGGACACACATCAACTATTCTACAGGCAAAATTGGGAGCCTGAGGAGTCCATATAATAGTGAGCACAAGCCGGTCCAGGACTCCAAGAGATCAGGAACAGCAGCAGATGACATATATGTCCCCAGGCTGTGGTCATACACAGCCTGCATCTTTTGTCAGACCAGACTGAACCCAGGTCATCACATGCTACTCTTCCTTCCAGGCTGTGGCTGTGGTGTTGGAGTTGTGGCAGGAAGTGGAGGAGGAGAGGGAGGGCGATGGTCAAACTCACACAGGTGGGTTTTGGTTGTGAGTTGGCCCCTCAACCCCTTATTTAGGGTCAGATACATAATTTCCTCACAGATGAGGCGTTGGCCCTCCTCCATTTCCTGCATTTTGCATGCAGCCATGGAGGCAAAGGCCTCTTGAAGAGTGGGGGTAGTTCTGAGGGAAACATTAGCCTCCCAAATCAGCCCAAGAGCTGCCTCCTCCACATTCCTCCCCTTCCTGGGCCTTTTGGTTGGAAGGTGGAGGGGAGGGACCTAGGATTCGGTCAGGCTGCTGGGCCGTGCCACCTCCTGACTGCCACATTCCACAGCCTCCTCCTGGCTGCCACATTCCACAGCCTCCTCCTGGCTTCCACATTCCACGCCCATCCCTGGCTGAGGCTTTTCTGTGTATGAAAAAGAGACATAGTTTTAGTTTTTTGTTCATCAATCACACACAGGTTTCAGTTCATGACTGTTGCAAATTGAATGTTAACAAATAGAAAAGACTATCATTCTGAGCCCAGCATTTTTCATTCTTGTCCCAAACATTTTTGGCCACTACTGTCAATTGATATGTAAAACACTTTATTAAATCAGCAATTAGTGATCAATAATAACATCTAGTTAACATCATTAATTTTACGACAAGAAATATGTAGAACAATGCTATACCTGGCTCAAGCTGGGCTCCTCCACTTCTTCCTGGCTGGAAGGCCCAGGTTGGATGTCGGAAGCCTCAGCTGGGGTGGAAGGAAGCGTGGAAGGAAGAGTGGAAGTTAGGGTTGAGAGTGATTGCCTGACTTCAATCTGGTCTGACAGAAAACAAAGTCTCTCATAGTACCTGAGCCTGGGTACATAAATGTCATCTGCTGCTGCTCCTGATCTCTGGAAATCCTGGACCTTATTGCGTTCCCTATTATAAGTGCTCCTCAGGCCACCAATTTTGGCCTTCAAATAGGGGATGGTTGCCGTGGGGATCTGCGGCTTCACCAATGCCAGCAGTTTCTCCAGCGCTGCCTGCCTCTTTTGTTTATGATTATAATGCAGGTGTTTCACCTGCCACAGACAGGGCAGCTCCCTGTACTTGTCTATGAATAGGGGGAGGAAGTTGTGATCATTGAAGCTATCCATTTTCTCTGCAAGACACAACACAAGACAAACCCTAATGTCAAGCTAACCTCTCCTAATCTTTTCCCAATATAGGCCTCAATCTATGAGCAGTATAGGCCACTGATGCACCAAGTTAAAATTGTTCCTTCATTATCACGATCGACGCTTCCTCTACTCCTTCTTCCGCATGTTGCGCTTTATATACACTGCGCATGCATGAAACTCTGTCCACCCCTGACCTTCTATCTAGTATATTCCCTGCCCCTTCTCTTTCGGCGCAGTGGGAGAGCACATGGTGGAGAAAGAGCAAGTGCATGCAGACAGCAGCAGCAATGACAAAAGCCCGGAGCCACGAACATCCCGATCCCGGAGGAGATTTAAGGCCTCAAATATATCCTTTGTAGAGATGGTGGAGATGGTGGACATCTTGAAGAGGGGCCGACTATGATGGGAAGCATGGACCTTACCCAAACCCAAATGTGAGAAAAGCCAAGATCGTGGCTAAAGTTGTGAAAAGTCTGCACAGGAATTTTGGGGTACGACGATCCAAGGATCAACCGAGGAAACGATGGTCAGACTTGAAATTGAGGGAGCAGGATCAGTACAGAAAGATCAGGAAACTGCTTCTAAAAAGTAAGTATTTGTCCTGTGTTGCTATTCTTATTATTATTACGTTCGTGCTGCTCCATGTGTTTTTCTTTACTGTTGTACAGTTTAAAATGGCAACTTTCAGGTTCGTGGACACAGTAATCATTCATAGTAAACATCGTTAGTTCACCCACTAATAAGATGTTTTTGGCAGATCCGGGTTAACTACATTTGTTCAGGCCTATTTGTATTAAAAGAAGTTTAGTAGATTGTTGTCTAGATGGGTTTGTAACTAGAATGAAATGTAAACTTGATTCAGTGTAAGGAGAGGATAATCAGCAGCTGTTTACACATCTGGAAGCAGGAACACTAGTGTGGGACACCAGAACAAACTTTTTAGGGTGTCCCACACAGGTGCTCCAGTGGATACTAGGAGTGTCTCCATGTGTGAAAATTGTACAAAAAAGGGAAGTATTCCAGCTTTAGAAAGGGAAAGAAAATGTCTTCAGCTTAGAACTCTGCCCAAAAAAGACAATTTTACGACACTTCCAAGCAATGTTTCAGATTCCTATTTCTGCCCTTAAGTATCTGTGCGCTAAGTATACCTTTATCTTTATTAACATAGGGGAGAAAAGACTCAGGACATCAGAGGACACCAGGGACCCCCAACCTCTTAAAGAAGGGGAAATACCAACATCACAACCAGAGGATATGGAGGAAGGAGAGGTTTATGAAGAGGGCAAAATAGTGACCACAACGGATGTATGCCTGCATATTTATAATACACAGTGTTTTTTATTTTAGGTGATGTGGATGTTGTGGAAGAAGAAACTAATTTCACAAGTGCAAGTGCACACGTCCTCATCGGGGAGATCATGGTGTGCAATCGGTATTTACAGAAGATCAAGGAAAACATCAATGATGTTGAAAAAAGACTCAAAAACATCATTGATGTTTTAAGCAGAATCTAAAACACACCTAAATTCTTCCATTTGTTGATATTTTTAAAATCTTTGAATCTTTTTTGAAGTATATTGAAAGACAAATTTTGAAGATGCACACTGTGTGTCAACATGTGCTATCTGCCATCACGGGATATCAATGTACGCGGTTTGTGGGTGCAACCCCTTCCTCGCAACTCAAGTAGCTGAGAGGAAGGGGTTGTACCCTCGAAACAGGTCCATTGATCCCCCATGATGGGAGCTAGCACATGTTGACATTAGGCATGGGACTCTCTATTTGTGTGCATCTTCAAAATTTGGCTTTCACAGGGGTGACATCACCCCATCTGATAAAGGCAAGATCAACACAGTTTGGACATACTAACTGTTTGATACAATAACATGTCTGATATTGCCTTCAAATTATCAAAGCTGAACTTTGTAAGTTCCTGAGTTGTGTATTGTTTTATGGTTTTAAGCATGCCTGTTTAACACAAAAAAGGCTATTTGTACTGTCAAAACGAAAAATGTTATTACAAAAATATGTTGGTTTGTTCAAAAACCCTTTTCTAACACACATGTGAATGTGCACAGAGTAAAACGTTTTCTACTCAACAATGTGTGGCTTCTTCTTTCAATGCTCAATAGTAGTTTTTGGACTAAGTTGGTGTTTACAGTGGCAATGGGGGTTATTTACTAAAGGCAAATCCACTTTGCACTACAAGTGCACTTTCAGTGCAGTTTCAAGTGCACTTTTGCAGTGCACTTGGAGTGCACAGTGGATTTTCCTTTAGTAAATAACTCCCACAGTGCTTTATAATTTGCAACAATCAGGCCATTTTCGTGACTCTCAAAAATTAATTCATGGTGCTGAAAATGATAAATACTTTTATCAGTAATGCATTACATACATTAACAACAAAAACAAGGTGTGTGTGTGTGTGTAGCAGACCCACAGCTGAAGAAGAGATTGTCACCTCATGTATCAAATAAATTACATTTGCACTATTGAAGAAAATGGCCAAAAAGAAAAGCCCATTGGATAACTTAGGAGACAGCTAAAAGAAACACAAGCGTTAAATCAAAGGAAATCTTATTTCAGTTTTACTAAAAAATGTATTTTTAAAATGTTTCTTAAACATTTTCTGGCATATCAATGGCCCCCCTACCCGCAAAGTACTCAACATACTTCTGTCTTACTTTGTGGGTGCTTTGGGGGGGAAGCAAGGACGGCCAGCTTCAAGCGCCGTCAGAGTCCCTTCTTGAAGTCCGGTCTCAGGCCCAACTGAGGCCACACAGTTCATTGAATTTCTCCTTAAATAGTTGTGGAGAATGCAGCATGCAAGGATTATATGGTTAAGTTTATTTTCCGCCATGTTGATTCCTGTAAGGAATAGGCAGAACCGGCTGGCCATTATCCCGAAAGCGTTCTCCACTACTCTTCTGGTTCTGGCCATACGGTAGTTAAAAACCCTCTGGTCCGGGGTGAGGGTCCTCATGGCTTCAAAACGGTCAGCTGGTCAGAACGAACTAACAGAAAGCACTGAAAAACAGAAAGGCCTGAGAAGAGCGAGCTGAAAATCAGAAACGAGGAGACAAGAAGGCACTGAAAATCAAATATGTACTATAAAATACGCACTGAAAAACAAATGCAAACTGACTACACGCACTGAAAACCAGATACAAACCCACAAGCATAAACTGAAGAGCAGTAATGACCTGAAAAGCACGAATAGTCTCTCACAAACTGCTACTAACATGAGATAAATACGAGATTAGCAGAAGGAGCCCAAAGGGTGGCGCACTTGGTATTGAACTTCCCTTTTATAGTGCCGTCGTACGTGTTGTACGTCACCGCGTTTTTGATGTTGGGAATTTCCGACAACATTTGTGCGGCTGTGTGTATGCAAAACAAGTTTGAGTCAACATCCGTCAGAAAAAAAACATTGACTTTGTTGTCGGAATGTGCGATTGTGTGTTTGCGGCATAAGGGTGCTGCTTCCAAGTGCTGCTCAAATATGGACTTATAATTACTTATGAGTTTTTAATTGTCTCCCAAAGTTGCTATTAATCTATTTACATCAGCCTAGCGCCACTGTTTATTATTATTTTGTATCAAATGGAGAAATATGTTTTCTGACTTTTGTTTCACTTAACCACTTGCCAACCGTGTCGCATACATTACCTGATCAATCTTCAGGTCCAGGCCAATGATTCATGGCCTGGACCTGCTGATCAGTTCTGGCGAATGAAATCCTTCCCCTGCCTGTAAGTGTAACCACAGGCAGGGGAAGTGATGTGATCTCCCCTCGTGGAATCCTTTTCGTTTCAGAGAGAGGAGAGAGAACATCTCACAGTAATTTGCAATACACTACACTAATACCAGTACATGTAGGCACACTTGTCACCCCCCGATCGCCCCCCCAGTTAACCCCTTCACTCCCTGTCAGTGTCACCCAGTGCAGTGCTCAAGCGCGGATTTCGGCGTGACCAGAGGCGGCTCTATAATTAGGCAAGTTAGGCGGTCGCCTAAGGCCTCGCTGTCACAGGGGCCTCGCGGCCGCCTAATTTGCCTGTTGCAGTGTTTAACAGTGGTGGTTTCCCAGTCTGTTATGCCGCAAAGTCCCCAGCTCTGCAGCAATCTACCCGTCAATCACAGGCAGCTGACGGGTAGATCGAGTATCGGCCGACATGCAGAGTAGCCCGGGAAGCGGCTGTAGTCCTTTCTGTCCTCTCTCATATCACACTGCTCCCCGGCGGCCCCTCCCCTCCTCTCCTCTCCTCTCGTCCATTCCAGGTGATGTCACAAGCATACAACGAGAGGAGAGGAGGGGCCACCGGGGAGCAGCGCGACATGAGAGAGGACAGAAAGGACTTATTATAATACAGCCGCATCCCGCGCTACTCTGCATTTAAAGGAAACTGAAAAGAAAGTGTACCCTGCTGTGCCCAGTATTCTGACGTACACCATACCCTATGCCCAGTACCCTGATGTGCCCTGTACCCTGCCATGTCCAGTACCCTGATGTGCCCTGTGCCCTGCCATGTCCAGTACCTTGATGTGCCCCATACCCTGTGCCCAGTACCCTGTGCCCTGCCATGTCCAGTACCCTGATGTGCCCCGTACCCTGATGTGCCCAGCAACCTGATGTGCCCCATACCCTGATGTGCCCCGTACCCTGATGTGCCCAGTACCCTGATGTGCCCAGTACCCAGCCATGTCCAGTGCCCAGTACCCCAATGTGCCCAGTACCCTGATGTGCCCTGTACCCTGTGCCCTGCCATGTCCAGCAACCTGATGTGCCCCATACCCTGATGTGCCCCGTACCCTGATGTGCCCAGTACCCTGATGTGCCCAGTACCCAGCCATGTTCAGTGCCCAGTACCCCAATGTGCCCAGTACCCTAATGTGCCACATACCCTGTGCCCAGTACCCTGATGTGCTCTGCTGTGCCCAGTGCCACATACCCTCTGCCAGTACCCTGATGTGTCCTGCTGTGACCCATACCCTGATGTGACCAATACCCTGCACCCTGCTGTGCCCCATACCCTGTGCCCAAACCCTGATGTGCCCTGCTGTGCCCCATTCCCTGATGTGCCCCATACCCTGCACCCTGCTGTGCCCGTACCCCGATGTGTCCTGCTGTGCCCCATACCCTGTGCCCCGTATTCTGATGTGCCCAGTACCCTGCTGTGCCCTGTACCCTGCTGTGCCCTGTACCCTGCTGTGCCATGTACCCTGCTGTGTGCCCTGTACCATGCTGTGTGCCCTGTACCATGCTGTGCGCCCCATGGCCTGCTGTGTGCCTTCTGATAAGCCTTGCTGTGTACCCCATGATATGCTGCTTGCCCCATGGTGTGCCCCATGCCCAGCCGTGAAACCCTTAAAGTGCCCCATGTTCTGCTGTGAGCCCCATGATGTACCTCATGTTTTGCTGTGTGCCCTGTGATGTGTCCCATGCCCTGCTGTTTGTCCTATGCCCTGCTGTGAGACCCATGATGTGCCCCATGTTCTGCTGTGTGCCCCATGATGCGTCCAAGGTTTTGCTGTGTGCCCCATGTTCTGCTGTGTGCCCCATGATGTGTCCAAGGTTCTGCTGTGTGTTCCATGATGTGCCCCATGTTCTGCTGTGTGTTCCATGATGTGCCCCATGTTCTGCTGTGTGCCCCATGATGTGCCCCATGTTCTCCTGTGTGCCCCATGTTCTGCTGTGTGCCCCATGATGTGCCCTATGTTCTGCTGTGTGCCCCATGTTCTTCTGTGTGCCCCATGATGTTCTCAAGGTTCTGCTGTGTGCTCCATGATGTGCCCCATGTTCTCCTGTGTGCCCCATGTTCTACTGTGTGCCCCATGTTCTGCTGTGTGCCCCATAATGTCCCCTGCTGCCCCCCCCCCTCCGTATTGTCTCCTGACCTCCTGTGCTCTACGCTGCTGTCCCCTGTACACTGCTTATCTCAAGTTAAATCCAGAACTGAGCGTCTGTGGAAAAAAAAAAGCACAAGTTTCACATAAAATAAGTAAGCTCTAAGATTTGTTTCTATTTTTTAAAGGGGTTGTAAACCCTCATGTTTTTTCACCTTAATGCATCCTATGCATTAGTGCGAAAAAAACTTCTGTCACTCAGCAGCCCCCCAGCCCCCCTATTTTACAGCCCAACCATTGGCTCCCGCTGCTGTCAATCAAATCCAATGACGTGGGGGGCGGAGTCCAGAATTCTGTGTCTTTGGACGCAAATGCTGGAAAAGGGAGCGCGCCCGCAAGGTAACCCCCAGGGAGAGCACTTCTCCTAGGTGGTTTCCCAATGCGGGGAGGAGCCGCGAACGGCGTTAGTGGACCCCAGAAGAGGATGTTTGTTCAAAAACGAACTGCACAGTGGAGGTAAGTATATGTTTGTTATTTTTTTTAAAACAGGAGTTTACAACCCCTTTAATGCTATTTTTTTAAATGTTTTTATATCACAGCTCGCTGATCATGCCAATGTTCTGTGAGCTGTAGATCTGAACACTACAGGTTACAGCACACCTAAATTGTTAGCCCCACTCCTGAACTCCCAATGATTGCCTTACCCATACCCCAGTTCATTTTTAGTATTTTTCCCATTATGGGGGTGAGTGGGGCCTCATGTCCAAGTTTTGCCTAAGGCCTCTCAAAGCCTAGAGCCGCCTCTGGGCGTGACACCCGCTATTGTTGTCCCTCCTGTCCTGATCAACCTGGTCTCTCCATCAGTGAATGTTCTGAACGCTACCACACACTAGTGGAGTATTAGCGTAGGGTACAGCACTGCACAAACTGGGACACATTTACACAGCGTCTCCAAAGATGCCATTACATTTTTAGAGACCCAAACCTAGAACCGTTACAGTTACAAATAAAAGTGTAAAAAAAAGTTGAAAAAAAAACAAAAATAAAATAAAATATAAAAGCCAAAAGTAGTTGTTGTTTAATTCTTTCTCTATTCTCTCTCTATTGTTGTCTGTCTAGTGTTCTGCTCTGTTTTACTGTATTTTTTAACTGCAATGTTTTATTGTTACTATGGTTTATCATATTTGATTTCAAGTATGTAATTTTTTTGTACTTTACTGTTTACTGTATTTTATTGTTAACCATTATTTTATTTTCAGGTACGCCATTCAGCTGCAGTACTGATTTATTCATCTTGACAGCAACAGCGTTTGCTCTCACGATACATAAATCAGCGAATCCAGCACTGAAGGAAGTGATTTCACCACTACAACTGATCAGTTCTGGCAAATGAAATCCTTCCCCTGCCTGTAAGTGTAACCCCAGGCAGGGGAAGTGATGTGATCTCCCCTCGTGGAATCCTTTTCATTTCAGAGAGAGGAGAGAGAACATCTCACAGTAAGTTGCACCAACACTACACTAATACCAGTACACGTAGGCACACTTGTCACCCCCCGATCCCCCCCCCCCCAGTTAACCCCTTCACTCCCTGTCAGTGTCACCCAGTGCAGTGTTCATATTTTTCCTTGATCACTGTACTGGTGTCATTTGTGACACTAATCAGCATTAGGGCAGTTAGTGGTAGTCCCAGGTAGCTTTAGGGTACCCCCCTAACACTCCCTAATAAAGGTTTAACCCCTTTATTAGAGTTACAGGTGATGCTGGTTAGTTAGTTATTTTTTATAGCATCAGGGTACCCACCGTATATTACCTAAGTAAAGGTATAACCCCCTGATCACTCAGCTGGTGATATCAGGTTTTAGCATCAGTCAGGGTCTGCGTCAATCCAGGCAGTGTCAGATTAGTGCCAGTATCGCTAACACGCACGCACCATACACCTCCCTTAGTAGTATAGTGTCTGAAAGGATCAATATCTGATCTGATCAGATCTATATTACCGTCGCCAGTACTTTAGGGTTCCCAAAAATGCAGTGTTAGTGGGATCAGCCCAGATACCTGCTAGCACCTGCATTTAGCCCCTCAGCCCAGCCCAGCCCACCCAAGTGCAGTATCAATCGATCACTGTCACTTACAAAACACTAAACACATAACTGCAGCATTCGCAGAGTCAGGCCTGATCCCTGCAAACGCTAACAGTTTTTTTGGTAGAGTTTGAAGCAGTCGCTGACAGTCAGGTGCTCTTTTTTTCCTGTGAGTCTCACTAGTGTACCAGTAAATTTAGAGGCCAAAATGTCCAATCGAAGGTACACTGGTGAAGAGGCTTACACGTTTCTGAGCATGACAGATGAGAGTGAAGAGGAAGTCACCCATCTGTCAGATTCAGGCTCAGAATACGATCCTGTAGACAGCAGCGGCACCCTGGCAGATAGCTCTAATGATGGAGTTGTGGTCCTTGCCAAGGTCAGGCGTATCCGACCCCGTTCTTCTGCTGTTGTTAAGGTGCAAGAACCGCAGGGCTCTTGTATGGAGCAGAGAGCCAGTACTAGTGCAGCTCATCCTTCTGGTGAACTGGCAAGCACCAGCGGCCTAGTACATCCTGGTCGTAGTCAAACCAGGACTGCAGTATTACGTGGTGACATGGCAAATCCCATAAGTGCAGTTCAAGCTGGTGAGGTGACTAGTACAACTAGTGTCCCGCTGCCACCAAGAAGACAAAGATAAGCCCGTCGAGCCCATAGTGCCCTTCCTGCTGCATTTGCCAATCTGAATTGGGAGCCCACCACTTCTACAGCACCCATAAGTCCCCCATTCACTGGCCAACCCGGAATTCAGGTGGAAACAGTTGATTTTACGTCACTTGATTTTTATTCGCTGTTTTTCACAGAAGATCTCTATAGATCTATTGTGGACCAAAGAAATTTGTATGCTGGTCAATTCATCGTCGCTAATCCCCAGCTGAGCCTTGCCAGAGATTGGAGACCTATCATGGTCTCCGAATTTAAGACCTTCCTGGGCCTATCCCTCCTCCTGGGCATAACTAAAAAAAGTGAGTTGGAGTCATATTGGTCCACTGACCCAATTCATCATATGCCAGTGTTCTCTGCTTGCATGACCAGGACACGATACGAGCAGATCTTGCGGTTCATGCATTTTAATGACAATGAACTCTGTTGTCCTCGGGGTGACCCTGAATACGATCGGCTCTACAAAATTTGGCCCTTCGTAAACCACTTGAACACAAGTTGTCTGCGTTAATGAGTCCCTGATTAAGTTTTCTGGCCACTTGTCATTCAAACAGTATGTTCCCAGCAAACGTGCCAGATATGGGGTCAAGATGTATAAGCTCTGTGACAGGGCAACAGGCTATAGTTATAAGAGATAGTTACGTAGAGCCAGAGAACTGCCCAGACTACATAGGGAGCGCTGTAAGATTGTGTTGGACTTGGTGTCACCCTTATTCAGAAAGGGGCACCACTTGTATGTGGACAATTATTACACAAGCGTGCCACTTTTTAGTCACTTGTTTGATCATGGAATTGGCGCGTGTGGCACCATGCGATCTAATCGCCGGGGCTTATCCCAACGGCTTGTAGTTTCCTGTCTTAGGCTTGGGGAGAGAGCCTGCTTGGGATGCAATAATTTGCTCGTTGTGAAGTGGAGGGATAATAAGAATGTTTTCTTTCTGTCCTCCCTTCACGCAGACACGACAGTCCAAATTCAAGCAGCGACTGGTGTTCTGGAGAAACCCCTCTGTGTCCATGAATACAACCTTAATATGGGAGGGGTGGACCTCAACGACCAGTTGATGGCGCCATACCTAATTGTTCGCTGGTACAAAAAAGCATCTGTATACTTATTCCAATTGGCTCTGCTGAATGCTTATGTGCTATACAAAGCTTCAGAACGAACTGGATCCTTCCTTAAATTCCAGGAAGAGATCATCACAGCCCTTCTGTTTCCAGACAGTGCTGTGGCATTTTCCGTATGTCATCCCTGGTACCCCTACCAATCGATCACCCCAAAGAAGATGTCGTGTCTGTAGCAAGCGCGGATTTCGGCGTGACACCCGCTATTGTTGTCCCTCCTGTCCTGACCAACCTGGTCTCTCCATCAGTGAATGTTCTGAACGCTACCACACACTAGTGGAGTATTAGCGTAGGGTACAGCACTGCACAAACTAGGACACACTTACACAGCGTCCCGAAAGATGCCATCGCATTTTTAGAGACCCAAACCTAGAACCGTTACAGTTACAAATAAAAGTGTAAAAAAAAGTTGAAAAAAAACAAAAATAAAATAAAATATAAAAGCCAAAAATAGTTGTTGTTTAATTCTTTCTCTATTCTCTCTCTATTGTTGTCTGTCTAGTGTTCTGCTCTGTTTTACTGTATTTTTTAACTGCAATGTTTTATTGTTACTATGGTTTATCATATTTGCTTTTCAGGTATGTAATTCTTTTGTACTTTACTGTTTACTGTATTTTATTGTTAACCATTATTTTATTTTCAGGTACGGCATTCAGCTGCAGCACTGATTTATTCATCTTGACAGCAACAGCGTTTGCTCTCACGATACATAAATCAGCCAATCCAGCACTGAAGGAAGTGATTTCACCACTACAGTTTAAATAAAAAAAGAGCATTGGGGCAGGGGTGGAGGGGCGATTTGCCCCTAACATTAGGGGCGGATTGCCCCGGTGCTTCGGCATATATTTGTTACTCTTTTTTTGGGCACACATTGTTGTTGTTTTATTGAGTTAATGTTTTATTGTTAGCATTGTTTGCTTTTCAGGTGCAGCACTGATTTATTTATCTTGACAGCAACAGCGTTTGCTCTCACGATACGTAAATCAGCAAATCCAATGCTGTAGGAGGTGATTTCACCAGCACAGTTAAAAAAAAAAATGGTGTATGCCCATCATTAGAAGTGGGTGGATGCAGGGTGGTATTCTAATGGTGGGCATACCCACCTATTAATCTCTTTTTTCGTTCAGCCCACAGGCTGCATGAAAAAAAAGAACATTACAATAAATGCTCAACAAGGACCAGCAAGGTACTGGTATGTTGCTGGACTTTGAGTGGTTATACCAGAATTATCATCTTGGTGTCATTCTTTTCAGCCAGTGGTCAGCTTTCATGTAAAAGCAATCCTCGCAGCTAATTAGCCGCTAGACTGCATTTACAAGCACTGGGAGGGAACGCCCCCCTCCCGCCATCTTCCATGGTTTTCTCGAGCACTCCTGTCCCACCAGGGAACCTGAGAATGCAGCCGTGGTTCCGCCAGCTAACCATAGAGCTGATCCAATACCAGAATGGCTCAAGTTATCTATATGGCCAAAGAAACCCGGAAGCTACGAGCATTTCATGACTTCGGTTTCGCCGGATATAAAAAGCGCCATTGGGAAAGTAGACCCCAATTTAAAAAAAAAAGTACCTGTCACTACCTATTGCTATCACAGGGGATATTTACATTCCCTGTGATAACAATTAAAATTATTTTAAAAAAGAATGAAGGAAACAGCATAAAATTAAAATAAACAAGCAAAATAAATAATAAAAAAAAGAAGCACCCCTGCCCCCCTGTACTTGCGTGCAATTGCGAACGCAAGCATCGGTCTCGTGTCATATGTAAACAGCAATTGCACCATGCATGTGAGGTATCACCGCAAATGTCAGATCGAGGGCAGTAGACAACCTCTGTAAATCTAAAGTGGTAACCTGTAAAGGCTTTTAACCACTTAAAGACTAGCCTCGTTTTGAGATTTTGGTGTTTACAAGTTTAAAACAGTTTTATTTGCTAGAAAATTACTTAGAACCGCCAAACATTATATATTTTTTTTTTCTAACACCCTAGAGAATAAAATGGCAGTTATTGCAATACTTTTTTCACACCGTATTTGCGAAGCGGTCTTACAAGCACACTTTTTTTGGAAAAAATTCACTTTTTTGAATAAAAAAAATAAGACAACAATAAAGTTAGCCCATTTTTTTTAATATTGTGAAAGATAATGTTACGCCAAGTAAATTGATGCCCAAAATTTCACACTTCAAAATTGCACCCACTCGTGGAATGGCGGCAAACTTTTACCCTTGAAAATCTTTATAGGCGATGTTTACAAAATTCTACAGGTTGCATGTTTTGAGTTACAGAGGAGGTCTAGGGCTAGAATTATTGCTCTCACTCTAACGATCGTGGTGATACCTCACATGTGTGGTTTGACCACCGTTTTCATATGCGGGCGCTACTGGCGTATGCATTCGCTTCTGCGCGCGAGCTTGTCGGGACAGGGCGCTTTTAAAAAGTTTTTTTTCTTATTTATTTTACTTGATTTTATTTATTTTTTCACTGTTTTTTTTTTAAGAAAAAATTGGGTCATTTTTATTTCTATTACAAGGAATGTAAACATCCCTTGTAATAGAAAAAAGCATGACAGGTCCTCCTAAATATGGGGTCAAAAAGTCCTCAGATCTCATATTTGGACTAAAATGCAATTAAAAAAAAACAAAAAACATTTTGTCATTTGAAAAAATGACATTGAAAAAATGTGCCTTTAAGACGTATGGGCGGAAGTGACGTTATGACGTCGCTTCCGCCCTGCTTTGGTATGGAGACGGGTGGGGGCCATCTTAGCCTCACTCATCTCCATACCCAGCCACGTCAAGGACCCGATCGCCTCCGCGGCTGCCGACGGCTCCGATAAGCAGCGGAGTGCGCAGGAGAGGGGCGGGGGGGCCCTCTCCTGCCGCCGATAACAGTGATCTCGCGGCGAATCTGCCGCAGAGACCACCATTATCAGCTCCTGAAGAGATGGATACCTCGGTTGTGGCAGCAGCTGCTGCCATTACCGAGATATCCATCTTCAAAGTGCCAACGTATATGTACAGGAGGCGGTCGGCAAGTGGTTAATGGTATTTAAAAATTTATGTAGTTTGTCCGTTGTGCACAATTTTAACCACCTCAATGTAGGGCACTTACAACCCCTTCGTGCCCAGACCAATTTTCAGCTTTCAGAGCTCTCACACTTTGAATGACAATTACTCAGTGATGCAACACTGTACCCATATTGCGTCCTTTTTTTTCTCACAAATAAGGCTTTCTTTTGGTGGTATTTAATCACTAGTGGGTTTTTTATTTTTTGTGCTATAAATAAAAAAAGACTGTAAATTTTGTGAAAAAAACGCCTTTTTCTTTGTTTCTGTCATAAAATGTTGCAAATTAGTAATTTTTCTTCATAAATTTTGGCCAAAATTTATACTGCTACATAGCTTTGGTAAAAATAACCCAAATTAATGTATATTATTTGGTCTTTGTGATAGTTATAGAGTCTACAAACTATGGTGCCAATTACTGAAAATTTATTACATCTGATCAGGCCTTCAGTACATCAAGTGTATCTCATTTCTTCAGACACTAACAAGTCAGGAAAGTACAAATACCCCCCCAAATAACCCCTTTTTAGAAAGTAGACATTCCAAGGTGTTAAGTAAGTAGCATGGTGAGTTTTTTAGGTTGTAATTTTTTCCCACACTCTTTGCAAAATTAAGATTTTTTTTTTTTTTACAAAATTGTCATATTATCAGGTTATTTATTACACATAGCATATTCATACCAAAAATTACACCCCATTCTGCTACTCTTCCTGTGTATGGCGATACCACATTGGGGAGACGTTTACACAGCCTGCCACGTACAAAGGCCCAACATCGAAGTAGCACCTTCAGGCGTTCTACGAGCATAAAATGACATTTTTCAACCACCTGTTACACTTTTGAAGGCCCTGGAGCATCAGGACAATGGAATTGCCCACAAAATGACCCCATTTTGGAAAGCAAACACCCCAATATTTATAATCTATGAGGCATAATGAGTCTTTTGAATGGTTCATTTTTTTCCAGAAGTTTTTGGAAAATGTGGAAAAAAATGAAAACACATTTTTTTTACACAAAATTGTCAATTTATAAGATATTTCTAACACATAGCATGTATATAGAAAAAATTACACCACAAAATACATTCTGCTACTCTTCCCGAGTATGGCGAGTGAAAGCCTGAAGACGGTGCTTGGCTTTCGGGGTCCTTTACGCAGCTAGGCTCCCAAAAAGGTTCACACATGTGGTTTCCCCGTACTCAGGAGAAGCAGCAGAATGTATTTTGGCATGTCATTTCACATATGCCCATGGCATAAAAAAGCTTCCTAAGTTTCAGAAAATGTACCCTAGTTTGTAGACGCTATAAATTTTGCGCAAACCAATAAATATATGCTTGTGGAATTTTTTTTATCCGAAACATGTGGCTTAATACATTTTGGCCTAAATGTATGACTAAAATTGAGTTTATTGTATTTTTTTATAACAAAAAGTAGAAAATATCTTTTTTTTTCAACATTTTTGGGATTTTCGTTTATATCGCAAACAATAAAAAACGCAGTGATCAAATACCACCAAAAGAAAGCTCTATTTGTGGGAAAAACAGGATGCAAATTTTGTTTGGGTACAGAATTGCATGACCACGCAATTACCAGTTAAAGCAGCGCAGTGCCAAATTGTAAAACGTGCTCTGGTCAGGAAGCTGGTAAAACTATCCAGGGCTGAAGTGATTTAACACATTGCTAATAGCACTAGCTATATGTTTATAGTTTAAATATTGATATTTGCACTGTTCAGCGCTAAAAACAGTAATTTTAGGTACTTTTTTGCATTGCCAGTTAAAAAATGTTGCTCTGTCAGTAAATTTCATGATTTTTTGCCAGTAAAAAATTGGTGCCAGCAACAGCAACACTGCTGGAGGGCCACAGGTTGAGCACCCATGCTGTACTCAATGCTCCTCCCTGCTTTTGTATGATCTTCTGCCGCATGTTACTTTAGTGGCAGTTACATTGACATTAAGTACTTTTTGATGTTTCTGCTTTTCTTTGCGTCTTGGAAAAATGTGCAATATCGAATTAAAAGGAATAACTAATTTCTTTCTTTGCAGATTTGCAGATTAACCACTAGAGGGAAAGCTGGCCATACACTAATGCCGAGTACACACGATCGGACTTTCTGGCATACTTGGTCCGGCACACTTTCTAACGGACTTTGTCCGCCAGGTGCGCCAGACTTTAAAACGGACGGACTTGCCCACACACGACCGGACTTTCCGGCGGGCTAAGTCCGCCCGTCTTTCCGACGGACTTTCGACGGAGTTACGGCGGACTTTCAGAATGAACGGACTTGCCCACACATGGACAAGTCCGTTCATTTTGAACGTGACTCAGGTGCGACGGGACTAGAAAAGGAAGTCAATCTTGCCGCTTTTATCGGCGGGAATGACACCTTGCGAGCCCCGTCGCGGGTCATACCAGGCCCTTAGGTCTGGTATGGATTATAAAGGGAAGCCCCTACACCGAAAAAACGGCGTGGGGTCCCCCCTACAATCCATACCAGACCCCGATCCGAGCACGCAGCCCGGCCGGTTAGGAAAGGGGGTGGGGACGAGTGAGCGCCCCCCCTCCTGAACCGTACCAGGCTGCATGCCCTCAACATGGGGGGTGGGTGCTTTGGGGGAGGGGGCGCCCTGTGGGGCCCCCCCACCCCAAAGCACCTTGTCCCCATGTTGATGAAGACAAGGGCCTCTTCCCGACAACCCTGGCCGTTGGTTGTCGGGATCTGCGGGCGGGGGGCTTATCGGAATCCGGGAGCCCCCTATAATAAGAGGGCCCCCAGATCCCGGTCACCCACCCTATGCGAATGAGTATGGGGTACATGGTACCCCTACCCATTCACCTAGGGAAAAAGTGTCATTAATAAAACACACTACACAGGTTTTTTAAAATAATTTATTAAACAGCTCCGGGGGAGGTCTTCCTCTGACTTCGGGGGGTCTTCTTCCGGCTTCGGGGGTCTTCTTCCGCCTTCGGGGGTCCCTCCGCTTCCTCTTCTCCCGGCGTCCGGTTGGTTCTTCTCCGCTCTCTCCGGCCTCTTCTCCGGGTGTTCCAGTTCTTCGGCCGGCTCCTCCGCTGTCTTCAGGCCGCTCTTTTGCCAGCAGAGGTCCGGACTTCTGGGCTTCTTGTCTTCTTGTCTTCTTCCCTCTTCTATTCTCCAGATGTTGACACGACACTCTCTCCGGCTGGACTGCTCTCTGAGGGCTCCGTTGTGACTTATATAGGCGGAGACCCCGCCCCCTTATGATGTCACAGTCCCTGGGCATGCTGGGACTGTGACGTTTTAGGGGGCGTGGTCACCGGGTGATGTGGACATGCGACTTGCGATTCGTACATGATGACGTACACCTGACTAAAATAAGGAAGTTGATAGCCAGTAGCCAATAGCTGCCCTAGCGTGGGTTTTTGTCCGTCGGACTAGCATACAGACGAGCGGATTTCTGGGTCCGGCGGAGTTACGACGTAAAGATTTGAAGCATGTTTCAAATCTAAAGTCCGTCAGATTTGCGGCTGGAAAAGTCCGCTGAAAGTCCAGGGAAGCCCACACACGATTGGATTGTCAGCCAGCTTTAGTCCGTCGGACTTTTGTAGATGAAAAGTCTGACCGTGTGTACGCGGCATTTCAAATCTAGGTCCGGCGGGCTTTTAGGAAAAAGTCCGCCGGAGCTTACACACGGTCGGATTGTTCGGCGGACTCTGGTCCGCCGGACCAAGTATGCCGGAAAGTCTGCTCGTGTGTACGCGGCATAAGTAATACTAGGCAGATGAGCCATATTTTTACTGCCTCAACTTTCCCCCTTAAGCTACAACAGCAGCCAGATGGGGGTGTACACGTGCCGCAGCCATGATGCTTTGCTTTGGGGGCATGGCAAAAACTATCCCCCCTTCTGCATTCAGCAGGCAGTACCATCATGGTTGCAGCACAGTGGTGCGATATTTACAAGGCTAAAACAGGTGTTGAGAAGGTGACATATCAAACTCCCCTGAAAAGTGATTCACTGTGGGACTGTCACACATTTAAACTTAGCCTAATAGATTGTTTTCATTCAGCCTGCAGAATCCAACAGATTCATACAGCCACACTAAACAGTGCAAATGGATGAATTTCCTGCTGCTAACCTGTGCCAGCTCTCAAAATACAGTGCGTGCTGCTTAACTTCAGTCACTGTTCAACCAAAAATGATCTGCCTGGCTCCTTTGTATTTTGGATCGAATTATGTCAGACGGGAGAAAGCCAATATGGCCTAACTCTGTATTTGATTCAGCATCATTCAGCCCCTCTGCCTAGCTGGCCATACATCATTAAATTTTCTTGTTCAAATTCCTTTAGATTTACTGTACCTTCAACTATGTATTGCAAGGGCCTGCCTGATTTCAAACAAATTGAAGGTGTTTAGGTTTGAACTCATATTATATGGTTTTGGCAAATCTAAAGAAGAATTGTACAAGAGAAATTGTACAATTTATGGACAGCCTAACAGATATAAAGTATCTGCCACACAAGGAATGTAATATACAGTAGTATATATAGCATTACATTTTATTTACATAAAGCTGATTGATATATATATATGAATATATATATATATATATATATATATATATATATATATATATATATATTTGTTTTTTCACTGTACTATATATATATTTGTTTGTACTATATATATATTTGTTTTTTCATTGTACATTACCCTCAAACATTTGCAGCCATTCTTGGGAAATGCCAGCTGCGGTATGAAACCATGTACTATAATCAATATAAAACCGGAACAGCCTCTCCTAATCCACCACACATTGCATGGGACAATCTGGGAAGGCTCAACCTTCACTGACATTGAGAGAGCAAAATATGTATTTCTTCCAGCAGTTGTCAACACGATGGGATAACAAAAAGCAGAACAATACAGGAACGCATGAAATGTTTGGCATATGATCACAAATTCTCATGGCAACCATGTGATGGTATTGGATATTGGGCACAACACAAACTAAAAGCTGACAATAGGAAGGCATTAAGTATCAGGGTAATACAATGCGATACATATGTTCAGAAATGAAACTCAGAACAACCAAAACAAGACCAAGTGTGCAGGAGATGAGTATAGATGTTTTATAGGGATATTTAAATCTGGAGTTCTACAATGTACCTTTCTTCCAAGTTTTGACAGTTTTGATATGGCCAACTTTGTGTTCTCATTTCCTATCTCAACCTTTTTACCACAGTTAAACCCTTGAAATCATTTTTGGATCTTGGGAAACCCCTGCTAAAATTCATTAATTGTGGTCAGTGGGAATAATGTGCGTTACATTGTTGGTCAGTGAGAAGGATACCCTTCCTACAGTTGTGGTCAGAATGCTACCCTTGCAAACAGCTAAAAAACATAATTAGTGTCATACAGTTGGCTCTGCCAAGTGGCACTGGACCTGGAATTATGCAGACACCATTACATGGGAGGTCAATCAGCCACAGCTGAAGGTCCACCTAGCAACCTCTGGAGGAACACCAGGGCTTCATGGAACCCTAGATGAGAATGGCTGACCTATCTTATAGGCTTATAAAGTTTGCAGAGTACCCATTTTTGATGGTAGCTTTCAAATATTTTTAGCTTTGATAGAGCAGAGGCGGGTTAAACCACTGTCAACTAATTAGTCTAACACTTAAATCTCATACACACGATCAGATTTTCGGACGACCATTTGTCTGTTTTTTGTTGCATGCTAGTCTCATGTCGAAAGTGAATAGGTTACTCACCATACGAAAATTCTCATACGACAGAATTCAACTTCAGAAGTGATGTAATCTGTTGACTAATTTTGTATGTGTTCTTTAGTTTCTGAGCATGCATAGTCTTGCTCTTACGATTTTTTTTTCATACAAAAACATACTAATTAAATGAAAATTGAACGTTGAGTTCACGTAAGACAAAAATTTTATAGTCTGCTCATCCAGCTTTTGTCGGACGAAAAACCGGAATCAACTGTCGAAAGCACCATACTAACGATCCGAAAATTGGCAGATCTTCTGTCAGACTAAATTTTTCTTCTGATTTTCGTATCGCGTGTATGGGCCTTTACTTTAAATAAAAATTGTGTTGAAATTACACAGTGCAACGCAAAGCAGGTCAAACACAGCCTCGGAAGTGCCATGTGTACTGCTCAGATCAAATCAATAGGACTTTGCTGGCCTGTGTTTGAAGTGTGTTCCAAGTGCATGTCAAATGCAGGAAAACAACGCCTGTTGACATGAATCTAGGGAGTAGTTCAGGTGAGATGTGACTTAGGTACAACACTCACTATGAGAGCCATTTTGTCATTGAGAATACTTGACTGTCAACTGTTAGGATTCTTGAATACACCCTTATGCTATATGAGTCTATACACAAGGACTGGCGTAAACCCTAATACAGTTGTGCAAAGTCATTCATGTCTGTAGGAAGCTATATGTAGCATCTGGGCTTCCCAAGCAGGGAAATTACGCCAGTGTACAAGAGCCCTGAAAGAACAAGGCCACCAAAAAACAGATATTTTACTTTTTTGTAGATACTGAAGAGTTAAACCACGTGACAGAAACCACGATTTCTTAATTCCCACGAAAAATCTATTGGTCAGATCTCTGTGCTTGAGTTCCTGGGACCATGTCTATTAAAAGGGTGTCTCATTCTTCTTGTTGGACTGTTAAAGAAATGTCTCTTGTTTTCTCCCTTTGGTCTATTAAATATACAATTGAAAGGCTATATCTTTTCTATAAGTGCAAAGGATAGTTGATCTTTCCAGAATGTCAGGGCTATCCTGTGCCTCATGCACACTTCCTGTGTTATTTTAACCCCTTCATAACAAGTACACGCATACATGCCGCTTTATGAAAGTGGGTCTTAATCCTGTGGGGCTGCATATATGTGTACCTCTGTTTGTGCTAGGAGCGCGCTACACAGTGTGCTGACAGCACAGAGACCAGGCTTTCACCCACAGCCCTGGGTCTCGTACTAATGAATGTGAAATGGAAGACCCAGATTGCTATCTATCAGAGTAAACAGTGTAGGCTCACCCCTGTGTGTGTTTCTCCTCTTGAATGGAGAAAAAGATACATTGTATCTTTTTCTCCTTTCTAGAAGAGAAAAAATAAACAAAAGTGTGTGAAAATTAAAAAAAAATAGCTAGCTCAGGGTTTGATATAGATCAGGGTGAGGTTTAGAGTTAGGGTCAAAGGTCATGGTCAAAGTAAAAAAAAAGGGTCAAAAGGTCAGATTCAGTGTATTTTAGGTAGGAATAAAAAAAAGTATTTTCAATTTTACTATCAGTGTCAGTTAGTGTGTTTTTGGGCCCTACTTTGAGTTTTACTGTGGCAGGTTAGATTGTTTCTGCGAATCACCATAGCTGTACGTCGTAGCTTTATAGCTATAACAGGCACGCGCGCTCCCGCTGCATGGCAGGGGAGCTGATGCGCGTGCCCAGTAGCCTCGATGTCTGCCGCCAACCTGCGATTGCTCCACGGAGAGCCAGAACGGGGATCTGTCAATGTAAACAAACAGATCCCCGTTCTGACCGGGAAGTACAGAGTGATCATCTGTTCCTAGTGATTAGGAACAGCGATCTCTCTGTACTCCCCGTCAGTTCCCCCCCCACAGTTAGAAACACCTCCCAGGGAACACATTTAACCCCTTGATCACCAATAGTGTTAATCCCTTCCCTGCCAGTGTCATTTATTCAGTAATCAGTGCATTTTTATAGCACTGACCGCTGTATAAATATCACTGGTCCCAAAAAAGTGTCCAATCTGTCGCAGTTCTGCTAAAAATCGCTGATCGCCGCCATTTCTAGTAAAAAAATAAATAATAAAAATACCATAAATCCATCCCCCATTTTGTAGATGCTATAACTTTTGCGCAAACCAATCAATATACGCTTATTGCAATTTTTTTTTAACAAAAATATGTAGAATACTTATCAGCCTAAACTGATGAAGAATTTTTTTTGGGGATATTTATTATAGCAAAAAGTATAAAATATAGTTTTTTTTCAAAATTGTCGTCCTTTTTTTGTTTATAACGCAAAAAATAAAAACTGCAGAGGTGATCAAATAACACCAAAAGAAATCTCTATTTGTGTGAAAAAAAGGACATCAATTTTGTTTGGGTACAGTTTTGCACAATTGTCAGTTAAAAAAATGCAGTGCCGTTTCGCAAAAAATGGCCTGGTCATTACGGGGGAAAATCTTCCGGTCCTTAAGTGGTTTAAGTTTTAAGCCTGTTTTACACATTTGCAGTGCGTTGCAGATAGGCAGGTCGCTAATTTTCATAGGACTACCAACGCACCAAAACAAACATTTAACACACCTGCATGTTTTCTTTCGCAATGTGGCTTCCTGGTAAGCTGTGTTGGGCTGGCATTCAAAATTAATTGCACTTTACGGCACTTTGTTTTGTGCATTACTATACCACATGTTACTGCAACCCACAAGTCTGAATTTGGCTTTAAGTGGTTCTCAAGTCAGAAGGCTTTTTACCCTAATTCACTATATGCATTAAAGTAAAAAACCTTGTGAGTGCAGCAACCCCCCCCCCCCCCCATACTTACCTGAGCCAGATCCCAATCCAGTGCTGTGCCCAAGAGCAGCATTGCTGCTCTTTCTTTCTTTCGGGAGCCAGAAAGGAGCAAAGGGCATGGCCGAGCTTTTGTTTCATTTAGATCCGTTAATCTAGTTATTTTGTTTTGTTGTATTCGATTGCTTCATTCAATTCATATTCGGGATTCATATTCGGAATGCATATTCGAAATTCGTTTTGTCTTTTTTCAAATTTTCAGTTTTTTTTAAAATTTGAAATGTTCAAATCGATACATTTATTTCGAAAATGTTATATATTTTTTTTTAATCGAATGTGGCAAAGTGAACGAAAAAAAGAAAGATCTTCATCAAATGATTACAATGACTCTTTAAATCACCTTTGGCTTGACAAAAACAGCATTATTTCGAAATGGTACTCTAATAACACACAGTCTTTGATTTTAGAAATATGTTTACAGTTCAAATTCGAATGGAATTTGATGTAAAATTTAGTTTGAATTTAAATTAGAATTTTGGAAATTCAGACAAATTTAATTTTTATTATTTGGAGCATTCAGTAAACTTTGTTTATACTGTAATTAAGGTATTTGAATATGTCAGAATCTCTGAATAATTAAAAATGTGTCCGTATATTAATAAACAACGAACCAAACCACACATGTCTAATGCAAATTGACACACACAGTGCAACTCGGGATCAAGCCCGCACAAGTGCCCCTATAATAAGTGGCTTGCTATGGGGGCACTCAGCAGGAGGGAAGAGCCAGGGGCCATGGCAGGAAACCCCATAAGAGAACTGCTCTGTGCAAAACCATTGTACAGCGCAGGTAAGTATAACATGTTTGAAAAACATCTTTTACAGTTTTTTTAAGGTACTCACACATACTTCACTCTAATTGTTTATCCCAAAAATATTTTGATGATTCACTTTGATTTTTCACCCTAGCAGAATTTTGGTGATTATAGTAAATCCTAGTGTTCCATTAATCAATTATTTTCAGGTCAATTTAAAGGTGATCTGTCAGGGTGACAGATTTATGGTTGTTTTTTTAAGTGTGGTGTATTAAATTATTTCTTTCATTTTAATCCTTTCATTTGTCATTTCTGATCTAATTGAAAAGGGATGAAGTGTAAACTATTAGGTATTCAGTCAATTTCCCACTGAAAATGCAATGTCAACCAAAAAAGAACCATACTGTATGTGTAAGCAAGGACACTTTAAAAAACATTTACAAAGAATTCCAGGTGTGGTATATTTTTACATAGTTACATTGGTCCAGCTTGTACCAACATAACTATGTACTGTATATACAATACCTGGCCAATCCAGTTGTAAGGGGGTATAGGTAGGTGGTTGTGTGTCATGTCCTCCATGTTTCCTTACTCTCTGGGCGCCAAGCAGGGGCCACACAAGAGGTCCACTCAGGGTGGGTTCTTCTGAGCAACACTAAACACTTGGTACAGGGTCACTTTGCTACACATGAGGTACCTTTGCTTTGTGCCCACTTCATCAATGCCCTGGGACAAAGCCGAGGCTGTCATGGGGGAAAACTGACCTTAAGACGGAACTCTATGCTTAGAGATGAACGTACACCATGTACACTGACATCGCAACTGTTTGTTCTCCAGTTAACTCTCGGTTCCCTGTAACAGTGTACACCTTCTCTGTAACCTGCATTTAGGTGGGACATTCTGAGCCCTGTCAACATCCACCTGTACAGCGTTTTTTCACTATAACTCCCCAGTAGCGAAGTGGGCCCCACCGTGCACTCTGCGTGGGCTCCACACGTGCAGTTAAAGTGTTACTAAAACCACAACAGTAAAATCAGTCTGTATGTGCAGTAAAGCATGCTTGTTATGCTCACTGTGGAACCTAAGGGGTTAATCCTCCGTATTGTGCAAAAAGGCTGTTTGATCCTGTCTTCTATGATCCTCCCCTTCTTCCAATGTCCCCAATGTATCTGCTGATAGAACAGAGCCTTGGTGACAAGCTGCGCACGCTTTTTTTTTTTTTGAGAGTGCATGTGATCAGTACAGGGCCAATCAGCACTGTCCAAACAGAGGGTCAGGGGTCCTGCAGCCTCATGGGACAATCAGGGGAGGATGAAAACTCCTCCTACAAGCTTTAACCAGACACTAATAGTCACAAGACTGTTCTAACTGCTGATGAGAAGAGGTATTTAGCAGTTTATATTTACTAAAATAATTGCATTTCCATGTTCTATGTACTCTGGGAGACCAGATATAGTGAGTGCGGGGTCCTAGGTTTAGTAACACTTTAACCTAACTCTTGAACCTCTGTAACTCTGTACAAGATGGGAACCTCTGCGGCGTGAATCTGCTCCCGTTGCTCTGGGAGACAGACTGCTGGCGGAAGGAGTGTCGACAACATCTCCCTCGCTGCTTGAGGCTGTACTGCCTATAACAGGTACACGCTATCGGCAGGCTACTTGTTAACTTCCGGTAATCTACTCGGTGAACTAGGTATGTGCCGGTTACTTGCATTATACCTCTTTAGCAACTTCAGACCAGTCAAGGACAACTTCTCAATACTTTATGCAGAAGAAGTGCAAAATGAACATTCCAAAGCTCAATATACAAATACAGGGTTTTTTCTATGCCCTTACTCTTAACTACAGGTTTGTGCGGCCCTGGCATAACTGTTGATACAAAGAAGAAGTCCAAGTGACTACAGTCCTTCAGAGGCACTCTAATGTAGATGTACGTCCTTCAGAGGCATACTCTAGTGTTGGTGTCTTTGGGGCGAACCACAGGTTCCAATGACTTTACATCCCGATGGTGATAAGGAGCTTCATTCTGCTCCTCGCAGGTGTCATTCTCTGTGTCTCTCCATTTTGGGCCCCAGATACAGCTTTATCTCTCTCTCTTAGGCTTTTCCATGGGGAAAATCCCTGAACTCTTTGTCCCATGGACGGAACTCCTCTGGGGGCTGAACTCTTCCCAACTACCTCTGGGGGCAAACTCTTGTATTGGACCACTGTCCCATATTTATATACCAAAGGATTAGTGGGCCAAACCCAGAGCAGAACCCTCCAAAAGACCAAAGAACCAGGAAAGGCATTACCTCCTGCCCTCCCAGCTGGGACAACACCTACAATATCTCACAAAAGTGAGTACACCCCTCACATTTTTGTAAATAATTAATTACATCTTTTCATGTGACAACACTGAAGAAATTACACTTTGCTCCAATGTAAAGTAGTGAGAGTACAGCTTGTATAACAGTGTAAATTTGCCGTCCCCTCAAAATAACTCAACACACAGCCATTAATGTCTAAACCGCTGTCAACAAAAGTGAGTACACCCCTAAGTGAAAATGACCAAATTCGGCCCAAAGTGTCAGTATTTTGTGTGGCCTCTGTTATTTTCCACCACTGTCTTAACCCTTTTGGGCATGGAGTTCACCAGAGCTTCACAGGTTACCACTGGAGTCCTCTTCCACTCCTCCATGATGACATCATGGAGCTGGTGGGTGTTAGAGACTTTGTGCTCCTCCACCTTCCATTTGAGGATGCCCCACAGATGCTCAATAGGATTTAGGTCTGGAGAAATGCTTTGCCAGTCCATCACCTCTACCCTCATCTTCTTTAGCAAGGCAGCGGTCATCTTGGAGGTGTGTTTGGGGTCATTATCATGTTGGAATACTGCCCTGCGTCCCAGTCTACAAAGGGAGGGATTCATGCTCTGCTTCAGTATGTCACAGTACACGTTGGCATTCATGGTTCCTGTCTGTAAAATTCCATTCTCTCACTGATCAGTCAACTCCGGTCATGTTGATTAGAAGACAGATTTATTACAAATGTATCGATACATAGGGGTGAACTCTCACAGCAAGGAGTTTGCAGAGTCACACAGAAACACTGTACACAGGTTGTTTTATAGCAGTATTTGGCAAACTGCCATTGGCTAAGGCACACTGGTGACTCATGGTGCATTGTCAGCTTTATTGGCAAATTCAATGTGCCTTTCACAAGATTTCCTATTATGGTAAACTTTTGCTAGTTCTTTTAAGTATTGTTTTAGGTGTTGGTCGGAACTAAGCAGATTGCATAAACAATAAGTCAGCACCATTTTAGATAGAAAAAGAGCATGTAAGGAACAAGGCAAATGTCGATATCACCTGTAATTCTTTGCATATTTCTTATCAGTTCCCTCAATGAACTGTAGCTCCCTAGTGCCGGTAGCACTCATGCAGCCCCAGACCATAACACTCCCACCACCATGCTTGACTGTAGGCAAGAAAAACTTGTCTTTGTACTCCTTACCTGGTTGCCGCCACACATGCTTGACACCATCTGAACCAAATAAGTTTATCTTGGTCTCATCAGACCAGAGGACATGGTTCCTGTAATCCTTGTCCTTAGTCTGGTTGTCTTCAGCAAACTGTTTGCGGGATTTCTTGTGCATCATCTTTAGAAGAGGCTTCCTTCTGGAACGACAGCCATGCAGACCAATTTGATGCAGTGTGCGGCGTATAGTCTGAGCACTGACAGGCTGACCCCCCACCCCTTCAACCTTTACAGCAATGCTGGCAGCACTCGAATGTCTATTTCCCAAAGACAACCTATGGATATGACACTGAGCATGTGCACTCAACTTCTTTGGCCGACCATGGCGAGGCCTGTAAACCGCTGTATGGTCTTGGCCACCGTGCAGCTCAGTTTTAGGGTCTTGGAAATCTTCTTATAGCCTAAACCATCTTTCTGTAGAGCAACATAAAATGTTTTCAGATCCTCAGAGAGTTCTTAGCCATGAGGTGCCATGTTGAACTTCCAGTGTCCAGTATGAGTGAGAGCAATAACACCAAATTTAACACACCTTCTCCCCATTTACACCAGAGACCTTGTAACACCAACGTGTCACATTACACCGGGGAGGGAAAATGGCAAATTGGGCCCAATTTGGACATTTTCACTTATGGGTGTACTCACTTTTGTTGCCAGCGGTTTAGACATTAATGGCTGTGTGCTGAGTTATTTTGAGGGGACAGCAAACTTACACTGTTTTACAAGCTATACACTCACTACTTTACATTTTAGCAAACTGTCATTTCTTCAGTGTGGTCACATGAAAATATATAATAAAATATTTACAAAAATGTGAGGGGTGTACTCACTCTTGTGAGATACTGTATCTAGCTATTTCAACCTGCTTACACAGTGGTCTCCAATCCAGTAATCTCCACTAGATTCTGGGTCCGGTGCTGAGCAACTGCCCTGCTACATTGTGAACACAGGATGTTAGCTGCTGGGCACGGGTACCATTCAGGATCACTTTACATTTTCTCAAAGAATGCAAAGCGTTCTCTGTCTGCATGAGGTGGATAGGCGGGGCGATAATGTCATGACTCTCATCCTCATCCAATCATTTGCAATCATTGAGAAAATTCAAAGCAATCTGTAAATGGCACTTGTGTTGACTTGGCAACCTCTTGAGTTCAATAACCAGCAGGGCAACCTATTTGCACAGAACACGTAAACAAGTGAAGATCACTGTAGTAACGGTGACTACTACAGTGATTTTATGCTTCCATGGGATCAACCAGGTATGGAAATTACACAGTTACAATTGTCCAAGCTGAACCAATTTGAAGTAAATGGTAAAATAAATATTATCCAAAGGTGATTATGGATTCCCTCTATTTATTCCATAAATGTATTAACTTGTCTATTCCTATAGTTAGCTAGTCTATTAAAACTCTGATCACATGTTACTGTTGAAAGTACAATAATATAAGGTTAGCTATAAAAGCAAACACACTGCTTAATAAAACAATCTTATTTATTTCCCAAGAAAATAAGAAAAGGCTAACATGAAAATACTAAAGAAAGATATTACAAAGCATATAACACCAGAACATATAATAAATACAAGAACATCAAAAGATACTTATCGCATGGTCTCCTCGGCTGGGCCCAAAATGGTAGAGAGATAGCCATGAGGCTCAAAATGGTAGAGAGAGCCATGAGGCTCAGGCATAAGCCAAGAGCAAAAAGGGACTCTTTTAGCCCTTTTATACTTCAATCATACATCATTCAGACCCAACCCCATTGCATCCATATAGACTTTTGACAAATCACAGTATTTATGGGGCAGTCCTCCTCAATATATTATATTACTGTCCGTCCCACTGTATTGGCTTCTAGGGGCAGCATTGTCCATGTCTATGTATCCTGGTCAATCTTCAATGCCTTTGATCTTTTTATCTTCTGTAGCAGGACATTCATCAATCATCCTGTCAGCTATGGTCCCTTTCAAGCTTGCTTGCATAGCGTTATAACATCAGACGGTCCGGAGCCAAGCTTTGTTTAGCCTTGATGGAGGCCTGATCTCTCCTTTCAGATATGCTACAAAGCTTTGATGTGCAACTTGTTACATTCCAGACCTGGTATCAACCAGAAAGAACATCAGACCTTTACCCTTTAAAGCCACGAAACTGCAAGTATCAGCATGGTTGATCCTTGGGAATAGGAAACAGATATGTAACAGATCTATGACAGATCCAATTCAAACTCTGGATAATACCAAAACACTGTTACCAATAAACGCAGTCACATTGACAGAGAAACTCCAGAAATATGACATTAAACCATGTTGCCTTCCAACATATGCAGCTTTGCGCCTAAAGGGCGCATATCACCCTTCTTCAGACACGGCTCCTATGGATCAGTCCATAATTGTCTTAACGTGTTAAGTTTTCCAACAGGTCCTTAAGAAACAGCTCCTATGGAACAGTCCATAACGGTCTTAACGTGTTGTGCTTCCCAACATGTGCCGCTTTGCCACTGAGTGACACACCACCATCATTCTTCCGCGACAGCTTCCATGTCACCATCCTGTGTCTTCTCCTTTCCGGTATCTTTACGATGGGGTGCATTACAGGCAAGGGGTGTCCATTCACTCACCATTTACCACCACACACTCAAAGCCACATATTAACCAGCTTTCAAATACAGAGTCTCAAAGAGGGCCTTACCCATATTACTAACCTTAAATACACATATGTCACACTATACCATAACATAAATCAACCCATTACCATAATATATGCATATATATGTGATCCATCAAATTACGCATCCCGCTCCCAACCTCCTATAACTCTTTACTGTAAATACGGGTCGGGATTAGGCAGGCTTGCTTACAATGGCCTTTCCTATCGCAATTTTGGCATGTATTTCAGGGCTCTGAATTGGCAGCAAAGCCTCTAACTTGTACAAAGAGACCTTACCGTCAATTCGTCCCTCAACTTGCATAGATAAATGGGAGACCCTTCTATATAAATGTCGAGCCTAAAGGCCCATACACACGATAGGACTTTTTGACAACAAGCATGCAAATTAGCTGTTTTAAGGCAACATCCTACTGTGTGTACGCTCCATCGGACAATCGGACAAATGTTGGCTGTGCAAACAGACAAACTTTACGGCAACAAAAGTCCTATGGTGCAAAATCCTATCATGTGTACACAAGTCCATAGGACTTTAGTCCAAAGTACAAACACGCATGCTCAGACCTAATGCAAAAAATCAGACAAAATACAGAATTGACCAAAGGGTGGCGGTAAAGAGCTGAAAAACCACATGATTTGGTGAAAGTTGGCTGAAAAAGTCCTGCCGTGTGTATGCTTAATTAGTTTACCACCAACGCCCTTTGTACAAAAATCCACGGGAAAGTTTGTACAATGTCCAATCGTGTGTATGAGGCTTAACAAATATAACCCTGAAACAATGACAAACCACAAAAATTCATCCCTGTGCCTGGATTTCAGAGACCATGCCCAGGGTATACCATGCACCTCTTGTTAGGTTCAAGGAACACCCTAGTTCCATGACTAACGTTACCTCGGTATCCTTTAGGACAAAGAAACAAACTTGTCTATGTCCAAAATAATACCCAGGTGCTTCCTTCCCAGCAATGATCTCTCCATCCACAACACAGAGTGAAATATCTTTCCAACATTTTTCGTTCACCACCGTGTATTGACCTGGCACCTAAAGGACATCATGGTCATGCTTCCGACAGAGGGAAATATCAACCTGCCTCCAGCTTCCATCCTCTCTGATCACATGTGGGTAATTTAGCCTCAGATGCAACAAGGTAGAATCCCCAGTCAGTAAGCTCACTGATACCACTGAATACACAGACTGAGTCTGCACTTCTGTATATGAAATCAATGAGGCAGCATAACACCTTTCCAAACTAGCACAGCCCATCCAGGCATTCGACCACCAATTTGGATTAGTGTAAACAACGTGCTTTGGCAAAATCTTACTAAGCTGTAATGCTAACTCATAAGGCCACTGCCCATCATACAGAGACTGTGCAATCAGCTTGAAGTTGGTTGATACCTCCACCTGCTCCTGCGTGCACGCCAGAGCCCATAACAGATTTCTGTCCTGTACCATCACACTCGCTACCAACCTCTCAACATGGTTCACAAAATCCGGAGCCACTTTAACCTGGGTATTTATGTGACTTTGTTGAATGCTATTAAGGATGCCACGAATCTCTCTGAGTAACAAAGCCCTGCTTACTGTCTGAAGCTGTGGCTGAGCGTTTGTTCCTCAGGAGACTGATGTCCACTTCATTAAAGCGGGATTCCAGCCGTGAAAAAAAAAATTAATGTCAGCAGCTACAAACACTGTAGCTGCTGACTTTAAATAAGCACACTTACCTGTCCTGGGTGCCCGCGATGTTGGCCGCCCGAGGCTGACCCGTCCCTCGCCTCTCGGGTCCCGGCACCGCCATCCTAACTAAGGGAAACAGGCAGTGGAGCCTTACAGCTTCACTGCCCGTTTCCTACTGCGCATGTCACGCAGCGCTGTGTGAATGGGATGCGATGTGTTGTGGGACACACACAGTTCCCATAACACACCGCGCCCCATTCCCCAGAAGACAACGCAGGGAGGAGAAGACTGAAGATCACTGCCTAGCAACAGCCATTTCACGTAAGTTACAAATTATTATTTTTTTTTCCTCCATTTTTTTAGGTATTTTTTTATGCAATTTTTTTTCAGGGTAGACCTCCACTTTAACAACACCCATCTCAGCTCCGATTCCCCCCAATATAGTGCTGAATACATCCCTCCTCTTTCAGTTACTCCTCAGAAATAAGCGTCCTGCATGCACCTCATTCTGTGTCCGCACATCTCTGGGAGTAAGTCACTGGTACAATGAACGCACTTGATTCAGTGTATACTCAGCACATATAGGATAATAGGCTTTTATCAACCACTGTGAGATGTTGAAGCGCCATGTGGTGAAGGCATACTGTGTCTTGGTAGCCAGCATTTTTTCCCTTTATCTAATGGAGCATGCTCCTGTGTGTAGTCACTGGCATTACCTGTGCAAGGTTTCAACCTCTCAGGCCTGTCTCCCTCATATCCAGCTCCGGTGTCCCACATGTCCAGTACATAGGAACTTCTCAGTAGGACTGCTAAGATTCAGACACCACCCCTACAAGGAAATTTTCACCCGATTGATGTGTCACCTGACCAACAGATATCTTACTATGCATGAGTGCCAGTCTCCTGGGTACCTGAACCATATTAATTTATATTAACCTCCACCTTAAACAAAAAATCTTAAAAGCCAGCAGCTACAAATACTGCAGCTGCTGACTTTTAATAAATGGACACTTACCTGTCCCAGGGTCCAGCGTAGTCGGCAGCCGAAGCCGATCGATCGCTCGTCTCTCGGCTGCCCCCACCTCCATCCCCATTCAGGGAATCAGGAAGTGAAGCGATGCGGCTTCACTGCCCGGTTCCCTACTGCGCATGCGCGAGTCGTGCTGCACGTCTACACTGGTCCCCGTTGTGTTGTGGGAACTGTGTGTTTCCCACAACACAACGGGGGGGGGGGGGGGGCATTTGCGGCTAGCTGCGGCTAGCTATTCCCAGAAGTGGGTGCAGATACCTGTATTATACAGGTATCTGCACCCCACTCCCCCCTGAAAGGTGCCAATTGAGGCACCGGAGGGGGGAGGAATCCGATGAGCAGAAGTTCCACTTTAGGGTGGAACTCCGCTTTAACTCTGGAGATAGACCTCTGTGACTCCCGACTGGTGGTTGCAGTTTTTCACATAGTTGCAATGAAAGCCATGCGCAGAGGAATGCGCATGCATCCCTATTGTTTAAAATATACTGTGCCACCACGGCTTCCAGCCTGTTTGAGAGACTAATGGGTGAAGCCCCATTGTCAAATTTCCCCAAAATCTGGCACAGATTTGTGCAATTTTGTATGGAGAGTGTTGTGGATTGAGTGGTACCCTCCTTTTTTATAATTCCTATTCCTTTCCCTTCCTTTCTGACGCAGGAGTAAAGAGAGAAGAACTCTGATTTGGGGATTCTTCATGATTGCCATCCGAATATACTGGCTGCTGTCCCATCAGCATCCTGTCACCCAGCTCCTGTGTCACAAAGGGATGTATATTGTTGTTAGCACAACAATGGCTGTGCACTTTATCCATTGTGTGTGTTTTCAAAGATAGAATGGCATGATCTTTTTGGGCTAGCTGAGTTTTACATTCTTGTAACTCTCTCTTAAGTATTTCTATCGCAGTTTCATTCCCAGCCTCTCTCTGTCCTAAAGATGCAATACATTGTTCCTTAAACATACATGTTTCCTCCAACTCATCCAATCTCTGTTCCAATACACATTTCTCAGTCACTAATTGTTCAATGTTATCACGAACATTTGCATCTGCCTTTGCAACCATTGTTAATATATTTTTAGTTACACTTTGTACCTTCTCCAAAAATTGCTTTCTCTCAGTACACCATTGTACTTCTTTCGATATAGCAATGTCTTTAATTTTACAATAACATGCATACAACATTGGCCATCTTGGCTTTCCTGCCTTTTTTTGAAGACTTTTTATGTTTTTTTCTGATCATTATGAATATTACATTGTCTCAATAACTCATTAAATTGGTGCATTAAAGCGTTTGCTGGCATAATGTTGAATTTAACACGGGCTTGTTTTTTTAGAAACTCTTCAATGACCTCCATTGATATGCTAATTAGTCTACACTGAGACTCGGTTCACACAGGCGCTGAGGCGACCTGCAAGTCGTGCCGCCCGTGTGTGAACCGGGTCTTAGGCTGCTCAACCAGTCTATACAACAGTTGTTTACACAGACACACCACACAGATTCAAGCTGTTTAAAAGCTAACTTTTACCTGTAGTTCTCCAGCACACAAGGCAGAGCACACTTATCAATGCTCTTCCACACCAGGAGACATGCACACTCTTAATCAATGCCTTACTATCTCCTTATTACCACTGATTTTTAGCCCCCTTAGATCGCAGGCCACATTGAACTTCTATTGGAACAGAGAGCTATTTCACTCTCATGTGGGGAAAAAATAAAAAATAAACTAAAAAAAACCTAATAAATAAAATAAAAATAAAAATCTATATTTCTCCCACTTTCTCCTCAAAGATGTGTGATTTATCCTGTCAATCTGCAGGCTACATCACATAACCAGGGGCGGTCGGCCCTCACTCACCAGCACTATTGCCTGGCTACAATTTGCATTAACAATACAATAAACATTAACACATATACATATACTGTATCAGCCAAAAATCTCAATAGATTTTGCGTGTCCGCTCACTGAAACATTTCATAGAACTTTCAGGACCATTTAAGCAGAGCTTCAGAATTCATGAACCAGAGCAAACCTTGTCCATATTAGAGAAGGCTTTCAGTTCAAGGTGTGTTTGATCCCTAATGCCCCATACACACGATCCAAAAATCGTACGAAAAATGCCGCATTCGAATCGATCGTACGATAGTCGGATCGTTAGTACAGAGCTTTCGAGAGCCGATCAGGACAGTTCATCCGATATTATTCTATCAGACATGCACGGAAATTTACGATGCCAGATCGTACGATTTTCGTTTCATCAGTACACCTATCGTTCGAAAATGCAATACAAATGCATTACAACACATGACATCACTTCCGAATTTTTATACTGTCGTATGGGAATTTTCGTGACTTTAGTAAACTCATCAGATTCGACGTGAGATCAGCATGCAAAAAAAACCGGCCGATCATTCGTCCGATAATCGGATCGTGTGTACGGGGCATTAGCTTATAGGGACTCAAGACAAAAATACATTAGGGTTTGGATTCTGTGCAGAAATAAATTCCACACGCCTTGTCAGGAAATGTTCCATCCTTTTCCCTGTTAATGTTATGTCATCTTTGGGCCGCAGTAATGGCGTCCACCAGCGGATGGATCCTGGCAGTATGGAGCAGGTATTCCCCTCTGCAGACACGTGTCACCTTACGTTAATTAGCAGAGCTGCAGTATAAATACCCCGCAATTGCACACTTATGTTGCCCTGGTATTGTCCTTGAGCCCTGATCTGCATCCTGTTACCCTGATCCTGTAGTCTGAACCTGGAACCTGTTGATCCTGTTTCCTGTCCGTTACCTGAACCCTGAACCCTGGACTCTGGACTCTGAGCCTTGTACCTGACCCGTCCCTCCTGTGATCCATCCATCCTCTCTTGTCCTGTTTATCTCCTTTCCCAGCTACTGATTCCGTGTTTATGACCCCGGCCTGGCTTGACTACGATTCTGGTACTCCCTCTTGCTACATATGCTGGTTGGTTTTATATCACTGATTGTTTGGTTGTTCACTTGTATTTGTGGTGTGTTCACATATGCATTTCCCTTAAATAAACTTACTTTCACCTATTTATGTCTGGTTCACTCTGTCGCAGTCACGCAGTTCTGGTCACATCTGGTTTATGACAGAATACCAGGGCCATCCCTGACCAGAAGTGGCTGCACTGGGGAACCATTTTGATTCAGTTGGTTGCAAACATGAATGCCGATGAGGTTATTTATTTTTCTCTGCTGGCATCTGAAAGTAGTGATTATTGCCGCCAGGCTTTGAAAGGATGGTCTAGTGACCAGTTGTTTGCCACTATATGTTTGGCTCACTCCCTGGTCGATCAGGGTTATATATTGTTTGGGGAGGTGCAGCCTTTGATCAAGATCTGTACTGAGCTGGCCCTGCCCTGTATTCCAGAGGGCCGTGATGATTTCACTCCTCCTTTTGATATGAATCAGGTTGTATCCCTAGTGTGGCTTTTTGAAGATGATCCAGCCGATTTTTGTGAGCACTACTCAGCCTGTTCCCCACAGGTGATTACAGAGTGCATTGTGTCTGCTCAGTCTTTTGTTAGACAGGGAGATTTAAAAGCACAGTTTGTACAACCTATACTTTCAGCATGGTCTGACATGATGCAAGCAGCTCCAGCCAAACAAACCAATTCTGCCACCAAACACCAGCCTACCCAAATGTATTTTTCCCATCACCCATGTCAACCGCAGTTGCAGCTCAGTATACGCTGCTGCCAACCAAATACTCATATTTAGTCTCTGCTCCCTGTACCTATCCTGCATTCAACCCACCTGTCTCTTCTCAGCTGCCCACAAACCCACAGGAACTTCCTCCAGCTACTGTTACCTCTTCTCTGCCATATCCCAATCCTCCTTTCCAGTCTGCGGCACTCCTCACCTACAGAGCTTCAGTGGCTAAGCCAAAGAAAAAACGAAAGTTTCTTCCAACCAAGACGATCCTGCCAGTAACCCAACCTGCCTCCGCACCAGCTAATCCAACCCAGTCTGACATCCCAGTGTCTGCCTTCCAGCCTGATGTCTCTGTGTCCGCCTTCCAGCCTGATGTCTCTGTGCCCGCCTTCCAGCCTGATGTCTCTGTGCCTGCCTTCCAGCCTGATGTCTCTGTGCCCGCCTTCCAGCCTGAAGTCTCTGTGCCTGCCTTCCAGCCTGATGTCTCTGTGCCTGCCTTCCAGCCTGATGTACCTGCCTTTCAGCCTGACGTGCCTACCTTCCAGTCAGATGTGTCCGCCTTCCAGCCTGATGTATCGGTGCCTGCCTTCCAGCCTGATGTATCGGTGCCTGCCTTCCAGCCTGATGTATCGGTGCCTGCCTTCCAGCCTGACGTCTCGGTGCCTGCCTTCCAGCCTGACGTCTCGGTGCCTGCCTCCCAGCCTGACGTCTTGGTGCCAGTGTTCCAGCCGGAAGTGCCTGCTCTCCAGCCTGATGAGCCCGCTGCCCAACCTGATGAGCCAGCTGCCGAGCTTGAAGCGCCCATGCCTGCTGCCGAGCTTGAAGCGCCCATGCCTGCTGCCCAGCTTGAAGCGCCCATGCCTGCTGCCCAGCTTGAAGCGCCCATGCCTGCTGCCCAGCTTGAAGTGCCACCTGCTGCCCAGCCTGATGTGCCACCTGCTGCCCAGCCTGATGTGCCACCGTCTGCTGCCCAGCCTGATGTGCCACCGTCTGCTGCCCAGCCTGAGGTGCCAGTGTCTGCTACTCAGCCTGTTGTACCAATGCCTGTGCCCGCTGTCCAGTTTGAGGTCCCAGTGCCTGCTGCTCAGCCTGAAATCCCAGTGTCCATGCTCCAGTCTGACGCTCCAGTGACTACTGCCCAGTCTGATGCACCCGTTGTTCAGCCTGTTGTGCCACCACCTGTTGTTCTGCCTGATGTGCCAGCACCTGTGTCTGCTGTCCAGCCTGAAGGTCCAGTACCTGCTGCCTGGTCTGATGTCTCGGTACCCGCTGTCCAGTCCGATGAGCCTGCTGCCCAGCTCGAGGACCCGGAGCCTGCTGTCTGGCCTGATGTGCCCGCTGTCTGCCCTGAGGTGCCTGCCTTCCAGCCTGACGTCTCGGTGCCTGCCTTCCAGCCTGAAATCTCGGTGCCTGCCTTCCATCCTGACGTCTCGGTGTCTGCCTTCCAGCCTGACGTCTCGGTGCCTGCCTTCCAGCCTGACGTCTCGGTGCCTGCCTTCCAGCCTGACGTCTCGGTGCCTGCCTTCCAGCCTGACGTCTCGTGCCTGCCTCCCAGCCTGACGTCTCGGTGCCTGCCTCCCAGCCTGACGTCTCGTGCCTGCCTCCCAGCCTGACGTCTCGGTGCCTGCCTCCCAGCCTGACGTCTCGGTGCCTGCCTCCCAGCCTGACGTCTCGTGCCTGCCTCCCAGCCTGACGTCTCGGTGCCTGCCTCCCAGCCTGACGTCTCGGTGCCTGCCTCCCAGCCTGACGTCTCGTGCCAGTGTTCCAGCCGGAAGTGCCAGTGCTTGCTCTCCAGCTTGATGAGCCTGCTCTCCAGCCTGATGTGCCCGCTCTCCAGCCTGATGTGCCCAGTCTCCAGCCTGATGAGCCCGCTGCCCAGCCTGATGAGCCCGCTGCCGAGCTTGAAGCACCCATGCCTGCTGCCCAGCTTGAAGCGCCCATGCCTGCTGCCCAGCTTGAAGCGCCCATGCCTGCTGCCCAGCTTGAAGCGCCCATGCCTGCTGCCCAGCTTGAAGTGCCCATGCCTGCTGCCCAGCTTGAAGTGCCCATGCCTGCTGCCCAGCCTGATGTGCCACCTGCTGCCCAGCCTGATGTGCCACCGTCTGCTTCCCAGCCTGATGTGCCACCATCTGCTGCCCAGCCTGAGGTGCCAGTGTCTGCTACTCAGCCTGTTGTACCAATGCCTGTGCCCGCTGTCCGGTTTGAGGTCCCAGTGCCTGCTGCTCAGCCTGACATCCCAGTGTCCATGTTCCAGTCTGACGCTCCAGTGACTACTGCCCAGTCTGATGCACCTGTTGTTCAGCCTGTTGTGCCACCACCTGTTGTTCTGTGTCTGCTGCCCAGTCTGAAGGTCCAGTACCTGCTGCCTGGTCTGATGTCTCAGTACCCGCTGTCCAGTCCGATGGGCCTTCTGCCCAGCTCGAGGTCCCGGAGCCCGCTGTCTGGCCTGAGGTGCCCTCTGTCTGCCCTGAGGTGCCTGATGCCCAGCCTGAAGTGCCTGTGGCCCAGCCTGACGTACCCCCATCTGTTGTTCTGTTTGATGCCATAGACTATGGACAATTACAACCAGTTGGAGCGTCCGGAGGCCGCTCCTTTGAGGGGGGGTACTGTCAGGAAATGTTCCATCCGCTGGTAATATCTGTTATTCGGCATGCAGTACTGAGGTCCACCAGCAGGTGTCTCCTGGCAGTTTGGAACTGTCAGGAGAGCTTTTCCCTGTTAATGTTATGTCATCTTTGGGCCGCAGTACTGGCGTCCACCAGCGGATGGATCCTGGCAGTATGGAGCAGGTATACCCCTCTGCAGACAGGTGTCACCTGACGTTAATTAGCAGAGCTGCAGTATAAATACCCGGCAATTTCACACTTATGTTGCCCTGGTTGTCCTTGAGCCCTGATCTGCATCCTGTTACCCTGATCCTGTAGTCTGAACCTGAACCTGGAACCTGTTGATCCTGTTTCCTGTCCGTTACCTGAACCCTGAACCCTGGACTCTGAGCCTTGTACCTGACCCGTCTCTCCTGTGATCCATCCATCCTCTCTTGTCCTGTTTATCTCCCTTCCCAGCTACTGATTCCGTGTTTATGAACCCGGCCTGGCTTGACTACAATTCTGGTACTCCCTCTTGCTACATATGCTGGTTGGTTTTATATCACTGATTGTTTGGTTGTTCACTTGTATTTGTGGTGTGTTCACATAAGCATTTCCCTTAAATAAACTTGTGGAATGGCGCCAAACTTCAGTACTTAAAAATCTCCAAAGGTGACGCTTTAAATTTTTTTTTCTAATGCCGCGTACATATGAGCGGACTTTCCGGCAGACTTGGTTCGGCGGACCGGACCCCATCGGACAATTTGATTGTGTGTGGGCTCCAGCTGACTTTTTTCCCAAAAGTCAGACGAACCTAGAAATAAAACATGTTTCAAATCTTTCTGACGGACTCGAGTCCGGTCGAAGAATCCACTCGTCTGTATGCTAGTCCAACGGACTAAAACCGATGCTAGGGCAGCTATTGGCTACTGGCTATCAACTTCCTTATTTTAATCCAGTTGTACGTCATCACGTACAAATCCGTCAGACTTTGGTGTGATTGTGTGTAGGCAAGTCCGTTCGTTAGGAAAGTCCGTTGGAATTTGGCCGAAAGTCCGTCGGATAGACCGTCGGACCAGTCCGGTCAAAAAGTCCGCTCGTGTGTACGCGGCATTACGATCGGGGTGTATGTAACCTGTATGTATCTGGCTCTGATTCTATCTAGTGCCTCACCAGCCACTGACCTCACCGTACGTCCCTGCCGCTGACATCCGCTGCTCCATAGGGGTGAATGGAGCGTCTGATCAGGTCCGCCTGAAAAACTGACAGTTGGACCTGATTGGAAAGCCCGTGTGAAAGCGCCCTAACCCAGAACAACCAACAAGAATTCATTATTACTGAAGTCAGGCTTACAAGACCAATACTTGTTGCTTCCCTTTACAAAACCTCTCTATGCTCCCTTTAATCTAAGTTTTATAAAATCGCTTGCAAGCTTTGTACAGTACATTGTAGCCTTTAATTACATGACATTGTGTCTTGCAACCCCCTTGTCCCCTTTCCTAATGATAGAAACGACCCTGCATTATCATAAATATATATTACTTTCACTGTATCACTGTTCTATGTTTTCCTACACCCCCACACACAGAGATGATTATTTTTTCATCCTGCCTACAGTTTGCTCTCTCCTGAGCATTTTGTTGGTTCTTACTGATAATATTAATTCAGCTCAAAAACATGTTGATTGAGATCTATGCTGTTAAGTCATCAAAGCCCTAAAAGTCATAAATTGTTTTATGATCTATATGTGAGAACTTTCATATGCCATACAGAAGTGACAGGTGTTGCAGATAGACAGCTTGGTGAAGACAGGTAGAGCAAACAGTACTCAGAATGCAGGTGTTGACAGCCATCAGCAGATGGTTTTATTGGTAAAACAACTTACAGTAAAAGTGTGATTTGTATTTGGTAGAAGCAGACTCACAAACAAAAATGTTGGAGTCTTAAAGCTGGTGTTATATTTTAAAGCTAAACTCCAGGAATTAGACAAGCTGCTACTGTCAGCCAAGTCCTGTGATTAGGGATTTGGGGGAGGGGCCAAGATGCGCTGTGTGTGCCAACTTGGGAGCGTGCCTGCATGTGTGTCCTTATAGGAAATGGCTTCCTATGGTGGCAGACAAAGGAAAGGCAGAGCAAAAAGTGCCAGTAGGGGATCCCAGAAGAGGAGGTTCAGGGCTGCTCTGTACAATACCCTTTCACATAGCAAGTAAGAATGTGGGTGGTGCCCATACAGGGGTGGGGAGAGCGCTCACTAGTGCCCCCAGAGAAGCCTTTTGACTCCAAGATGGTGAGAAATAAGATTCTTTGGTCTGATGAGACCAAGATAGAACTTTTTGGCCTTAATTCTAAGCGGTATGTGTGGAGAAAACCAGGCACTGCTCATCACCTGTCCAATACAGTCCCAACAGTGAAGCATGGTGGTGGCAGCATCATGCTGTGGGGGTGTTTTTCAGCTGCAGGGACAGGACAACTGGTTGCAATCGAGAAAAAGATTAATGCGGCCAAGTACAGGGATATCCTGAACGAAAACCTTCTCCAGAGTGCTCAGGACCCCAGACTGGGCCGAAGGTTTACCTTCCAACAAGACAATGACCCTAAGCACACAGCTAAAATAACGAAGGAGTGGCTTCACAACAACTCCTTGACTGTTCTTGAATGGCCCAGCCAGAGCCCTGACTTAAACCCAATTGAGCATTTCTGGAGAGACCTAAAAATGGCTGTCCACCAACGTTTACCATCCAACCTGACAGGACTGGAGAGGATCTGCAAGGAGGAATGGCAGAGGATCCACAAATCCAGGTGTGAAAAACGTGTTGCATCTTTCCCAAAAAGACTCATGGCTGTATTAGATCAAACGGGTGCTTCTACTAAATACTGTGGACCATGTGATATTTTAGTTTTTCTTTTTTAATAAATCTGCAAAAATATCAACAATTCTGTTTTTCTGTCAATATGGGGTGCTGTGTGTACATTAATGAGGAAAAAAAATGAACTTAAATGATTTTAGCAAATGGCTGCAATATAACAAAGAGTGAAAAATTCAAGGAGGTCCGAATACTTTCCGTCCCCACTGTATATATAAAAAAGTTCTTTACGAAATGTATTTAAGTATAACTAATGAACAGTTCAATGTAGATGTTTCCAAAACATATTCCAGTATAAGTTATTCTATATGCCCCTTGGTGCTCCTGCCCCTTGAGGTAGTCATACCTTATATAGGTAAGAAGTCCTTTGGACTTTATAAGTCAAAAGCATACCCCTAGAACCCAGACTAGGTTCCCGCTAAGGGGTGGTGAAATGGCAAATAATTAATCACATTCTTAGCAGCATGCTTGTTTATCAGATGAGGTAACAGAGAACCAAACCTCCATTGGCATCAACAAGAGGTGTTAACGCTTACCTCTCAGGGAGTACCACCTCAGCAGGGCAACACAACTAAACAGAATAATGCACCCAAATTACACCACACAAGTTCAACGCACATATACCAACTTGGAAAAAATCAACAGTTGACCAAAGCATAAAAACACTTTACAGCCACCTGCTTACAGGCATAACATGTTTTATTTTTTAATTAAAAAAAATTAGTTTACAACAGCTTTAAATCATCTTTTTGGGGGGCTTTTCCTAACCATATTTTTTAAAACCAAGTTAAAAAAACATCAGTGGGTATCCCTTACAAGGGTTTTTCAGCATTTCTCTTCCATTCAAAGAAATATACATTCCGCAGCCTGTAGGCAGGTTGTAATCTGTTTGCCTTAGTGAGTCAGAGGCTCAGTTCTGGGGCTTTTTGGTCCCACTTGTGGTATAAAAAGGGGGACGGCTGAGGTCCAGGGGCCTGCTCTCCTCCTAATTTGGCTCATGGTTTCGGGGCTCCTGAGCTTTGCAGTCTGCTGGAGTCAATGGAATCCCGGAGGCCATCCAGGTCATGGAGAACGCCCGCATGGACTACCACCTCACAGATGTATGCCTGGCCAGCCACACAACTGTAGTTAGGATTAGAGATTGGACATTGTTCAAATTGGACAAATTAAGTTACATTAACTGTTCCAAACCTGGAGTGCATGTTGGTTCTAGCGTACCTAAAGAATCAGGGTCTGTAAAGCACAAAGGGTTATGAAGTAACACTGTTTCAAAAGGGTTTACCCACAAGACAAGTAAGAGAATTGCCATTGCTAAGAGCAACCAAGCACAAGTTCAAGATACAAGGCAACCAGTCATTAGGAGTGGTACCTGGTAAAGTGACAGGTCCTCCAGTAGCGAGGGGGTCATTGTCTGGCTCCTTCCCTAGTGGTCGGTGTCCATTAACAATCAGAACAGAACATGCATTATAGAGATCCATGGACTGGTCACATAGATACAGGAAGTGAAAAAGTTAAAATCGAGCATGCACAAGGTCCACGCTAGTGCTCAGCAGGACCCCATTCTGCTACTGGGAGTGAGGTAACAGAGATACGCTGGACTGGTGGAATGGGCGCAGGCTCAGCACATCCCTTCAAATGCAATATCTACTAAAGTTACAGTGTGTAGTGACATGGGGTTTTACCCCATCGACAGAGCATTCCCCGGGTCGGTGACATCACAAGGGGCGGAGTTATGCGCTGACATCACTGGGTGACTCCACCCCTTAGCTATTTAAGAAATGTCAGACAGCGGGGCAGGCAGTCGGTGGGAGCGTTTGACAAGGCCAGAGTTTGTTTTTTGTTTTTTTGCTTTTTTTGGGTGGGGCGGTGTCAGACTTGCATGTACCTGACTGACGAACCTGATATAGCAGGGGAAGGCCTCCCGTACGTATCTGGTTCCCGGCCCCTGGTAGTGTAAACAGAAGGCACAGGAGCGCAGAGTGGTAAGAGAGCCTGGCGGGTGACTTGCGGAGGTAAGGCCCAGGATCCTGATGCGAATGGTCTGGAAGTACTTAGGGGCCTAGGCAGCCGGTGCAGAGCAGGAGCAGAGAGGGCAGGTCCGGTCACAGGCAGAGTTGGCAACAAACGGTCAGCAAGGTACAGAGGAACAGGCAGGCTCAAAGTCCGGGTCACAGGCAGGGTTGGCAACAGGCAGGCAACGTGGTACAAAGCAGCAGGCAGATTCGTGGTCAAGGGAAGCCGGGGTCAGGTGCAGGCAGATGACAGAGAGGAGTCCAAAGACAGGCCGGGGTCACAAGGAGATCAGACAAGCAAACAGGAAGCAAACAGCAAACAGGAACTAAGGAACTGGGAGCTGCAGATCGGACAGCACCGAGCAGAAGGTTCCAGCAAGCTAAATAGGGCGATTGGCGCCAGAGTTCCCAATAGCAGATCCCTTCTGAGACCTTCTCTGACAGTGCCCCCTCCTAAAGGGCAGCCTCCGGATGCCCATCTGGGCCAGTCTATCAGTGTGGGTACTCCAGAAATCTCTTAATAGTTCCTTAGTGTGCAGATTGCTTTCTGGTTCCCAGGAATTATCTTCTGGTCCATACCCCCTCCATTTGATCAAGTATTGGACTTGATTGTGTCTCTTCCTGCAGTCCAGGATTGCTGCCACCTCAAATGTCTCGTTGTCCACGATTACAGGTTCAGGTGGGCCGGTATTACGACCCGAAAAGGAATAGGGAATAACAGGTTTCAGCAAGGATACGTGGAAGACTGGGTGAACCTTTAATGTATTGGGTAAGTCCAGCTCATAGGTCACGTCATTAATCTTCCTCTTGATTGGAAAGGGACCCATGAATTTGGGACCCAACTTCTTTGAGGGACAGGTCATCTTTAAGTTAAGGGTAGACAGCCAAACCTGGTTACCAGGCACCAGAATGAGTTCTCCACGCTTCTTCCTATCAAAGATTCTTTTATTATATTCTTGGGTTTTAGCCATGGTTTCAGGTAGTAGTTTATTGTTGGTGAAGAAGAAGTCCTTTGTTTCAGAAGCTGCGGGAATAGAGCACTCAGGTAAGGATTCAGGCAGGAATGACGGGTGAAAGCCATAATTGACGAAGATAGGTGTCTGTTTGATTGCTGAGTGCACAGAGTTGTTATATGCAAACTCAGCAATAGGCAGAAGAGAGACCCAATCGTCCTGTGAGAAGGTGGAAAAGCATCGGAGGTATTGCTCCAGAGTTTGATTAGTTCTCTCTGTCTGCCCATTTGTCTGGGGATGGTAGGCAGATGAGAACGCCAATTCAATTTCAAGTGAGCCACAGAGAGCCTTCCAGAACCTGGAAGTGAACTGCACACCTCTGTCGGAGACTATACTTGATGGTACTCCATGTAGTCTCACGATTTCTCTGACGAAAATTTTTGCAGTTTCTACGGCAGAAGGCGTGACTTTCATGGGTAGAAAATGAGCCATCTTAGACAACCTATCCACAATGATGAAGATGGTGGAAAAACCTTCTGCCAGAGGGAGTTCTACAATAAAGTCCATCGCAATCATCTTCCAGGGTCTTTCTGGGACGGATAAGGGTTTTAGTAGACCCCAGGCCTTTGTCCGACTATTCTTGTTCCGAGCACAGGTGGTGCAGGACTCCACATAGCTTTTGCAATCTTTTACCAATTGAGGCCACCAAAATGTACGTTGCACGAGCTCTGTTATCTTCCGTATGCCAAAATGGCCAGCCAATTTATGGTCATGGCAGAGTTCCAGTACTGCCACTCTTAGACTCTCTGGGACCATGATCTTGTCTTTGTACCGGAAAAAACCATTTTGCAAACTTATGTTGATTCTTGTAGGTGGGGACAGATTCCTGGAGGCTTGTTTAATTTGGGATATGATATCCCCCTGTAGCAGCAGAGAATTTCCAGCAGGAAGGATGGTGTCTGAGGGTAAAGGTTCCTCGGAATCCTGGAACATGCGAGACAATGCCTCTGATTTAATATTCTTGGAGCCAGGCCTGTACGTGATGTGAAACTGGAATCTAGAGAAGAACAGAGCCCATCTTGCCTGCCGAGGTCTCAGTCTCTTGGCTGTTCTCAAGTACTCAAGGTTTTTGTGGTCAGTATAGACCAAAATGGGATGTGCAACACCCTCTAAAAGATAACGCCACTCTTCCAATGCGGCCTTAATGGCAAGAAGCTCTCTATCTCCAACGTCGTAGTTCTTTTCAGCAGTGGAAAGTTTCCGAGAGAAAAAGGCCACTGGATAGAGTAGGGACTTGGCACCCTGCCGCTGAGAGAGTACTGCCCCTACTGCAACCTCTGAAGCGTCCACTTCAAGGACGAAAGGCAAGGCAGGGTTTGGATGTTTCAGGATGGAAACGGAGGTAAATAACTCTTTAAGTTTGTCAAAAGCAGATTGCGCCTCGGTAGACCAACAAAATCGGTTCCCTTGCTTGGTTAGTTCAGTGATTGGCGTAATAATTGCAGAAAAGCCTTTAATGAACTTGCGGTAAAAATTGGCGAAACCAATGAAGCGTTGGACCCCTTTTTTATCGGAGGGAGCGGGCCAGTCAAGAATAGCTGCCACTTTTTGCGGCTCCATTTTAATGCCATCACTAGCAATGATTAGGCCGAGGAACTGGATGCATTGGCATTCAAATTCACATTTTTCTAATTTGGCATAAAGTCTGTGCTGCCTGAGCAGGGTTAGTACATTTCGGACATGCCTGCGATATTCAATGACTGAGGAGGAGAAGATCAAAATGTCGTCTAGATATACTATAACATATAAGTCCAGGAGGTCACGGAAAATATTGTTAACGAAGTGTTGAAACATTGCAGGCCCATTGCACAGACCAAAGGGCAATGACAAGATATTCAAAGTGCCCAAACCGGTACGAAAGGCAGTTTTCCATTCATTTCTCTCTCTGATGCGGATTAGGTTATAGTACGGTGACCAGACGTCCCCGGTTTCCGGGGACAGTCCCCGGACTGAGGACATGGTCCCCGGTCCAAGACTGTCCCCTGATTTGTCCCCGGATTGCAGGCAGGGGCCGCCGGGTCCAACTCCGGGCTGCAGTCACAGCTGTTCTCCCCCTGTAGTGCCGATCCAGCCCAAATCCCACCGAGCGGCACACAGCTGATTGCACAAAGACACACAGCTGTGCTTGCCGCTCTGCTGAATGGAAGAAAGGAGAAGGGAGGGGGCGGGGCCCAGACTGACACTCGAGGAGCATTCAGAGGCCACACTACACCCAACCATTGGCTGCAGCCTGCAGGGAGACTACACGTGATGGACAGCCAGAACCAAACTGAGGTACAGAGAGGGGGGGGGTTTACAGAGGGAGAGGGGGGTTACAGTATACAGAGAGGAAGAGGGGGGTTACAGTATACAGAGAGGGAGGGGGATTACAGTATACAGAGAGGGAGAGGGGGTTACAGTATACAGAGAGGGAGGGGGGTTACAGTATACAGAGAGGGAGGGGGGGTTACAGTATACAGAGAGGGGGGGTTACAGTATACAGAGAGGGGGGGATTACAGTATACAGAGAGGGAGAGGGGGGTTACAATATACAGAGAGGAGGGGGGGGTTACAGTATACAGAGAGGGAGGGGGGTTACAGTATACAGAGAGGGAGGGGGGTTACAGTATACAGAGAGGGAGGGGGGTTACAGTATACAGAGAGGGAAGGGGGATTACAGTATACAGAGAAGAAGGGGGGGTTACAGTATACAGAGAGGGAAGGGGGATTACAGTATACAGAGAGGGAGAGGGGGGTTACAATATACAGAGAGGAGAGGGGGGTTACAGTATACAGAGAGGGAGGGGGGTTACAGTATACAGAGAGGGAGGGGGGTTACAGTATACAGAGAGGGAGGGGGGTTACAGTATACAGAGAGGAGAGGGGGGTTACAGTATACAGAGAGGGAGGGGGGTTACAGTATACAGAGAGGGAGGGGGGGTTACAGTATACAGAGAGGGAGAGGGGGGTTACAGTATACAGAGAGGAGAGGGGGGTTACAGTATACAGAGAAGAAGGGGGGGTTACAGTATACAGAGAGGGAAGGGGGATTACAGTATACAGAGAGGGAGAGGGGGGTTACAGTATACAGAGAGGGAGGGGGGGTTACAGTATACAGAGAGGGAGGGGGGTTACAGTATACAGAGAGGGGGGGATTACAGTATACAGAGAGGGAGAGGGGGGTTACAATATACAGAGAGGGAAGGGGGGTTACAGTATACAGAGAGGGAGGGGGGTTACAGTATACAGAGAGGGAGGGGGGTTACAGTATACAGAGAGGGAGAGGGGTGTTACAGTATACAGAGAGGAGAGGGGGGTTACAGTATACAGAGAGGGAGAGGGGGGTTACAGTATACAGAGAGGAGAGGGGGGTTACAGTATACAGAGAGGAGAGGGGGGTTACAGTATACAGAGAAGAAGGGGGGTTACAGTATACAGAGAGGGAAGGGGGCTTACAGTATACAGAGAGGGAGAGGGGAGTTACAGTATACAGAGAAGAAGGGGGGGTTACAGTATACAGAGAGGGAGGGGGGTTACGGTATACAGAGAGGGAGGGGGGGTTACAGTATACAGAGAGGGAGGGGGGTTACGGTATACAGAGAAGAAGGGGGGGTTACAGTATACAGAGAGGGAAGGGGGATTACAGTATACAGAGAGGGAGAGGGGGGTTACAATATACAGAGAGGAGAGGGGGGTTACAGTATACAGAGAGGGAGGGGGGTTACAGTATACAGAGAGGGAAGGGGGATTACAGTATACAGAGAAGAAGGGGGGGTTACAGTATACAGAGAGGGAAGGGGGATTACAGTATACAGAGAGGGAGAGGGGGGTTACAATATACAGAGAGGAGAGGGGGGTTACAGTATACAGAGAGGGAGGGGGGTTACAGTATACAGAGAGGGAGGGGGGTTACAGTATACAGAGAGGGAGGGGGGTTACAGTATACAGAGAGGAGAGGGGGGTTACAGTATACAGAGAGGGAGGGGGGTTACAGTATACAGAGAGGGAGGGGGGGTTACAGTATACAGAGAGGGAGAGGGGGGTTACAGTATACAGAGAGGAGAGGGGGGTTACAGTATACAGAGAAGAAGGGGGGGTTACAGTATACAGAGAGGGAAGGGGGATTACAGTATACAGAGAGGGAGAGGGGGGTTACAGTATACAGAGAGGGAGGGGGGGTTACAGTATACAGAGAGGGAGGGGGGTTACAGTATACAGAGAGGGGGGGATTACAGTATACAGAGAGGGAGAGGGGGGTTACAATATACAGAGAGGGAAGGGGGGTTACAGTATACAGAGAGGGAGGGGGGTTACAGTATACAGAGAGGGAGGGGGGTTACAGTATACAGAGAGGGAGAGGGGTGTTACAGTATACAGAGAGGAGAGGGGGGTTACAGTATACAGAGAGGGAGAGGGGGGTTACAGTATACAGAGAGGAGAGGGGGGTTACAGTATACAGAGAGGAGAGGGGGGTTACAGTATACAGAGAAGAAGGGGGGTTACAGTATACAGAGAGGGAAGGGGGCTTACAGTATACAGAGAGGGAGAGGGGAGTTACAGTATACAGAGAAGAAGGGGGGGTTACAGTATACAGAGAGGGAGGGGGGTTACGGTATACAGAGAGGGAGGGGGGGTTACAGTATACAGAGAGGGAGGGGGGTTACGGTATACAGAGAGGGAGGGGGGGTTACAGTATACAGAGAGGGGGGGGGGTTACGGTATACAGAGAGGGAGAGGGGGGTTAAGGTATACAGAGAGGGAGAGGGGGTTACAGTATACAGAGAGGGAGAGGGGGGTTACAGTATACAGAGAGGGAGAGGGGGGTTACAGTATACAGAGAGGGAGGGGGGGTTATAGTATACAGAGAGGGAGAGGGGAGGTTACAGTATACAGAGAGGGAGAGGGGGGTTACCTTATACAGAGAGGGAGAGGGGGGTTACAGTATACAGAGAGGGAGGGGGGGTTACAGTATACAGAGAGGGAGGGGGGTTACAGTATACAAAGAGGAGGGGGGGGTTACAGTATATACAGAGGGGGTTACAGTATATACAGAGAGGGGGGTTACAGTATAGAGAGAGGGCAAGGGTTACAGTATAGAGAGAGAGGGGAGATACAGAATATACAGAGAGATGGGGAGGGGGTACAGTATATACAGAGAGATGGGGAGGGGGTACAGTATATACAGAGAGATAGTGGTGTTACAGTATACAGAGAGGGGGACTTACAGTATACAGAGAGGGAGGGGGGTTACAGTATACAGAGGGGGGTTACAGTATATACAGAGAGGAGGGTTACAGAATATACAGAGGGGGTTACAGTATATACAGAGGGGGTTACAGTATATACAGAGAGGGCAAGGGTTACAGTATAGAGAGAGGGGGGATACAGTATATACAGAGAGATGGGGAGGGGGTACAGTATATACATAGAGATGGGGGTTACAGAGAGGGGGGTGTTACAGTATACATAGAAGGGGTTACAGTTTATACAGAGGGGGGGTTGCAGTATTTATAGAGAGAGAGGGGAGATAAAGTATATATAGAGACAGGGGGATACAGTATATACACAGAGGGGGATGCAGTATATACATAGCGGGGATACAGTATATACAGTATACAGAGAGGGGGGATACAGTATATACACAGAGAGAGTGGGAGTACAGTATATACATAGGGAGGGGGATACAGTATATACACAGAGAGGGGGATACAGTATATACACTGAAAGGGGGATACAGTATATACACAGAGAGGGGGATACAGTATATACACTGAAAGGGGGATACAGTATATTCAGAGAGAGAGGGGGGTACAGTATATGCAGAGAGAGAGGTGGGTACAGTATATGCAGAGAGAGAAAGGGGAGTCAGGACCGTTTTTAAGGCAGGGCAAAAGGGGCAGCTGCCCTGGGCCCCATCATTGTAGTGGGGCCCAAAGCAGCTGCCTCATACTTGCCAACTATCCCAGTTTAAATTCCCTTATCCCCTGAAGTTTTAGTCCCGTGCTGCGTCCCAATATCTCAGTGTAAACTTCTGCTGCTGCCCAGCTTTATGTAAATAGTCATGGACTGCGGCATTGATATGTAAATAGAGCTGGCATTCATATGTATATCATGTCCCCCTGAGGTCACATCCACCATCACTGCTGCTGAATGCTGCCCACTGGGGAGGTAAAGGGAGCATGCTTGAAAGTCCTGCCTACAGCTGTGGTCATTAAGCTTAACATCAGCCTGTTCTGCAAAAGTAAGCAAATTGGAGGTGGAACCCTTTTTCAAAATAACATGGTGCCACAGCACCCTGAATTTTGGTGCATGTGAATACGCAGGCAGGCAGTGAGGAGATGATGTGCTGTAACCTTTACCAACCAATCAGTGAGCAGTAATGCTGTGCACTAACCTCTTGCAACCAATCAGTGAGCAGTAATAATGTGTAGTAACCGCTAACAACCAATTAGTGAGTACTATAGATGTTCAGTAACCTCTAGCAATCAATCAGTGAGCAGTATTGATGTACAGTAATCTCTAGCAACCAATCAACAAGCAGAAATCATGTACTGTAACAGTGAGCCGTAATGTGTGCTGTAACCTCTAGCAGCCAGTCAGTGAGCGGTAATGAAACACTGTAACCTCTGGCAACCAATCACAATCGCTGCCTGATCTGATTCGCGAAAATTGCGAAATTGCGTAGAAGAGGGGGCCCAAGTAAATGTTTGCCCGGGGTCCAATCAATATTAAAGACGGCCCTGAGGGGAGTGGTACATTCAATACAGAAAGAGGGGGGAGATGCAGTATATACAGAGAGAGGGGGGGGTACAGTATATACAGAGACAGAGGGGAGATGCATTATGTACAGAGAGAGAGGGTACAGTATATACAGAGAGGGAGGGAGATACAGTATATAGAAATATATAATTATATATAATATCAATAAATGCATCTTATCTTCTTAACATTTGGTAGTCATATCCCAAAAAATTATTAGAAGTATTTTCTTTATCTCATGGGCAAAATGTGAGAAATAACATGTATATCATACAATCACGCCACAAACACATACGCTGCATATATCATTTGATGAAAATGTGCTTATAAAATACCATTTGCCAAAAAAAAAAAAATGTCCCTGGATTTCATTTTAAAAATCTTGTCACCTTAGGTTATAGGCCCCACGGAGATCGAGTTTAGTGAAGATTGTTGCAGAACCTAGTCTTTGGAAGAGTTCGGGTACAAGAGGTAAGGGATAGCGATTCTTGATAGTTATTTTATTCAGTTCTCTATAGTCGATACAAGGCCGAAGAGAGTGGTCCTTCTTCTCCATGAAGAAAATGCCGGCCCCGGCCGGTGAGGTGGATGGACGGATGAATCCTCTCTTCAGGTTCTCATCAATATAGGTTTTGAGAGTACCCAGCTCCTGCTCTGTTAACGGGAAGATTCGTCCAAAAGGAACTTCAGACCCAGGCAAAAGTTCTATCGGGCAATCATAAGGTCTGTGAGGAGGAAGGGTTTCCGCCCCCTTTTTACTGAAGACATCAAGAAAATCCCGATACGGTGAGGGAATCGCTTGCTGCGATTCGGTGTCCATGTCCAGACACATGAGTTGGGAGGAATCTGCAGAGGTACTGTGCAAACAGCACTGTTGACAATAGTTGGAGCAGAACCTAATTTCTCCGGAAACCCAATCAATACTAGGATTATGGGCTTGTAGCCACGACATTCCCAAAATTATAGGAAAAAGTGGAGAAGAGATTGCATCCAAACAAAGGAATTCTCAGTGATGAGTGTTCATAATGGCCAACAGAGGAATAGTTTCCTGGGTGATGGGACCAGAGATAAGGGTGGAACCATCAGCGAGGTGGACCGCAAGTCCCTGTGATTTTGCTTGGAGGGGAATGCGGTGATTAGCGGCAAAGGTTAGGTCTATGAAGCAGCTACCAGCTCCAGAGTCAATTATGACCGAGACTGTAAGATCCTGTCCTGGAAGCTGTAGAACAATGGGGATTAGCTGATTAGCAGGGTTATGCAAGGCAGGTGCACACTTAGTAGAGGTGGAAAGAGACTTACGTGTCTTGTTAGGGCAAGATCTCACGTAGTGACCTGACTCCCCACAATACATGCATAGATTGTTGACCCGTCGACGCTGCCATTCTTCAGGCGTGAGAGATGGTCGGAGAAGGCCAAGCTGCATTGGCTCAGGAGAATCAAGCACCGAGGTAGGCGGTACATGAGGGCTTGGGCTGACAAAGCTGGTGGCACTAGGGACCTTTGGGAGGACCCAGGTGGGATGGAACTGATTGGTGTTTTTTTTCGGAGCGGCGCTCTCTGAGGCGCTGGTCTATCTGGACGGACAGATTGATAAGGTCCTCCAATGTTTGTGGTACTCCAACCCGCATCAACTCATCTTTAAGCGAATCGGAAAGACCCATGCGAAATTGGTAATGCAGGGGCGCGTCGTTCCAATCCGTGTCCGAACTCCAACGCCTGAATTCCAGGACATAATCTTCTGCGGGTCTACGCCCTTGTTGTAGGGCGTGCAAGGCAGACTCAGCGGTGGCTCTCAACTGGGGGTCCTCATATAGTTGGGACCAGGGCCGTCTTTAATATTGATTGGACCCCGGGCAAACATTTACTTGGGCCCCCTCTTCTACGCAATTTCGCAATTTTCGCGAATCAGATCAGGCAGCGATTGTGATTGGTTGCCAGAGGTTACAGTGTTTCATTACCGCTCACTGACTGGCTGCTAGAGGTTACAGCACACATTACGGCTCACTGTTACAGCACATGATTTCTGCTTGTTGATTGGTTGCTAGAGATTACTGTACATCAATACTGCTCACTGATTGATTGCTAGAGGTTACTGAACATCTATAGTACTCACTAATTGGTTGTTAGCGGTTACTACACATTATTACTGCTCACTGATTGGTTGCAAGAGGTTAGTGCACAGCATTACTGCTCACTGATTGGTTGGTAAAGGTTACAGCACATCATCTCCTCACTGCCTGCCTGCGTATTCACATGCACCAAAATTCAGGGTGCTGTGGCACCATGTTATTTTGAAAAAGGGTTCCACCTCCAATTTGCTTACTTTTGCAGAACAGGCTGATGTTAAGCTTAATGACCACAGCTGTAGGCAGGACTTTCAAGCATGCTCCCTTTACCTCCCCAGTGGGCAGCATTCAGCAGCAGTGATGGTGGATGTGACCTCAGGGGGACATGATATACATATGAATGCCAGCTCTATTTACATATCAATGCCGCAGTCCATGACTATTTACATAAAGCTGGGCAGCAGCAGAAGTTTACACTGAGATATTGGGACGCAGCACGGGACTAAAACTTCAGGGGATAAGGGAATTTAAACTGGGATAGTTGGCAAGTATGAGGCAGCTGCTTTGGGCCCCACTACAATGATGGGGCCCAGGGCAGCTGCCCCTTTTGCCCTGCCTTAAAAACGGTCCTGGTTGGGACATGGCGGCAAAGAATGCATCCAGGTTGTCTAGAGATGCTGACTTTTGTTCCAGGAGACAGTGGGCCCAGGTCTGTGGTTCACCGGATAGAAGAGAAATCATGAAGCCCACCTTAGTCGCTTCCAAAGAGAAGGTTCGTGGTAGCAGAGCAAAGTAAAGTCCACAGGCATTGCGGAAGGATCGGTACTTGCTACGCTCACCAGAAAATCTGTCGGGTGTAGGAACCCTTGGCTCAGGAGGAAGCATAACCATGGAGGGAGGAGAAGAGAGTCCGGCAGCAGAAGCAGCTTGAGGATTAGCAGGTGAGGATAGCACCTGGACTCGCTCTTCCAGCCTAGTGTAGCTTTCCTAAAAAAGAAAGAAGGACGGCGCCCTCTAAGTGCAGCATGTATGTTAAAAATATTTGTTACAATAGATAAAAACACTCACATTTGAGTTGCTAAAAACCAGCATGTAAAGTAGTTTCATCCGCGTGCTCTCGGGGGATGTGGGTGTCACGGGCCAGTGGGGGGGTTCCTGGGATGCGAGTCCTGTGACCTGGGTCCTGGTAGCTGTTCCGGTGGTGCCGAGGGTCCTCAGAGCCTCCGGGCAGCCAGGATATCGGCCATGGATCCTCCGTGGAGCGCCGTGCTGACCTGCGTCTTCACTTCCGGGAGCGGGGTGAGGCGGGCGGTGCTTCGCGTTCGGAGCATGCGTGCTCCTTCATCAGGCTATACAGGCCACGCCTACAAACGAATGCCCCGCCTCCTAATTATTGATCGGCTCCGCCTACAGCCAAAAAAGTGTCCCACGTATTTTTTTTTCAATGTTGGCAACTATGGGTTGGCAACAGGCAGGCAATGTGGTACAAAGGAGCAGGCAGATTCATGGTCAAGGGAAGCCGGGGTCAGGTGCAGGCAGATGACAGAGAGGAGTCCAAAGACAGGTCGGGTCACAAGGAGATCAGACAAGCAAACAGGAAGCAAACAGGAAACAGGAACTCAGGAACTGGGAGCTGCAGATCGGACAGCACCGAGCAGAAGGTTCCAGCAAGCTAAACAGGGCGATTGGCGCCAGAGTGCCCAATAGCAGATCCCTTCCGAGACCTTCTCTGACAGGCGGTGTGGTGGGCGTCGTGATTGACATAGGATTTACACTGAGGAACATTTTTTTTGTTTTTTAATAAGAGAATTATCAAAAACCCGTGTACTGTCTTTATTCACATTTTACACTTTTTTGGTAAATGAGTAGGGGTATTTTGTAGGGGGGGGCTGGGATCTGGGGGGCCCCTTGTTAAAGGGGGCTTCCAGATTCTGATAAACCCCCATCCGCAGACCCCCACAACCACCGCCCATGGTTTGGGAAAGAGACTCTTGTCCCCATAAACATAAGGATAAGGAGCTTTGGGACGGGGGGGCAGAGCCCCCCCCTGCCCCAAAGCACCCACCAATGTTGAGGGCATGTGGCCTTGCATGGTTCAGGAGGGGGGTCCATCGTTAAACCCCCCCTTTCCTGGCCCGAGGGGCTGCATGCCCGGATAAGTGTCTGGTATGGTCCTGGGGAGGGACCCCACATCGATTTTTTTAAAATTTTGGCATAGAGTTCCCCTTAAAATCCATACCAGATGCAAAGAGCCTATTATGGATTGGGGGGACCCCCAGTTTTTTTCCTGAATTTTCTATTGCTGGCATTGTTTTGTGTACATCCATCTGTCAGCGGGGAAGCCCACTGACAGCTGATGAGTCATCGGTTGTTAAGGACACGGCGGCCAGCTTCGCGGACTGCTCCTTAACAACCAGCTATTCTTCACACAGAATTAGAATCGGTTGATCATTTTTTGACGGATCCAAATTTGAATAGTTCTGGAAAATTGGAATTCGCTAGAAAACTAATAAACAAAGCGAAATTAAATTAATTTCGACTAAATTCGTTATTATTTTATTTGGAGATTCGGATACATCTGAAGCTCCAAATAACCAAAAACCGAAACTAATTGCACATGTCTAATTTAGAATGCTTGAGCACACCCCAACTGCTGTCCACTCCTGTACACACTGCCCCCTGTCATACCTTTCACACTCTGATCCTGCACAGACTACCCATTGTCATACTGTCTGTACTCCTCTCCTGCACATACTAACCACTGTCATACCCTCTGTCCTCCTCTCCAGCACATACTACCCACTGCCATACCCTCTGCCCTCCTCTCCTTCACATACTACCCACTGCCATACCCTCTGCCCTCCTCTCCCGCACATACTACCCACTGTCTTACCCTCTGCCCTCCTCTCATGCACATACTACCCACCGTCATTCCCTCTGCTCTCCTCTCCTGCACATACTACCCACTGTCATGCTCTCCGCCCTCATCTTCTGCACATACTGCCCTCTGTAATACCCTCGACACTCTTCTCCTGTATGTACTACCCACTGTCATAATTACTGCACTCCTCTCCAGCACATGCTACCACTGTCATATCCACAGTGTTCTCTTTCTCAACTTAGCAAATGCTTTGTTTCCACTGGTATCAGTTCATACTATACAGCCTTGAATAAAAAACGTGAACAGTGCAATGTGCCGGTGTTCTGTCGGATAGTGCCCACTATCGAGAGGTGCCCAGGATGTACGGCGCATGCACAACAGCTCATTTTGCAATTATCTGTTGTGACGGCGAGACGGCGCCTGCGCACAATAGCCGGAAGAAATTTTTCTGTCAGATTGTGTCTCGCGATACCGATGCATGTTCATGTGCATGGGGGCAGATTTGTACATGTTGAGTGCGGATTATTAAAATATGGGCACGCCCCGCAAGCGTCCACGAAAAATAGCACACAGCCCGACAGGTCAGGAAAGGGGGTGGGGACGAGCGAGCGCCCCCCCCCCCCGAACCATACCAGACCATATGCCCTCATCATGGGAGGTGGGTGCTTTGTGGCAGGGGGTGACCTGCTCCCCCACCCCAAAGCATCTTGTCCCCATGTTGATGAGGACAAGGGCCTCCTCCTGACAACCCTGGCTGTTGGTTGTTGGGGTCTGTGGGCAGGGGGGCTTCTCGGAATCTGGAAGCCCGCTTTAACAAGGGGGCCCTCAGTTTGCGGCCCCTCACCCTATGTGAATGAGTATGGGGTACCCCTACCTATTCACCAAAAAAAAAATGGCAAAAATAAAACACATTACACAGGTTTTTAAAGTAATTTATTAAGGCAGCTCCGTTGTCTCTTCCGATTTCTTCTCGCCTCTCCTGTACTTCTGCCTCCTCTGCCGATGTCTTCTGCCTTTGCCGGTTCTTCTCCCCTCTCTGAGTCTTCTCGACCCTCCGCTGATGTCTTCTAGCCCTCTCCCATTCTTCTCCCTCTGTCCGCTGTCTTCTCCGCTGTCCGGGTCTTCTCCGCTATCTTCTCGCTTTTTGCTGGGTCTTCTCCGCTGTCTTTCCCTCTGTTCTTCTTCCGATGTTGACTCGACGCTCTCTCCGGCTCTAATGCTGGGTGCGCGGTGTGTCACTACTTATATTGGCATGGGGCGGGATCACCGGGTGATGTCATCCAGAGGCCCCGCCCTTTATGACGTCACCGCCCGGGCGGTGACGTCATAAGGGGCGGGCCTCCGGTGACCCTACCCTATGCCAATATAAGTAGTGGCACTCCGCGCACCCAGCATTAGAGCGGGAGAGAGCGTTGAGTCAACACTGGAAGAAGAACAGAGGGAGAAGAAAGTAGAGAAGACACAGCAAAAGAGTGAGAAGACAGCGGAGAAGACCCGGACAGCGGAGAAGACAGCAGACAAAGGTAGAAGAACTGGAGAGGGCTAGAAGACATCAGCGGAGAAGAACAGGAGAGGGAAAAAGAACCAGCAGAGGCAGACGTCGGTAGAAGAGTCAGAGGGGGAGAAGAAATCAGAAGAGACGACAGAGCTGCCTTAATAAATTACTTAAAAAACCTGTGTAAATGTGTTTTATTTTTGACTTTTTTTAGGTGAATGGGTAGGGGTACAATGTACCCCATACTTCTTCACATAGGGTGGGGGGCGCAATCTGGGTGCCCCCTTGTTAAAGGGGGCTTCCAGATTCCGATAAGCTCCCCGCCCGCAGACACTGACAACCAACGGCCAGGGTTGTCGGGAAGAGACCCTTGTCCTCATCAACATGGGGACAAGGTGTTTTGGGGTGGGGGCAGAGGGCACCCCCTTCCCCAAAGAACCCACCCTCCCATGTTGAGGGCATGCGGCTTGGTACGGTTCAGGAGGGGGATGCTTGCTCATCCCAACCCCCTTTCCTGACCTGCCAGACTGCATGCTCAGATAAGGGTCAGATAAGGGTCTGGTATAGATTTTGGGGGGACCCCAACACCGTTTTTACGGCATGGGGGTTCTCCTGAAAATCCATACCAGACTGAAGAGCCTGGTATGCTCTTGGAGGGGAACCCATGCCGTTTTTTTTTTTAATTTGGCGTGGAGTTCCCCTTCAAGATCCTCAGAGCACAAGTCACATGCCAATGCCGGGTCAGTTAAAACGCCGGTCCGACTTTGATCCAACTTCAATGATAGTTCACACTGGTGTGACACAACACTTGTCCTACTTTGAATCCTACTTTGCCCTGCGACTTGAAGTCAGAGACGCGTCCGACTTCAATGAATGGGGATCCGACTTGGATCCCCGCCAATACCAGGCACTGTGTTTGTTATAAATCTTGAGGGGGAACTCCACGCCAAATTTTAAATTAAAAACTGTCATGGGTTCCCCCTCAAAGGGCATACCAGGTCCTTCGGTCTGGTATGGATTTAAAGGGGAACCCCTTACGCCAAAATCCATACCAGACCCTTATCCAAGCATGCAGCCCAGCCGGTCAGGAAAGGGGTAGGGACAAGCGAGCGCACCCTCCTCCTGAACCGTACCAAACCGCATGCCCTCAACATGAGGGACGGGTGCTTTGGGGCAGGGCAGTGCCCTGCGGCCCCCCACCCCAAAGCACCTTGTTCCCATGTTGATGAGGACAAGGGCCTCTTCCCGACAACCTTGGCCGTTGGTTGTCGGGGTCTGCGGGCGGGGGGCTTATCGGAATCCGGGAGCCCCCTTTAATAAGGGGGCCCCCAGATCCCGGCCCCCCACCCTATGTGAATGAGTATGGGGCACATCGTACCCCTACCCATTCACCTGGGGGAAAAAGTGTCAATAAAAAAAACCACACTAGACCGTTTTTTTAAGGAATTTATTAGGCAGCTCCGGGGGTCTCCTCCAACTTCTCCGCTGTCACCGCCCGGGGCATGATGGGGTGGTGACTTCATAAGGGGCGGGGTCACCGGATGACAACACCCGGTGACCACGTCCCATACCTACACAAGTCGTTGCGCACCACGCACATGGCATTACAGCGGGAGAGAGCGTTGTGTCAACATCGGAAGAAGACCAGAGGGAAGAAGACGATTGAGAAGACTGGGCCAACACTAGCAAAAGACCGGGCAAAAGAGCAGACAATAGCGGAGGAGCCCGGCAGAAGACACCGGAGAGCGGGAGAAGAACTGGAGACTGGGAGAAGAGGCCGGAGAGCGGGAAAAGAGGCCGGAGAGAGCGGAGAAGTCGGAAGAGACCCCCAGCTGCCTAATAACTTACCTTAAAAAACGGTCTAGTGTTTTTTTTTATTGACACTTTTTTCCCCCCAGGTGAATGGGTAAGGGTACGATGTACCCCATACTCATTCACATAGGGTGGGGGGCCGGGATCTGGGGCCCCCTTATTAAAGGGGGCTCCCGGATTCCGATAAGCCCCCTGCCCGCAAACCCCTCATCAACATGGGGACAAGGTGCTTTGGGGGGGCGCCCCCCTGCCCCAAAGCACCCACCCCCCCATTTTGAGGGCATGCGGCCTGGTACAGTTCAGGAGGTGGGGGGGCGCTCGCTTGTCCCCACCCCCTTTCCTGATCAGTTGGGCTGCGTGCTCGGATAAGGGTCTGGTATGGATTTTGGGGGGACCCCCATGTCATTTTTTCGGCGTAGGGGGTTCCCCCTACAATCCATATCAGACCAAAGGGCCTGGTATGCTCTTGGTGGGGGAACCCCTGCCAGTTTTTTATTTAAAATTTCATGTGGAGTTCCCCTGATCCGTCTTTGGCATGCGAGCACAAGTCGCATGCCAAAGACGGATCAGGCAAGACGGCAACTTTGAAAATGCTCCCTGCACTACTTTGGTCCGACTTTGATCCTACTTCAGCCCATTGAATATCAGTGAAGTCGGATCAAAGTCAGATCGCCGTCCTAACTGATCCGACTTTGGCATGCGACTTGACGCTTTCTCCCACTCTAAAGCTGGGTGCATGGTGTGCCACTACTTATATTGGCATGGGGCGGCGTCACTGGGTGATGTCATCTGGAGGCTCCGCCCCTTATGACGTCACTGCCTGGGGCATGATGGGAGAGGGAGAAGAGATTGGAAGAGACGCCGGAGCTGCCTTAATAAATTACTTTAAAAATCTGTGTACTGCGTGTTATTTTTGACACTTTTTTTAGACGAATGGGTAGGGGTACAATGTACCCCATACTCATTTACATAGAGTGGGGGGAAGGGATCTGAGGCCCTTGCCCTCATCAACATGGGGACAAGTTGCTTTGGGTGGGGGGCGCAGGGCCACCCTGCCCCCAAAGCACCCACTCCCCATGTTGAGGACATGCGGCCTGGTACGGTACAGGAGGGGGGGGCGCTCGCTCGTCCTTACCCCCTTTCCTGACCTGGGCTGTGTGCTTGGATAAGGGTCTGGTATGGATTTAGGGGGTCCCCCTTAAAATCCATAACAGACCGAAGGGCCTGGTATGCTCTTGGAGGGGGAACCTATGCTGTTTTTTTTTTTAACATTTTGTTCCCCCTAAAGCTTCATACCAGATACAGTGCCTGGTATTGTCGGGGATCAAAGTTTGATCCCTGTTCATTGAAGTCGGACGATTGTCAGACTTCAAGTCACAGGGCAAAGTCGGATCCAAAGTGGTACGACTGTGTGTCGTACCAGTGTGAACTCGGCTTAAAAGGAATTTATGTCACTCTGGGATTGTTTTGATTGGTCAAAGGACAAGTCATACTATCTCAAAGTCGGAGCAAAATCTTATCTTGTTCATTCAAGGCGGATGGAAGTAGGACCGATGTAAGACAGATGTAGCAGGGCAAAGTAGGATGATAGTCGTACAAAAGTCGTGTCATATCAGTGTGAACCCAGCCTTTGGCTGACAATTTCTGGTCGCCCTGGACTGCTGCTTCCTCTCCATCCATCAGAGCCAGTCGTTAGCGTGAGCTGGGAGACCCTGGGGGCCACAACCTGGAGTCAGCTGCAGCCAAGTCCATCCTCACCATCAGAGGCTCTGGTGAAAACCTGCTAACTCCGCACCCTGGGGAATCTTATGCTCTAGCACCCTGTCCAGGACCGTGGCTGTGACTGCGTGTAGCTGCCTCACAAAACCATGGACCCTCAGCAGTCAGCTATTGGGTCCAAAACCTCCGCAGTGCGCTCATAGTCACTTGGCCCCCGCAGGTGACCTGACAGAGGGGAGGAGTAGTTGAAGCGTTACTTCCCCTTTTGGGTGGAGTTTCGATTTCAGCAATAGGTGGAGGTCTCTGTGTAGCAGCTGTAAAGGGACAGTCTTTAGTCATAACTCTCAGCCCAGCTGTAGCATTGGTGCACATAAATACAGTCCCAGTCACACCTGCAGGTAGCAAAAAAGGCTAATAGATGGCTGTATGGTCATTTCCTAAAGGGCACAGTACCATTCTTTAGCAGCAGATAATAAATCCCTACAGCAACAGCTCACCAGCCCCAGGTATATTGCAGCTTGACATCTGGTCACACAGCAATTATTCTGCTGTCTGCTCTGCAGTGTCTGCACCCAGGTGACCCTGGTTGTTGGCACTCCCGAACTCAGCACCCCTGATCCTGCTCCAGCCACCAATTTGCAGCAGTGATGGTGCAACCTGGACAGCTATGTGCACTCTCTGGTCTCCCTCACAGCAAGAGGAAGCTGTGTCCTCTACAGCCTGGGAAAATGCAGCTTCCCCCCCCCCTTCTACAGGGACTGGTGGGGGCTGTAGTTGAGGCCCCTCCAGCTTTTCCTGATTGGGGATCAACACAGCTGGCAAGGCTACACATCTAAGAATAAAAAAAGAGCAATTTCAGGACATCATGGTGGGGTGGATGTACTATTTTTGCGAAATTAAGGGAGGGAGTATTTACCCTTATGTCTGCTCACAAGGTGTGATATAATGGAAGACCACCCATCTCTTTATTAGGGATAATATTAAAGTCAAATACTGTATAATCTAATGGGACAATATTTATGTATTTTAGTTATCAGATATAATGCTGTAGCTGGTAATCTCTGGCATTTGTTGACTTCTTGTCAGTTTTTCTTTTTCTACCTACTTACTTACTTGTTACATTGTTATTTTTTTGTTACAAGTCTTGCTCTCATCACATGTGAATCATAGCTGATATTCGCTTCTCTTTGAGAGCTACAAATGACAAGCATATTTAGACCTTGAATAACTTCCATTTATTTAGCTTTAGCCTCATTATGATATTTATTTGATGGTTAGTGTAACACAATGTAACAACTGTATGTTATACCTAACACATTGTACTTGATAATTTAACAGTTATTATTTACAATTGTCATTGTTTCTGCTGTTCATTATATGAAAATAAAATAAAAATACAATTATGAAAAAAAATTGAAGGTTTAAAGCAAACTTTTTTAAAAGTACTTTGGAATGTAATTTATCATATGTACAGGCCACAGACCTACATGGTGTTGGTGACCCCATACCTGACCTGCCAAGCCCCACCCACAGCTGGTATTAAAAATACTCCATCCAATATATCCCCAACAAATAAAGGGCACTGCACCTGCCAACAAACAGGACATGGACAGCAAAAAAGTAAATTAAATAAAATAACACTTTAACTTCCAAGATACAAACAAGTGGGATGATTTTAAAGATGTTACAGGTTGAATACTAGGCATACCAAAGTCATTGTATGACTTTGCAAATGTAATTTAAAAAGAAATTGAAACCAGCAATGCATTGTTAGACATTAGTGGGCAGAATTTCTGCTTTGCATTTTCAATACTGTGTAAATATACTTACAGATTAAAATACTATGTGCACAGTTACTGTATGCATAACAACTTAATTAAAATACAATTAGCAAGCCAGCACAAAAAAGTGTTTCGCACCTGTAGGAATATAAAAAAACAAACAAATGTAGAGCAGCACTAATGATAATAGTAACCAAAGTTATAACTAGTCAGTACTCACAGTCTTATGTATTTTGTATACTGTGATATACAGTATATACGAGGACTGACTATTTCGTTTATAACTTTTGTTACTAATACTGTTAGAGCTGCACTACATTTGTTTTTTTTTTATGTGTATCTATAAACTTCATTAGGATCTGCAACTTCCTATAAAATCATACAGGTTCTAGTTTGAAGAAGAAAACAACATTAAGTATGTCAGTCTGTTGTGTTAGTAAGAAAATCTTGTTTTGTTCTATGTAATATTATTTGTGTTTTTCCCCAAAGATTGTAAAACTTTTGTAATCAGAATGGAATTTGTCTGTCCTTTGTTATAGAATGTTTAAGGTCATTCATAGTGAAAGGTACTTCACTCCAATATACCAAGGACATATTTTTTATAAACTGACTCAAGGGACACATCCTCTTAAAGCAGAACATCACCCAAAAGGGGAAGTTCCGTTCTTCTGCCTCCTTTCCCCTCCTCTGCCATATTTGGAACATTTTTTATGGGGGGGGGATACTTTATTTTGACGGGTACCCACACCCCCATACCTAGGTAATCTGAGCAGGAGTTTCCCCCCCCCCCCCTTGCCCGCGGTATTCTGGACATGTCACAGGTACCGAAACGCTGGGGGACCATTCACAAAGTGCAGTAAGGCTTGCGCAGTGGACAGTCGGCTGTGGAACTGCAAGGAGTCACAGTTAACCTGCCAGCACCGGGGACCCGAAGACAGGTGAAGAAACAGGCCCGAGTGAGGACAGCGCTGGATCCCTGGACAGTTGAGTGGCTGTTTATAAAAAGTCAGCAGCTACAGTTTTTGATTTTCAAGTTTCAAGACTTTGATGGTATTTTGCTCCATACATTTTTTCTATCCTGACAAGTACTCCAGTCCCAGCTGCAGAGAAACACCCCCATAACAGGATATTACCACCTCCATGCTTTACTGTAGGAATGATGTTATTTGTGTAGCGGTACCCACATGGGGGCTGCTGATGTGATTTTGGCAATCCGCCAATCACCCTGCTCCCATCCCCTTTTCAATCACCCAGACAAACAACAAACAGTCAATTACTCTTTTTTCTTTGCTTTTATTTGTGGGATGAAACTTGTAGAGATATCAGGGATGTATGAGATGCCCATGAAGAGTTCAGAAGGATAGGTTATCATCCATGGCCTTGGCCTTAATGATGGATTTCCCCTGTCCAGTCCTTACTGCAGACTATTGCTTCCAGTTAACAAGACAAATCACTCTAAATAATTCCCCCTGTGTTGGTTCTCACTGCAGACTATTGCTTCTTCTGTTATCAATCTGGATGAAGATTTACTACCCTGAATAGTTCCTCTGCCCAACTTGATATGCTTCCTTTGGGGTATTAATTCTTTAAGGTCAAATACCTGCACCGTCTTCTTCATGATCCGCATACTAACACCCTTTTTGGGGTATTAATTCTTTAGGGTCAAAGACCTGCACCGCCTTCCTCATGACCCGCATACTAACCCCCTTCAGTCTTTGGAAGTTATGGAAATGTTAACTGAACACATAATAGACGACAGACCATCACTCCAGCCCATCCACTTGTTGTCCATACTGTGTTCACCGGCCACACAGTATGCTACGCTACTCTCTACAGTACTTCTGCTTCTTCAATGTTACACTGACCTTCTCCTTGTATCAAAGTCCTGTGTTCCCCAGTCACAGAAATCCGATAACTGGTCTAATTTCGCCACTTTACTCCTACTTCCTCCACTTGATCCTCTTTACAGTCAAGCACTGTGTTCCCCGGCCACAGAAACCTGATGCACTCCATGAAGATGAAGATCCTCAACTTTAGCTCCTTCCCCTGCAGCTCCTCCATCCCCCCTCCGCGTACACGGCACATCCCCGCATGGGGATGTCCAGTATAGCACCCCAGCACACCATGCTGTCTTTCCTGTGCTTCACAACTCCTCCCTGGAAGCATGTGACCCCAACTTATATAGGAGGCCTGTCCCCTGCCAATGCAAATTAACGATTGGTCAGAGCCCTCCCCCATGAGCTGCCTGCCACTCAGGTCTCAAGTCCAACCTCCCTTCCAGAACAATTCCACTGAAAGCAGGAGAGGATATCTGAGCCAGAGTGCAGGTGGCCACACCCCCTACTATACTAACACTCCCATTCCCAAATCAAAACAATCAGGCCTCTAATAGAAACACAGGCCTGACTAAATTTACCTGCCACTAGTCCTGCAACTAGAAAAACACCAATCTAGCACCTACCTAAAAGTAGAGGGCGCTACATCTGGATGGTGAGTTTGTATTGGATTTCCACCAGACATATCGTTTGGTGTTGAGGCCAAATAGTTCAATTTTAGTCTCATCTGACCATTACACCTTTTTCCATGTGGCCTCAGAATCTTCAAGGTGCGTTTAAGGTGGTCAGAGGATTATGGGAGTGTTTCTCTGCGCGCATGGACTAGAGCACTTGTCAGGATAGAAGAAAAATGGATTACCTTCCAACATGACAATGACCCAAAGCACACAACAAAAATGACCACACAGTGGTTGAAGGAGAAAAAGGTACATGTATTTGCATGGCCTAGTCAGAGCCCAGACTTTAACCACATTGAAAATCCGTGGAATGACTTGAAGACTGCAGTCCACAAACGGTCACCATCAAAATTAACTGAACTTGAGCAGTTCTGCAAAGAAGAGTGGGCAAATATTGCAAAGTCTAATGCCCCGTACACACAGTCGGACATTGATCGGACATTCCGACAACAAAATCCATGGATTTTTTCTGACGGATGTTGGCTAAAACTTGTCTTGCATACACACGGTCGGACAAAGTTGTCGGAAAATCCGATCGTTCTGAACGCGGTGATGTAAAACACGTACGTCGGGACTATAAACGGGGCAGTAGCCAATAGCTTTCGTTTCTTAATTTATTCTGAGCATGCGTGGCACTTTGTGCATCGGATTTGTGTACACACGATCGGAATTTCCGACACCGGATTTTGTTGTCGGAAAATTTTATAGCAAGCTCTCAAACTTTGTGTGTCGGAAATTCCAACGGAAAAAGTCCGATGGAGCCCATACACAATCGGAATTTCCAACAACACAATCCGATCGCACTTTTTCCGTCGGAAAATCTGACCGTGTGTACAGGGCATAAATGTGCAAAGTTAGTAGAGACATATCTAAACAGACTAAAGGCTGTAATTACAGCAAAAGGTGGTCCAACAAAATACTGGCATAAGGGGGGTGATCCTTTTCCAACTCAATGATTCTGTTTTTGAATTTTTTACATTTTTTTCTAACATGTTGGTGTTATATCTTTCACTTGGATGTTCTAAACTGCAGTAAATACAGCTAGATAAAACACAAACTGTGTTTGTTTTAATTTCAGGCTGCAAAGCAACAAAATGTGTAATTTTTTTAAAGTGGGGTGATTCTTTTCTATACCCACTGTATATATATATATATATATATATATATATATATATATATATATATATATATATGTGTGTAAAAGCGCTGCGTAAATTGATGGAGCTATATAAGTACCTGTAATAAAAATAAAATTGCTTTCAAAGGTATTCCTTCTAAAAAAAACTCTTTAGGAAGATGTTCTGAAAGCTTGGGACAATGCCAGATATTTCCCAACATTACCAGTTAAATGATTACCTGTATTCCTTGGAGTTGCTTTTTAAAGGACAAGGTCACTAAAAGTGACCTTGTCCTTTAACAACCCCCCTCCCCCATGCCCATTGTAGCCTGCTTTATTAATCTCTTACCTTCTGCCCCATACTTACCTCGATGTGGAGCCCTGCACTGAACCACATGGCCTATCCAGTGAAAATATCCCCATTTGTTCCTCTTCTTAGTGTCCAAGCATGTCCAAACTCTATTTGATCCAACAGTCGAGCCAAGTTCTGTTGGATTGCTGGAATACAGCTTCCCCTTGAGAATGAATAGGGCCGTGGAGTATGCACACAAAGAAAAGGAACTGGTGGGAACCTTTTTCCTGGAAAATCTGTATACTGGTGGACGGAGTTGCACAGTGAAAATCACTGGAACATGGAAAAAAGTAAATATTTAACATGACGGTCTGCACTTGGGAGGGTGTGAATTTATTAAATGACAAGTTCACTAAAAGTGAATCTGCCACCCCACACTCAAAATGAAAAATGCAAGAAAAAATTGCTGACTACATTGAGTTATGGTATGCAGTGTATACAGTATATGGCTTGTAATGGTTAAAGCTAGACAGTGGCATAACTAGAACCTTCAGGGCCCCGGTGCAAGAAACCATGAAGGGTACCCCTGACCCCTGGCTTGGTGGGTTAGGGGAAATAGCTGGATAGGAAGAGCAGTGGGGGTGGTTGCATATAGAAGAACCGATCTCTCCATTTTCCTCCTGCAGCTGCTGAATGCCTGTGGGAGGGAGAAGAGGAGACAGGGAAAGAAAAACCTGGAATTTAGCTTTAAACACTTCCTGATATGTACTGTATGTGCAGTTCTCCCCATGCTTAACATAAATAAAGGATTATTAAAGAAGTGAACCTGCCCTTTAAAACAGTTCTAACAGTTGTGAGTTGCACATCATAACAATTCGACCCCTAGATGGCCCTGGAAGACAGCTGCTACAGTTACTATTATCGCCCCTATCACCATTATTATCAGCATATAAAGTGATCACATGCTATCAGAACACCAACTGATGATAAACTATTGGTGTCAGTTTCCTTTTATACTGTTATGCCGTTATAAAATGAGCCGCATTCATCAGAGTCTGAAGTAATAAATGCACCATAGCAACTGATAAGATTCAAGACTGCTTGGTTATGAGACAGTTGGAGAATGATTTTGCTATATTGTCCATACATACAGCAATATTTTGTTTTACTTTTACCCACTTTCAACCGGCTTTTGATAACAAAACAAAAAAATAAAGAAATTGAGGTAATTGACTGTTTTCATTGGTTACAGTTTTGGCAGAAACTGCTGGTGGTAGGTTGACTAAAAGTGGAACTAAACCCTCCCATGCTTTACAGCCAAGGAAGTTGCCATCTTATCCTCAGTTTGATCTGCAGTTGCCATTGTGCTGCACAGGACTGCCGTTAGAAATCATGGGGCTCTGTACAGTCTACCTGACAAGCCCCCCCCCTCCCCAAATTAAAAAAGTTAAAATTAAAAATTTTTTTTTTTTTTTTTTTTACAATTTAATTTTTATTTATTATTTTTAAATGATTTTTTAACTGAGTTTACTATTGTCTGTTATCAATGGACACAGGAGTGATCCGTACTGATCGCTTACAGGGGTGTCAAACTCAATTTCATCATGGGCCACATCAGCATTATGATTGTCCTCAAAAGGGCCGGTTGTATCTGTAAGATTAGATGTCCAGCGCATCCCCTCCCCTTACATTAGATGTCAAGAGCCACCCCACCATCAGAAGTTGAGTCCCCTACTCTCCCTAACATCACAGTGCACCCCCTTTCCTTATGCTGCTGCTGGGAAGAAGCTGGATGCATTGCTTTAAAGCAAGGGGTCTGGAGGAGGACCAGAGAAGGGCTGGAGCTCTCCTGCAGCTGCAGGAGAGGTGTGAGGGCCACATGAAATGGCCTGGAGGGCTGGATTCGGCCCGCGGGCCTTGTGTTTGACACCTGTGGCTTACTTGGTCAAATTCAGAAAAAAAGACTTATTTACCGGCCTCTTCCCCATTCTCCATTTGCCTGTGCGTCCGCACAGCCAGTGGGAGAAGGAAGCTGGTGCCGCTGCGGGGGGACGAGGGGGGGCCCAGGCACACAGGGGGGATCAGATGTGGGTAGCAAACGGAGGGGTATTGGTGTGGCAGGATGGGAGGACAATTACAGAACGATGCACTGTCTCTCCCTCCAGCAAGCCCTGAAAGCCAGTGGGAGGTAGAGAGGGACAAACCAACTTTCAGTTGCTGGAGGGAGAGAAAAAGACACAGTGCATTATTCTGTAATTTTCCTCCCATCCGGCCACACTGATCCCCCTGCTGTCCAGGGCCCCCTGTGTGCCCAGGCCACCTACAGGAGGCCCAGTGGTACTTCCTTATCGGCGGCCCTGGTGCTGCACATGGGATCAGTCATGACACCAGCCATTTGATGGCTTGACAATTCAGTTAAGAGCACAAGCAACTGTGGCAGTTATTATTCATAGCATGCCTTGAATGTAACTGTTTTGGTAAACAGTTAAATCGATGGGTTTTGTTCTGATTTAAAGCCCAATTACAGGATTTTGATATTTAAAAAGTAGATTAAAAATTCAACTTCTCAACAGGTGAAAAAGTAAAAAGAAAATGCAGGTTTTTTTTTTTTTTTGCAATACTCACCTTCACTCCAGAGCTATCCCCCGCAGACTCAAAGGGGTTAATTTACTAAACCTGGACAGTGCAAAATCTGGTGCAACTGTGCATGGTAGCCAATCAACTTCTAACTTCAGCTTTTTCAATTAAGCTTTGACAAAAGAAAACCCAGAAGCTGATTGGTTTCTATGCAGATTTTGCACTCTCTAGTATTAGTGAATCAACCCGAAAGCTTCAATGTCCAGCGGCACTCTCCTTCCAGGGTGAATGACACCCAGAGTCATTCCACCTGCTTCCTGAGAGTCCAGGCTGTCATAGACACACCCCCTCTGGCAGCATCATCAGGATAGCCTGGGTTCATAGTACTTCTACACAGGGCAAGCTCACATGACAGCTGGATTTCTGATGGTGGCAATAAACAGCTGGATGGTGACACTAAATGATATCCTTATTCTTCAAAAAATAATACACATCCACTACCTAATGACCCTGTAATCTATTTTTTCTTACGTTTTTTTTTGCTTCCTTGTAACATCCTCCATGAGCTCCTGGACTACTCTTTTTCTCCCTCACTTCCCTTTGTTTGGAACAAGCACTGCATGTTAGTTGAGGTCATGTGCACTGATATGTACACATTGCAAATCTCATAGTCCTTAGTCCCTAGTCCCTAGTCCATCACGGGGGGGTGAGCAACAGAGGGTGGCTACATTTCTATATACAGCGGGACCATGGAGAAAGAACATATACGCCCTTTATCAGGAAGTCAGAAAATGTGTTATGGCACAGCATGGAGACCTGCTTTAAGATGGTCACACATTACAATCTGATTGTACAGTATCCTTTAAAGTGGTTGTAAAGTCAGAAGGTTTTTTATCTTAATGCATAGAACGCATTAAGATAAAAAACCTTCTGTGTGCAGCAGCCCCCCTCATACTTACCTGAGCCCCATCTCGATCCAGTGATGAGAACGAGTTCCTTGGCCGTCCGAGACTCTCTCTCCTGATTGGCTGAGACACAGCAGCAGCGCCATTGGCTCCTGCTGCTGTCAATCAAAGTCTGTTAGCCAATAAGGAGAGAGAGGGGGCTGGGCTGAACCACAGCTCCGTGTCTGAATGGACACACAGAGCTGCAGCTCGGGTGCCCCCATAGCAAGCTACTTGCTGTGGGGGCACTCAACAGGAGGGAGGGGCCAGGAGTGCCGACGAGGGACCTGACCCGAGAAGAGGAGGATTCAGGCTGCTCTGTGCAAAACCATTACATAGAGCAGGTAAGTATAAGATGTTTGGTTTTTTTTTTAAGAAAAAAAAAAAACAAGACCTGAGTTCTACTTTTTTCCTCCTATGCTCAGGACCTAGGTGTGCTCCTCTGCCTGGCTGGTCTAAAGGGCTGGCCATCCGTCCTTGCGTGTGGATTAGGTTGGGCGCAGTCCCTGGTGTCTCGGCTAAATTACCCATAATCCAGGGAGCCCCGCTTTATCAGGGCTAACAGCCTTCCGCTGGGTCCATGTAAAGTGGGAGCGGTGTGCTGGTGTTTACGGTCGGATGACAGAGGATGGCTTGTTAAGCAGAGGACCCAACCCGCCCTGGCAGCAGCAGATACCTTGTGCGTTATCTCGAGGAGAAGCCAGCAAGCACGATCTAAATAAAGCCGATTTTCCAGCTTGGTCTGGTAGGAAGTAAATTTATTAGGGGGTTTCACCTCCAATCTTCGTTATTTTGTCGGATGAATTTATGGGCTGTGTTTGTGCCAGTTTATAAGTGACTTTTTTGTGCCGAGCGAGATCTTCACTTAATAATTAACAAATATACTATTAAACATTTGGAGTGAACTTCTACCTGAGGAGTAGTAATTGTGATCTTATGGATTGAGTTTTCGTTCTCCTTACTTTATCATCTGCACCTCCATGTGTGATCTGTCAGCACACCGCAAGATATTGCTGGTTATGTAGCGCTGCCTACACAGAATTTAGGTTGTGTTTTTGCTTTATTATTCAGTCAGCTTGCCTTTGGTAAGCGTTATGGTAGCAGCTCATTGTGTTTTACCATCAATTTGTTTATTTAATGTGTATATTTGTCATGTCAGTTTGATCAAATCCATAAGCGCTTGATATTTGTAGGAGGAGGTTTCAGGGCATCTACAATTGTCTCTCAAGACTTTAGTATCACTTTAACTCTATTTATAGCTAATTTACTACAAGGCCCTGCGAGATTACTTACAAAATGAATGGGTACATTTTTCTTAAGAATAGATATTTGAAAGTTTGAAACATTATCACACAAAAAGTGCACAGGGGTAGGAGGCAGGCTACCACCTTCAAAACGTTACAATAAAAAAGAAGTATGGCCAAAGCTTTTTTTGGTCATACTTCTCTTCTGGGTCGCAGTAGTGCATTTACTCTCTTGTCACCCAGGGTTAGCTTGTGGGCTAAAGCTGCTGTCAGCTGATATCACAGAGCCGCTCCAGGACCATATTGTTGGGATCCACCCAGCTGTCTGATTGACAGCTGGCTCAGATTCTCAGCTGAGGGCAAAAGCCAGTTGAGCCAGCCCCCTCCTCAGCCCGGCTCTCCAGTGAGCGCTGGAGGTGCAGAGCGTAGAGCAGTGACTGACAATCACTGCTCTACGGCCCAAGCAAACAGAGAACTGAGCAATTAGCGGCTATGTGTTCACTCATTTCACAGGCCTGATGGGGGACAGCTGCAGCATCTGTGTGGCCATCTATAGTCTTTCAGTCACTTGTTGAATATGGCAGCCGATGTTTGTGGCTATCTTTAGTCTCTCGTTCACTGGTTGGATATGGCGCTAGGTGTGTATGGCCTCTTTAGTCTCTCGGTCACTGGTTGGATATGACGCTAGGTGTTTATGGTCATCTTTAGCCCTTTAGTCACTGGTCGGATATGTGTACAACCGTGTTTAGTTTCTTGGTTAATGGTTGGATGTGGTGGTAGAAGATATGTACAGCCAACTTTGGTCTCTCGATCACTGGTTGCAAATGGCAACTGATATGTAAGGCCATCTTTAGTCTCTCAGTCATTGGTTGGATATGGTGGTAAGCATGTACGGCCATCTTTAGTCTCTTGGCCACTGGGTTGATATGGCAACCGTTGTTTTACGGCTATCTTTAAGCTTCATATACATGATGAGAATATTGGACGAATGATCGTCTGGTTTTTTTTGCATCCTAGTCTCATATCAAAAACCAATAAGTTACTAAAGTTACGAAAATTCTCGTACGACATAATACAACTTTGGAAGTGGTGTTATGTAATGTATTGTACTGTACTGTATTGTATTCTTTTATTTCTGAGCATGCATAAATACTGTACTGATTAAACAAAAATCATTTGTTCTGGTATTGTATGAGAAAAATGTTCATGCCTGCCCCTTTTTTTGCATGAACTGTGGTGATCAGCTCTCAGAAGCTGTGTACTAATGATCAGATTATCGTACAATAGCTTAGAAAAGCGGTATTTTTCGTCTGATTTTCTCACCGTGTTTACTAAGCATTAGTCACTGGTTGGATATGGTGGTAGGTGTGTACAGTCATCTTAAGGCCCCTTTCACACTGGGGCGGTTTGCAGGCGTTATTGCGCTAAAAATACCACCTGCAAGCCGCCCCTAAACAGCCTCCGCTGTTTGTTCAGTGTGAAAGCCCGAGGGCTTTCACACTGAAGCGGTGAGCTGGCAGGAGAAGAAAAAATCTCCTGCGAGCCGCATCTTTGAAGCGGTGAAGAAGCGGTGTATTCACCGCTCCTAAACTGCTCCTGCCCATTGAAATCTATGGGACAGCGCAGCTATACCGCGGCTATAGCCACGCTGTACGAGTAGTTTTAACCCTTTTTCGGCCGCCAGCGGGGGGTTAGAACCGCAACGCTAGCGGCCGAATACCGCGGTAAAACAGCGCTAAAAATAGCGCTGTTTTACCGCCGACGCCCCCTACCGCCCCAGTGTGAAAGGGGCCTTAGACTCCCAATCACTGGTTGGATATAGTGGCCAATGTGTACGGTCATCTTTAGTCTCTTGGCCACTGGTTGGATATGGCAGTAGATGTTTATGGCCATGTTTAGTCTCTTGGTCACTGGTTGGATAAGGTATGTTGGCCAATGTGTATAGCCATCTTTAGGCTTCGTACACACGATACGAAAATCAGAAGGGAAAATTAGTAAGACGAGCTGTCTGTGGATTTTCAGGTTCACGGTATTTTCAACACCTGATTTGACTTTTTCATCAGACAAAAGCTGGATGTGCAGGCTAAAAAATTTTTGTCGGATGTGAATTCAACGTCTGATATTCGGATGGTCAATACAGAAATCGTCACACAAAAGTCGAAAGTACAAACACGCATGATCGGAATCAAAGAACAACTGGGAAGAGTTTGGTCTTGTAAACTACTGTCTGTAATCTAGAATTAACATTTGTGACGTGGGAATTGATGAAATGTTGAAATGCAGAGCACATTCTCATCTTCTTTAATGGGATAATAATGAAGCTGCTTTGCTGGTGAGACTGGTGTAGTTATGCCAAATGTATTGTGAAAGGTATTTGTTTTATACGATCTGAAAATCGTGAATCGACGCTCACCAAACTTCTACTAACACAAAATTAGCAGAAGGGGCCCAAAGGGTGGACTTGAGAAATTTACTTCCTCTTTATACTCTCATAGTATGTCACTACGTTTGTGATTGTCAAACGACAATTTGCGGATAGTTAGTATGCTAGACAAAATCCTGCACATGCGTTTTTGACAAAAATCAGACGCTCGGTCCCACAACAATCAAACCATTTGTACGAGGCCTAAGTCACTTGGTCGCTGTTTGGATATGATAGTAGGTGTGTATGGGCATCTTTAGTCTCTCAATTGGTGGTTGGATATGGTGGCTGATGTGTATAGCCATCTTTAGGCCTCGTACACATGGTTCGATTGTTGTACGACTGAGCATCTGATTTTTGTCAAAAGCGCATTCACATCCGACAAAAATTTTAAAGCCTGCACATCCAGCTTTTGTCTGATGAAAAAATCAAATTGGCTGTCGAAAGCAACGTACTAACGATTGGAAAATCCACAGACAGCTTGTCTTACGAATTTTCCCATCTGATTTTCATATGGTGTGTACGAGGCCTAAGTCTCTTAGTCGCTGGTTGGATATGCTGGCTGATGTGTATGGCCATCTTTAATCTCTTGGTCACTGGTTGGATATCGTGGTAGGTGTTTACGGACATGATTAGTCTCTTGGTCACTGGTTGGATATGTTGGCTGATGTGTACAGCCATCTTTAGTCTCTCAGTTACAAGTTGGGTATAGTGGTAGGTGTGTATGGCCCTCTTTAATCTTGCGGTCACTGGTTGGATATGGGGGTAGGTGTGTATGGCCATCTTTAGTCTATTGGTCACTGGTTGGATATGGCGTTAGGTGGGTATGGCCATCTTTATTCTCTTGGTCACTGGTTGAATATGGTGGTAGGTGTTTACGGCCATCTTTATGCTCTCGATCACTGGTTGAATATGGTGGTAGGTGCGTACGGCCATCTTTATTCCCTCGGTCACTGGTTGGATATGGTGGTAGGTGGTTACGCCCATCTTTAGTCTCTCAGTCATTGGTTGGATATGGTGATAGGTGTGTATGGCCATCTTTAGTCTCTCAGTCACTGGTTGGATATGGGGGTAGGGATGTACGGTCATCTTTAGTCTCTCAGTCGTTGGTTGGATATGGTGGTAGGTGTGTATGGCCATCTTTAGTCTCTCCGTCACTGGTTGGATATGGTGGTAGGTGTGTATGGCCATCTTTAGTCTATTGGTCACTGGTTGGATATGGCGTTAGGTGGGTATGGCCATCTTTATTCTCTTGGTCACTGGTTGAATATGGTGGTAGGTGTTTACGGCCATCTTTATGCTCTCGATCACTGGTTGAATATGGTGGTAGGTGCGTACGCCCATCTTTATTCCCTCGGTCACTGGTTGAATATGGTGGTAGGTGGTTACGCCCATCTTTAGTCTCTCAGTCATTGGTTGGATATGGTGATAGGTGTGTATGGCCATCTTTAGTCTCTCAGTCACTGGTTGGATATGGGGGTAGGGATGTACGGTCATCTTTAGTCTCTCAGTCGTTGGTTGGATATGGTGGTAGGTGTGTATGGCCATCTTTAGTCTCTCCGTCACTGGTTGGATATGGTGGTAGCTGTGTACGGCTATCTTTAGTCTCTCCGTCACTGGTTGGATATGTTGGTAGCTGTGTACGGCCATTCTTAGTCTCTATGGTCACTGGTTGGATATGGTGGTAGGTGGTTACGCCCATCTTCAGTCTCTCAGTCGTTGGTTGGATATGGTGATAGGTGTGTATGGCTATCTTTAGTCTCTCAGTCACTGGTTAGATATGGTGGTAGGTGTGTACGGCCGTCTTTATTCTCTCGGTCACTGGTTGTATATGGTGTTAGGTGTGTATGGTCATCTTTAGTCTCTCGGTCACTTATTGCATATGGTGTTAGGTGTGTACAGTCATCTTTAGTCTCTCGGACACTGATTGTATATGGTGTTAGGTGTGTACGGTCATCTTTGGTCTCTCGGTCACTGGTTGGATATGGTGGTAGGTGTGTACGGTCATCTTTAGTCTCTCGGTCACTGATTGTATATGGTGTTAGGTGTGTACGGTCATCTTTGGTCTCTCGGTCACTGGTTGGATTTGGTGGTAGGTGTGTATGGTCATCTTTAGTCTATTGGTCACTGGTTGGATATGGCGTTAGGTGGGTATGGCCATCTTTATTCTCTTGGTCACTGGTTGAATATGGTGGTAGGTGTTTACGGCCATCTTTATGCTCTCGATCACTGGTTGAATATGGTGGTAGGTGCGTACGGCCATCTTTATTCCCTCGGTCACTGGTTGGATATGGTGGTAGGTGGTTACGCCCATCTTTAGTCTCTCAGTCATTGGTTGGATATGGTGATAGGTGTGTATGGCCATCTTTAGTCTCTCAGTCACTGGTTGGATATGGGGGTAGGGATGTACGGTCATCTTTAGTCTCTAAGTCGTTGGTTGGATATGGTGGTAGGTGTGTATGGCCATCTTTAGTCTCTCCGTCACTGGTTGGATATGGTGGTAGGTGTGTATGGCCATCTTTAGTCTATTGGTCACTGGTTGGATATGGCGTTAGGTGGGTATGGCCATCTTTATTCTCTTGGTCACTGGTTGAATATGGTGGTAGGTGTTTACGGCCATCTTTATGCTCTCGATCACTGGTTGAATATGGTGGTAGGTGCGTACGCCCATCTTTATTCCCTCGGTCACTGGTTGAATATGGTGGTAGGTGGTTACGCCCATCTTTAGTCTCTCAGTCATTGGTTGGATATGGTGATAGGTGTGTATGGCCATCTTTAGTCTCTCAGTCACTGGTTGGATATGGGGGTAGGGATGTACGGTCATCTTTAGTCTCTCAGTCGTTGGTTGGATATGGTGGTAGGTGTGTATGGCCATCTTTAGTCTCTCCGTCACTGGTTGGATATGGTGGTAGCTGTGTACGGCTATCTTTAGTCTCTCCGTCACTGGTTGGATATGTTGGTAGCTGTGTACGGCCATTCTTAGTCTCTATGGTCACTGGTTGGATATGGTGGTAGGTGGTTACGCCCATCTTCAGTCTCTCAGTCGTTGGTTGGATATGGTGATAGGTGTGTATGGCTATCTTTAGTCTCTCAGTCACTGGTTAGATATGGTGGTAGGTGTGTACGGCCGTCTTTATTCTCTCGGTCACTGGTTGTATATGGTGTTAGGTGTGTATGGTCATCTTTAGTCTCTCGGTCACTTATTGTATATGGTGTTAGGTGTGTACAGTCATCTTTAGTCTCTCGGTCACTGATTGTATATGGTGTTAGGTGTGTACGGTCATCTTTGGTCTCTCGGTCACTGGTTGGATATGGTGGTAGGTGTGTACGGTCATCTTTAGTCTCTCGGTCACTGATTGTATATGGTGTTAGGTGTGTACGGTCATCTTTGGTCTCTCGGTCACTGGTTGGATTTGGTGGTAGGTGTGTACGGTCATCTTTAGTCTCTTGGTCACTGGTTGGATATGGTGGTAGGTGTATACCGTAATGTTTAGTCTCTTGCTTACTGGTTGGATATGGTGGTAGTTGTGTACCGCCATGTTTAGTCTGTTGGTCACTGGTTGGATATGGTGGTAGGTGTGTACCACCATGTTTAGTCTCTTGGTCACTGGTTGGATATGGTGTTAGGTGTGTACGGCCATGTTTAGTCTCTTGGTCACTGGTTGGATATGGTGGTAGGTGTGTACCGCCATGTTTAGTCTCTTGGTCACTGGTTGGATATGGTGGTCGGTGTGTACCGCCATGTTTAGTCTCTTGGTCACTGGTTGGATATGGTGGTAGGTGTTTACCGCAATGTTGAGTCTCTTGCTCACTGGTTGAATATTGCTTGTTACAGAAGAACATTTAATAAATAGGGGTCCATTGTTCTCGGAATTCCCTGCCATCCAGACATTTCCTGTGAGATACAAACACCACAAGGTGGAAGGTCTTGGAGGGGGGAATAGATGAAGGAGATGAAATGTGACATTTCCACTTGTTCACACTTGGTGATGTCAAATGTGGGTCACATGACCGCCTTATCCACGTGGGAGCAGCACCAATGGCAAGCTGCACATCTGACTTGGCTGGGAAAATGATGCAGCAAAGCATGCAGTGAAAGTGCCCGGGAGGGGGCAGAGAGTGCAGCCAGCTGCATGAGTGGTGCAGGAGGAGCGGGGAGTGCAGTGCCGGGGCTCTGCGTCTTTAAGGTGTCAGTGTGTGTGGATGAGAGGCGGCCCCTCCCTCCCTGCCTCCCCGCTGGAGAAGAGAGCAGCACAGCGAGCAGAATGATCTGCAGACCTGCCAGGGTGGGCTGCCCGTCTGCTTTGTGATCCGGCCTGATGTACCGCACACCCCGCTGACACACTCATAGCAAAGGGGTGCACGGGGGGCTGGACATACCGATCGGTGCGCATCGATCGCTGATCACAGGAGAAGGAGGAGGATAGGAAGAAATCAGTGCAATAAATAATAACCCCCCAATGCCTGGCTGAGGAGACCTTGACAAAGGCAGAGCTGGGGGGAGACTGAGTGCTGCGATTGCTTATTGCACCCCCCCCCGCCCCCCAACATCTAGCACTGGGCAATGGCGGATCGCAGCCTGGACACCGTGTCCCTTCCCCTGGAGGTGAGAGCCAGGCTGGCCGAGCTGGAACTGGAGCTGTCTGAAGGTAAGGAGTATGCATGCCCAGCCCTGTGTGTGCCCTCTGATCGGCTGCAGAGGGGCCCCTCCATTGCATCCTGGATGGAAGGGGGGGGGGGGGATGCTGATGCCAGCCCATTATCTAAGCAAATGCATCCCTCATCCTGCCCCCCCCATCCAATATTAACCCTTTCACTCTAGGAGGGTGCTAATAGGCTCACCTCTGGCATGCAGGGGGTTAATATCTTAGTGTTTGCTGGAGCTGTCATTAGGGCCTCATTGACCATTGAAGGGTTAATGCTGTCATCCTGATCCCCCCCCTCCTCTCCTCCCTCCCCTTTATCCATGCAGTAATAGGGATGGATGGGGACTGTAGTCTTGGATTCATGTCCCCCCCCCCCCCCAATCCAATCTTAACCCTTGCAGTCTGATGGCCCCGGGGTGTAAGTAGGCTTCTTCATGGCACGCTGAGGGTTAATGACTCAGTGTGTGCTGGAGCTGTCATCAGGGCCTCGCTCTCACGCTTTGACTGTTAAAGGGTTAAAGCTGTCATCCTGATCCCACCCCCCCCTTTCCTCCATGCAGTAGTAGTGATCAATGGGCGCTGTAGTCCTGGAATCATGCTCCCCCTAGTGCCCAGGGTCCTGGAATCATGCCCCCCCCCCAGCGTGCCCAGGGTCCCTGCTCTTTGTGGTGGGAGGCAGCAGCTGGATTGCATTTGTTGAGATGCAGTCCGCTGACACTTGTGTTGCATTTAGCCTGGCATGTCAGTGCTGGGGGGAGATAAGAGATGTGGAAAATATTCCCTGCCTAAAAATATCATTTACAGCCAGCACAACGTGTCCAGGATCACCGACAGCCACTGTTATCTATGGCATAGTTCTCACTATCCTGATTTTCTTTTGTGTGCATCATTCCTTTTTTTTTTTTTTTTGTGTTTTATCCATTAATCCAAACTGAAATCTTTGCAGGATTAGCTTACGTGTGACAAATTGTGGAACAATGGTATTTAGGACTACCCCCCCTTCTTTGTATTGAACGTTGGCACAATAAGTTAATATTCGTATCGCCATTCTTGACACGGCAATCTGTACATTTTCTGTTAATTTTATTTTAAATTGTGTGAATTAATAACGATCAGAAATAATCCGCCTATAAAGTCACATTTGTTTACTGTCTGGAATCAATCTCAATTACAACATTGCCTGTCTATAGCAAAAGGGATTGAAAGTATTGCTGGCATCACCATGGCAACCCTGCTTCCAGCATCTCCATCCAGAGAGAAGCCATCTTTAAATAGTCTAACACCAACCTGTTCATCGGGGAGGCTGTACGCGGGTCTCTTCCTGCAGATTACTGAAGGTGAAAACTACGCATGGTGAAAGGTTAACCCTTTCATGACCTCGCCCGTCGTACAGATCTTCTGGGAATGCTTTGGATGCTGGAATTAGTGTTGATGTAATTTCATTTCCTGTTGTACAATATAATATGTTTTAATCCAACATATTACAATGTGCCAGCATCAATCTAGTGAACAATGACACCAGGTGCCATGGAATGTCATTTTGGGAACAAAAAAAACATGAAGGCAAAATGTCATAATTTGGTATTTTTTTTTATTTTTTTATATTCTGCCGAATTATTATTATTATTATTATTATTATTTATTATTATTTCTTTCTTTCTTTTTTTTTTGTTCGTTGAATTGTAGCAAAAATAGCAAAACAATGGAAAACATTGTGCAGTGTTCGCTGTTGTGCCAATTTTTTTTTTTCAGGGATCTAACAGAAAAATCTGCATTTCTTTTGTCACAATATTTAATTGAAGGGAAGATCGCAAAACAATGGAAAACATTATGCAATAGAGAGGCTCTGGCCTGCGTTGTCATTCTTAATGCGTCCATGCTTTTGGAATTGAGAAGCGGATTGAAGGGGTGGGCATGCTGCCTGTGCAGCTGCAGAGGGGCCAGGCAGGAAGGAGGGGGCCATTTGGAGGGGTACAAGGGAAGGGCATGGGTACCAAGAGGTCAGGATGGGGTAGAACCTTCCTTTCTGCTACTGATGATTATCACTGATGGCGAACATTATGCTAACTGGGAAGTTTAATTGGTATGCATGGCATGGGATTGGGTCCATTGATGATGATGTTTTGAAGCCACTGATGAGGGCATAAATGGTAAGATGTGGCGAATCACAACAAATGGGCAGTAAACTTTTAGCTCTATCTATTATGCAGATGCCCTGTTGGGTCATAAGGAAACAGACTTTGGCCCAGTGGTACCAGGGCAAGAGGATATGTACACGGGTGGACTAACACTGATGAACATGAAAGGGGGTCCGCACTGTTTCAGGACCCTCATGGTTTATCCTGCCAGTTTTTGTGGTAATATGCTTCTGTACCTTTCCTGCCTGCTCCTTGGGTCAGATTGATAGACCACACGGATGTTGATAGTCCTTATTGAACTTGTAGCTAGCATCCACCATAACCATTGCCTAAGCCAGTGTTTTGCAACCAGGGTGCCCTCAGGGACCCAGTGTGTCCTGGATCAGCGCCATGAGTTGCAATGGTGCCAGTGGGCTGACCATAACAACCAATGACACTCTAAGGCCAGAACTCATGGAGTTATTCATTGCTATGGTGATGGAGGCCAGCTTGATCGCACCATGGCAATGCATGGCTCTCATCCAGGGTGTGCAGGGGGCATGGAGGGCCACCCCCAGCATTCAAGAGAAAACAGAATGCCACCTTCTCCAGACCTCTTTCACCTCTTGCCCTCCACCATGCTGCTGGAGCAAAAGGGTAGGGCCCTGATGTGAGGAGCGTACTGTGTGATTGGGCGGGGAGGCTCTGTGGTGATGGGGAGACTTGTGTATGGGGGTGACTCTGACATGAGGGGCGGGGGGGGGGGGGAAGGGCACTGGGTGCCTAGAGATTTTGCATCTTCTTGAAGGCTGACGCAAATTAAAAAGGGTTGATAAACACTGCTCTAACCTAAAACATGGCTGCCATACGTTTTATGGTGATAGGTGCACTTTAACCAGTCAGGATATGCATTTTATGGGCCTCTGTGAAAGAATGCTGTGTTCTTAGATTCTTTTTCCATAGCCTTCAATTTCAAAATAGCATGTGGGAAAATAAACGTGTTTAATAAATTATAATACAGGCTTGATAAATCCAACCTAAAATGCATGAAATCAGACTGAGTGATGGAAATGATAAATAATATAGTGGGGAAGATGGAAAAATGTGGAGCCTCATTGATAAAATGCTGCTGGTATTCATCATGTTATGTGGTACTGGAATATAGGCCTAAGGTGTGCCTTCACCTTTGTGTGAGGAATGGCGCCAGTCAGTGGCTGCGCTTGCTCTTGGATCTTGTGTTTAGGGGATGCTCTGTCCAATATGGCTGCTTTGCTACGTCATTAAATAAAGAGTTGCTGCGTTACACATCATAAGAATATCCCAAAGGCATACTGCAGATTTATTGATCGATTTAAAATAGAAGGGATTTTTTTTTTTTCATTAAATTTGCCACATGTCGGTTTGTGTAAAAACCATGTAGTGAGTATTGTCCGTAAACTTTATTATTTTTTAAAAATGTTTTATCTGCACTAACAGTTATATTTTCAGCACAACAAGATTTTGGGGCCTTCCTACTACTGCTAAGGTCCAAGGCTCCAAGCAGTAGGCCATACTAGTAGAAGTAGTAGGTAGGCCCCAAAATCTTGTCCTGAAAATGTAACTGGTGTTGCAGATAAAAAAAAAAAAAAAAAAGACGGTACTCCACTGTATTGTTGTGAGTGCACCAACATGGCTACAATCGCCGTGAGAAAAACAATCGTTAAAACCAAGTGTAACAGAAGACTGTCACCCAGGTCTATTTAGTTGGCTGGACCTCTTAAGCTGACCATATACTAGTAGAATTTTATTTGAATGTTTTCATTTTTGAACGTTTGATTCATTTTCTAATGGTCAGTGGGGTCAAATCGTTGTTCATTTTTGTCCGTGGCGATGAGCAAATTCGAAGGAGCGGGATGGAAGATTTTTCTTGAATGAAATTGTAGGTGTGAATGTGATTTACATTTGGAAAAAATTGTATATATTCTAATGAACCATGTTTTAATACATCTGGAATTCAAATGGCAAGACAAAATATATAAGGTCTTTCAAATGAAAATAACTGACTCATTGATGGTAATAAAGAATGTGCTGATGAACTAATTATTTTTCTGCAAACGTTCGACTGAAAATCTAATCCTGTATGGCCACTTTAAGTTGTTATCTCCTACAGAAATGTGTTGGAGTTGTGATACTGTGCTGGTAGCATAATGATACAATACTCAGATAAGCACTGTTTGTTACAACTTTCTTACTCTAAACCAGGGGGGTCTCCAAACTCCGCGGGCTGAATGTGGCCCTTTGCTTGTCTTTATCTGGCCCTTGGGGCACTAACCCTTTCACTGACACCAAAGACTGGGCACTATCCCTCTCACTGACACCAAAGACTGGGCACTATCCCTCTCACTGACACCAAAGACTGGGCACTATCCCTCTCACTGACACCAAAGACTGGGCACTATCCCTCTCACTGACACCAAAGACTGGGCATTATTCCTCCCACTAACAACAGAGATAGGGAAATAATTCTCCCACTGACACCAATAATGAGGCACTATTCCTCCCACTGACACCAGGATTTTCCGCCAACTTTGTGCCACCGTGTGTATGCAAGACAAGTTTGAGCCAACATCCATGGATTTTGTTGTCGGAATGTCCGATCAATGTCCGATCGTGTGTACAGGGCATAACAGTGGTCACCAGAACATACAGAGTCAATATTCATGATGGGGACCCAGACAGCAGTAACTGAAATATAGGTTTTGCCGTTAGATACACTTTTAGGTCTAGTTTATACTTGCTTCAAAACAAGGCTTCGGACAGGCTTTGTTAAAGCTCTCTGAACGCCAATCAAAGCTCCTGTCACTAAATAAAATGGTTAGCTTACAGTTCTGTTTACACCTTGTTTTTGCTTGGTGCTTCGATGAGGCTTTGGTGGGGCTTCAGTGGGGCTTCAAGCGAGCTTTGCCATAGACTTCTATGGAAGCTTTGAAGCACAACTAAAGCTACATGGGGTATACTTTTTAAAGCGAAGCAAAAGCAACGTGTAAACAGGACTGTAAGCTAACCATTTTATTTAGTGACAGGAGCTTTGACTGGCATTCAGAGAGCTTTAACAAAGCGTGTCCGAAGCCTTGTTTTGAAGCAAGTGTAAATGAGCCCTTAATGTTCTAGCCAGTGGCGATTGGGGCCCAATTTTCTTAGGTAGGCGGCCCACGGACCCCCCCAGCCAGCCAACCATACACCACTGGTTCTAACCCCTGCTGGGAAAATAACCTTTGGAATCTGATTGGCTGCAGTGGGTACTACAGGACATTGTTCACTCATTTGGTAAATGGCAGCCATGAGAGAAGGGCTTAGGTAACTGGAAAGTTCTTTGCCCCCAGTAGTGCTCTCGCTGTAAGTGGTGGTTCAGATCTCTCTTCAGATGACATTTGACAGGCAGGGAGGAGGCATTATATCGTCTCTCGCTGCCTTATTAACCCCCTAAACCTACCGCTAACGTGCCACAACCATGTGCATTGCATACAGTTGTGGAGAATCCCTATTCATTTGTTTAGTGGGTGCTGCTACCCAAAGACCGTGGCATATGTACACCCCCCTCCACTGCCTTTGCAGCTTAAAGGGGATCAGTAAAAACAGCGCTAGACCATGCATTTTTACCGCTCCTCAACCACAAGTGTAAACGAGGCCTAAAAGTGCTGATTGTAGTTTGTTTGCTGTGATGGGACAAGCGGTCTTCACCCCCAGCACAGGGTCAATGAGTGGCTGTCAGTATGATATCCCCTCTGGGCTCCAGATTTTGGTAGTTTGACATCTCAGCATTCTGCACTTGTCATCTTGTCTGGTCGCAGGGCGAGGAGAAGCTGATTTGTACTCCTGCAGTCTGTATGGTTGTCTCTCTGTAAAATTGTGACTTGTTTCCAGTGTTAATAATAGCAAAGAGATCATCAGGCTGGTATTTCTTCCTAGAAAAGTTGGCAAGCCTTGTGGTATGGAGAAGCAGTAGTGGGGCTAACGGTTCTTTGGCTAAACCTCTGAAAATCCTGAATTGTGGAAAACCCCCATACTCTTAAACTGAATTCTTCACACACACTCTTGTGTGTTAACATGCTTGTTTTCATGCATTAGGGTGCACCCAGATAAAGTATATTTAAAGCAAAAACCTTTTTATTTAGTTTAGAACAGTAGGGATAGTTAAAACTCCTAACAGAGTTCTATGTATCTTTACTTCCTGTCCCACAGACACAACAGGAAGTGAGAAGAAATCCATCTCAAAAGTAAGTAAAATCCCCTCTTGGACAGCTGTCACCAGAACGAGTGTTCCACTTTGACAGCTCAGGATTCTGAAAATTTCAGTCACTTTTAACCACTTGACCTCCGGAAGATTTCCCCCCCCCCCCCCCCCTTTTCTGACCGCAGTTGCGTATCGCAAAAAATGTGTTACTTTGACAATTGTGTGATCATGCAAATCTGTATTTTTTGTACTATAAACAAAAAAAGACAGACAATTTTCAAAAAAACAACTTTTTTTTTTTCTTTTTTACTTTCCGCTATAAAACGTATCCAATGAAAAATTTAAAAAAATCCAATTTCTTCATAAATTTAGGCCAATGTGTATTCTGCTACATACTTTTGGTAAAAAAAAAATCCCAGTAAGCGTATTAAGTGTATATTGATTGCTTTGCACAAAAGTTATAGCGTCTACAAGCTATGGGATATATACTGGAATTTTTATTTTTATGCTAGCATTGGCAGCAAACTGCAACTTTTAGTGGGACTGCGATATTGTGGCAGACAATCGAACACTTAACTGACGCTTTTGACACTTTGTGGGAACCATTGACCCTAGTACAGTGATCAGTGCTAAAAAATGTGCACTGTCACTGTACTATTGACACTGGGGGGGGGCTTAAACATCTAGGGTGATCAAAGTGTTAGATGTATGCCTAGCCAGTGTTTTTTGTATTGTGTGAGGTGCTTTTACTAAGGGAAGTGAGGGATTTTCATCCCTCACTTCCACCTGTCAGAAGGGAGCTCTGCCTTGTTTACATAGGCAGAGCTCTGTTCTGTGTGTTTTCCTGACGATCAGCGGGTACTAGAGGACATCCATTCACCGACACCCGTTGATCGGCTTCTGCTGTGACAAATCGCAGCAGATGTGGCACGTCCCCTACCTGGAAGTGTCGAATCGTGTAAATATACGCAAGTCTGCACAGTGCGGCCGCCATCCTAACAGGAATCTGCAAGTCGTTAAATTGACACTAAATTCTAGTTTAAAAAATTATATTCAGCCCTGGTTCACATTGATGTCAAATCAGTGGCAATTGCCAGGAATGGCACTGTCCTAATTGGTGCGAAGCTGCACCAATTTCAAAAAGTAGTTTTATGTACTACTTTTTGTGATTTCGAGGTGCGAAACCCGCACAGATGTCTGTGAAATCGCAAACCGAATTCGGGACTGACATGCCGGAGTGAAATCGTGAATCAGCTGAACTCGCATGGCTTCATTCCCGCAGCTCAGTGTGAACCTGGGCACAAGTATGTATTCTTAATTCACAAAGTCCCTTCTCGGCCTTCCCCCAAATTTCTGAGGCTGGGGGTCCGGCGTGTCCTCATTCACCGTTTTAAGGTCCGACTTCAGCACAAATTTTTGACTGAATTCGGAATTGAAACGAACCAAAAGACGCACCGGACTCTTGTGCAATTCACACCGGAGCCGCTGCGGAGATCTATGAACTGGCTCCATAGAGAGACGGTCACAATCTGGTGCTATGCGAATTTGATGCGGAAAAAACCGCATCCAATTAACAGTGTGAAGTGAACCCAGCCTGAATTCCTTTTTTTTTTTTTTTTTTTTTTTATGAACCGACTTCCTTTTAAGCTTTGCTCCCCAGATGGACTATGGGATTTGTGGTGTGCATAGAGCACTGTACAGGACTGCAACTAATGTGTACTTCTTATTCCCAACAAAGGGAAGTGGGGAGAAACTCAGAGGTTCGGGAGCTCAGAAAGGAAATTATAAGAAGGCAGAAAAACACAGTAAGAAACTATTTCAAAAAATAAATAGATTACAGGGCCGCTAAGTAGTGGATGTGTATGAATTACTTTTGCCGAATAAGGATATCGTTTAGTGTCACTTTAATCCAGTGGTTACCAGGACACAAAAAGTAAGTCTTCCCAGCTGGAGCACAGACAGCCATATATACAGAACAACCATTCCTGTTTTCAGCTCTTTTTTAGAGCTGGCTCTACATGTTGGATAGATTCTCACTGTCCACCCTGAGCACAGGAATAGCATAGTATTATAGTATTCTTCTCATTTCAGGCCATACAGGTAAGCCAGGTGGCTATATTCTTCATGATACAGGACTTCCATCCCTGCTTTAGGCATGTTATTACCAATAGTCTATGACCAGCAGTTTCAACTTGCAAATAATGTGTGTGTATGTATGTGTGTGTGTGTGTGTGTATATATATATATATATATATATGCCCTAGTTCACATTGGTGCAGCTTTAAAATCGTGCTACTTCAGCGCAATTTCAAATCGCATCAATGCGATTTGCACTGCCGATTTCATTGCAGCTTATGTCTTCATTTAACAGAAGTCTATGCAAGTCGCAATGAAATCGGTAAAAAGTAGTGCAGGAACCTTTTTCATAATTGCTGTGACATGAGTTGTGGAGATATGAAGGGTTCCATTGCCGGCAGTGGGGTGTGACTTGGAACTTACATGACAAGTCACACTGGCTGTGCTATCAAAATGTTGATATGTATCTATTTTGCTGATTTGGGACTTCAGAAAATCCTGCTTCCGAATCTTCTTCTTGGTGTGCTGCTTTTTTCTTCATTGCAGCAATAAAGGTGACAGAGGTTCTACCCCTTCTCTGTACAGTATGTATATATGTGTTTAGTTGTATCCAACTCTCTGCAGTTCTATAGGCCAGCTCCCTGGGCACCATATCTGATACACTTTCCGGTATCTTTGCATAGAATTTTCTTAGCAATTTTTTACGAGTTAGGTTGCCTTCCCAGCATTTCTTGGCTTGGGATTGACGTTCAGGAACATGGGAGGAAACTGGGAGATCAGGCAAACTCCATGCAGCTAGTGCCCTGACATAAGTGCTAATCACTAAGCCACTGTGCCGGCCTAACCCTTCCCTATTCTGTCCAAAACTGGAGAAAACAAGTTTTAGACTTTTCATACACTTTAAGGCAGCCCATAAAATTTCTTTGAATCTACTAACAGCGCACCTTTGGCCAATGACAGTCCATTTTTCTTCTGTCTGACTCGCTATGGGTTACTGCATTTTGCACTTTAGCTTTGTCTCATTGAATAGGTCTGATAATGTCTTTAAAGACAACTTGCTTGCTATCTGGTCGTGCAGAAAAACCCCTTGGGCATATGTAATAAGTCAAAAATCAATATGCAAAGTTAATTAACAACCAATAGGTGATTATCTTTTATCGCTTCAGATCTTTCACATGCTTACTTGCCCATGGCTACCAGTCCTTTGCCTTCTACTGGAAAATATAAGAAAGAATAAAACTTGCTGCATTGGACAAAAGTCCCCGTTCTCTTTGCACCATCCTTGTAAAGTCAAAGCATTTGTCTTCCCTGGCGGCATAAACTGAACGCTTGCGGAAGCCTAGAAAACCGGCCTCGCACTTTTAAAACGTCATCCGCAACTTATTTATTTTTATGGATTCTGTTTTCTTTTGCGATGCGCGAAGCCATGCTAGAATTTAAAAAAAATAATGGATAAAGGGATTGGATTTCAACTATATACTGTATGTGCCAGGGTTGCCAACTGTCAGTAAATTCACGGATACTTTGTAAAGTCAATGATTTTTACATCTGTCCGTAAAAGTCTGTAATGGACTTGGTTGGAATCTAGGATGGAAGAGGACCCGGGGGTCCTAGTAGATGATAGGCTCAGCAATGGCATGCAATGCCAAGCTACTGCTAACAAAGCAAACAGAATATTGGCATGTGTTTAAAAAGTGGATCAACTCCAGATATAAAATGATAATTCTCCCACTCTACAAGACTCTGGTCCGGCCGCACCTAGATTATGTTGTCCAGTTCTGGGCACCAGTCCTCAGGAAGGATGTACTGGAAATGGAGCGAGTACAAAGAAGGGCAACAAAGCTAATAAAGGGTCTGGAGGACATTAGTTATGAAGAAAGGTTGCGAGCACTGAACTTATTCTCTCTGGAGAAGAGACGCTTGAGAGGGGATATGATTTCAATTTACAAATACTGTACTGGTGACCCCACAATAGGGATAAAACTTTTTCACGGAAAGAGTTTAAAAAGACTTGTGGCCACTCATTAAAATTAGAAGAAAAGAAGTTTAACCTTAAACTACTTAGAGGGTTCTTTACTGTAAGAGCGGCAAGGATGTGGAATTCCCTTCCACAGGCGGTGGTCTCAGCGGGGAGCGTCGATGGTTTCAAAAAAGTTTTAGATAAGCACCCGAACGACCGCAACATACAGGGATATACAATGTAATACTGACACATAATCACACATAGATTGGACTTGATGGACTTGTGTCTTTTTTCAACCTCGCCTACTACTACTACTACTACTACTACTACTACTACTACTACTACCTGTTTCCCCGAAAATAAGACCTAGCGTGATTGTCGTAATGGCTGCAATATAAGCCCTACCCCCCAAATAAGCACATGTATGTGCATATAATGTATTTCCTGAATGTGAAACTTCAGTGTTCATAAAGTATGTCATACGCTCGTGCGTGGGAAAATGCTGATACCCAGGAGAAACCATGTTTACAAGCATATGCCCGCCTAAAGTATGGCATGGGTTAAAGTCCTTGTAGGTCTTATTTTCAGGGAAACAGGGTAGGGCTTATTTGGGGGGGGGGTAGGGCTTATATTGCAGCCATCACTGACAATCACGCTAGGTCTTATTTTCGGGGAAACGGGGTATGTAACTATGTAACATTCATGGGCAGATGTAAAAAATCATGGATTTTGGAAACTGTCCTTGAATTTCACGATGGTTGGCAACCCTGGTATACCCTGTGGGGGGTTGTGGGGAGGAGGGTGATAGAAATCTAGGGGGTGCAGCCTACCCCAGCACCCCCCTAGATGCAGCTATGTGGCATTTACTTGCCTGGAGCTATCGGGAGTTCATGCATTCACTGCTGCTGGTGCTATTACAAACATGGCAGCCTTGGCATCCCTCCAGACCTGCCTGTGCCTGGCTTCTCATTGTCGGCCGCTGCCGCCGCTATGCTTGCACAGCGTCCGTCCATATGTGCATGTCCCTAGCTTGTCCCTGTCTACTGCCGTGACTTCTATGCTTGCATGATGTCCCATTCTGAACTCTCTTGGCTTGCATGCGGCCCTTGTGCTGCGGGTGGGACAGCCCTGAACTAGGTTATTATGGCCTTATTGGTCCACTCCGACCGTGGTCACTTGAACGCTGCACCTCCCAAAAGAAGCATAAAAACTAGTGGTGCACTAAAATGAAAATTCCAATGCTGAAACCAAAAATTCAGGATGCAAAAATTTTGGCTGAAACCAAAATTGACTTATAAATTTTTTTTTTATTATTATATTCGATTACCTTAATTAAATTCACACTGAGCGCTTTTTGAAAAAAAAGCTCAAGAAAAATGCATCACTTTAAATTCTATGTATGTTTTCACACTGGTCCATTGTGCTTCCATTGCATATTTGGCCAGTTAAATAAAAAAGGAAAATAAATGCACCTCCCCATTGAGATGCTTTGAAAACGCAGCAAGAACGCACGCATGTTGCATTTTTTTTATGCGTTTTTTTGAGTCCCGTGACCTATAAAAAAAAAAACACCATAAGCACGGTACAATCTCGGCCAAAATGTGTGCGTTTCCGGCATCAATTTTCGGCCACCCCTTTTTTTTTTTTCTATCGGCCCAACGCCGACAACCCTATTTTGGTGCATCACTCCAAAAAAAAAAAAAAAAAAAAAAGCTGGACGTAAAAATCCAAGAATGTGGAGCTGCAGATGCTGCGTACAACCTGCCATTCAAGTGACTGGCCGTACGCTTGTAAATGCTGATGTTTGTTTGATTTGGTGATTTGTACATGTATGTGCATATGATGTATTTCCTGAATGTGAAACTTCAGTGTTCATAAAGTATGTCACACGCTCGTGCGTGGGGAAAACGCTGGTGCCCAGGAGAAACCCTGTTTACAAGCATATGCCCGCCTAAAGTATGGCATGGGTGGAAAAATGCCCCAAAACTGCCCTGCTTGCTGCCAGACAAGCCCTAAGGCTGGGTTCACACTATCTTCGCATGCGTCTCACAGCAGGGGTCCAGCGCGTCCCCCGTTCACCATTTCAGGTCGATTTTTAGCCCGACTTTTTTGCTGAATTTGGACCTGAAACGGACCAAAAGATGCACAGGACTCCTGCAGCAGAGATGTGTGAACTGGCTTCATAGAGAGCCGGTCGAAATCTCCTGCTATTGCGAATTGGATGCGGGGAGCCCTCGCATCCAATTCGCAATAGTGTGATGCGAACCCAGCCTAAAGGCGGACGTGTACATTTTGATGGCGCACAGAGCATCGAGGTGCAAAGATTTCTCTGACTTCTGAAAAGAGCAGATCCTAATAGGTGTTGAAGAAAAAGGCGTTTAGAATGATCTTTGTCCCATTGACAGGATAAGGCTGATTTGTAGCCATATACCTAGGTCCTAGGCCAACCAGGGGCCCCTTTGGGTGAGCAAGGTTCCTACTCTCTGTGTATGAGCAATGTTTGGAGGCTTACAAGTAGCTTATAGGAACATCAGCTGTCACTCCCGTGACCCCAGCAACATGCTTTGGGTTTCAGTTTCTCCGTGGCAAAGGCTTAATTTTGTTACAGCATTGAATCGCACAGTGTGACTTTTGAAATGAAATGTGGCGGTGTCACTGGAAAGAAAAGACCTTCTAACTGGCCTCCTTTCTGAAGATTGTTGTCTATTCAAACATTTGACTTTGACCCAAACCCCCCTCTGCTCCCTCCATGACCATAAATAGACACCATGACCTTCTGGGTCAGAGAGATTCTCTTTGCTGGAGCTGGAATAGAATTCTAGATTTCATATTCATCCTTTTTTTTTTTTTTTATTACTTTTCTTTCTTCTAACGGTTTTCAGAGGGCATTCTGCCAAGAAAGTAAATTCAGTCCATGACAGCCCCGTCAGCAGCTGGGAGGAGCTTCCAATGTTGACATTGTATTCCTTATTTAACGCTTTCATGGGGGGGTGGATTTAAGATCCTCGTTGGACTGATCTTACTTTTTCTTTTTTTTCCCCTTATGTCTTTTTCTTAAAACTTTTTCTTGCTTATCATGATTGGTAATTGTGTAACAAAAATGATATGTAACAATTTGTAAAGGGAACGCATCCAAAGTACACGCACACAGATTTGTGTCACTGCCTGCCACCTCCATTGATTAAAATCATAACTTGCATAAAGCAAAATAAAGGAAGCTCCTATTTCAGAACTATATTCCCCGAGAGGCTCGGCTGTGACTTGTGGAGGAGAAGGAGAGGCTGCATACAGGGTGGAGAGAACATATATTACAAGGACGATTTTGTTTTTTTGTTTTTTGTTTTTTCCCTTGTCTTTTTCTATTTTTTTTTTTTTTTCTTTTAAAATGTGCTTGTAACTTTTAAGTGTAATAAACTTTGGAAAAACTTGGATGTTTGAATAAATATACATAATCATTCATTTTTTTTCTTTAATCCTTTTAAAGCCTAGTACACATGGACCCAAGTGTCGGGTGGCATCGGCCAGTTCAATAGAAATCATGTGACATTTGGCCCGTGTGTATGGCAGCCGGTCCAACAGAAGCAGGCCATGACCCTGTCAAAGGCTCATGACCGAAAAAAGGTCCCGTTCAGTGCTCTCAGCTGACCAGAGTGTTCTGGTGGGGAGGGGGGGTGTCCCAAAGTCAGAACACAATAGCACAGCAGGGAAGATTGCTGTACCAACATAGAATTGTTAGTGCAGTGGCCCCAACCTGAGTTGTCTGTTTTCTGGCTGAATGAAAAAACGAAAAAAAAAAACTAGTAGTGTGTATGAGGCTTAAGGCTCAGTTCACACTACTGCGACCTGAAAGTGGTTATGGTGCGACTTTGCCAGATGACTTCCTGGCGACTTGAGTACTACTTTGATGCGACTTTAGAAGTGACTTTCAGTAATGCCTGGGTAACCTTCCTGTGATGTCGGATCCAAATTACATCAATATAGATGAGGATCTGACTTGGAGGCCACTTCTATTAAAGTCCATGGGCACAAGTCGGAGAGACGTTGCCTTGAAGTAGTACAGGAACCTTTTTCTAAAGTAGGAGCAACTTCTAAGTAGTGTTAATTAAGACAACTCTAATTGACTAACATGGGATTTCGCATGTCATGCGACTTGGGGTCTCACAGGTCGGATCCCAAGTCTCAGCAGCGTGAACCAAACCATGCGCAAAGCGTGCTGCGCCCTCTTAGACCCCTTTCACACTGGGGTGGTTTGCAGGCGCTATTGCGCTAAAAATAGGGCTTTCACACTGGAGCGGTGCGCTAGCCGGACGGGAAAAAAAGTCCTGCTAGCAGCATCTTCAGAGCGGTGAAGGAGCGGTGTATACACCGCTCCTTCACTGCTCCTGCCCATTGAAATCAGTGGGACAGCGTGGCTATACCGCCGGCAAAGCGCCTCTGCAGAGGCCCTTTGCGGTGTTTTTTAACCCCTTCTCGGCCGCTAGCGGGGGTAAAACCGAATACCGACAGTAGAGCGCCGCTAACAATAGCGGCACTTTACCGCTGACGCCTCCCCCACCCCAGTGTGAAAGGGGCCTTATAGTCCAGGCAGCAGGGGAAGGAGGAGGGGGCGCAGACTTTTGATGAACCTCGCCGCGGTGAGGTCCAACGAAAGTGGGGACAGGTACCCGCTCCCCCCACCCCCTCAGATAAGCGGATATTCCACTTTTGCTAAGTTTGTGGATGGTTTCTACAATAAACCTGGGCGCTTTTGATTAATCCAGTATGCGGCAGCTCTTTCTTCTACTCCTGGTTGGAGAATGCAGACAGCTAAGCTTGCCTCCTTCACCTGGAGTTTGAGTGACGCCAGGGAGCAGCAGCTTGGAGCAGAGAATCTTTTTACTTCAATGGCTGTTTGTGCTTCAATAACGCAACACATTTTTCTGCCATTAAAATGAATTGCATTAGGACAGCCCAATCAATTTAAGGCAAACCCCCGCTCACCCCTTACCCCCCCCCCCCAACCACTGCTTACCTAGTTCTGCACATTTAAGGTACTCACCTGCCCAGAATACCCAACGTTGCCCTGCTGAGATCCACTTCTTTTCTGATCTCTGGTCGTTCCGGCGCCACCATCTTCAATGACATTGGGAAGCTGCCAGCTCTTACAGGTTCAACCGGCGGCTTCCCAATGACGTGCCGCTTGGCCTCATCCTACTCCTCCTTTCTCGAATGACTATACCTCCTGGGATACATGATGTACAAATCCCAGGAGCTACAGCGGGCAAAGTGCACATCATTCGCCTTGGTGAATGACATGCATGGCGGAGTGATGAATAAAACTGAAACACACATTGAGAGGAATTCAATAAATCTGCTGCTCCACTTTTCTGGTGTTAAATTGGTTGTAAAGGTGCAAGGTTTTTTACTGTCATACATTCTATGCATGAAGGTAAAAATCCTGTGTGCAGCAGCCCCCCTAATACTTACCTGAGCTCCCTCATGATCCAGCGATGTCCTGAGAGCCTTGCCTCTCCGGGGACTCGCACCCCTGATTGGCTTTTGGGAGCAGCAGGAGCCATTGGCTCACACTGATGTCAATAGCAGCCAATGAGCCGAGATGGACTGGGTGGGGCCGAGACGTGGCTCCATGTGTGAATAACAAATATTGGATACTTGTGCGCACACCAAAAAAAAGCAAAAATGAACAAAAACAACTAGAAGGGTTAATTGATATAGCTGCCAGCATAAGGGTGTTCACACACCAATCAAAGAGAGATAAAAGGTTAATAAATTATGCGGCGCTTATTAAAGTCAAAACAAATACATTTCAGCTAAGATTGTAAAGCAACCAACTGTTCAGGAGATTCATGACAGAAAGTCCAAATAATAATTGTGTTTCAATCTTGATCTTCCATTACATTGTGTAACCAAAGGTTATAATGAGCCATTGTTACATTAATATATCACACCCACTCCCCGGTGGGTTACAGGTGGGGCTTCGCAAAAAGATGGAAAATACATTTTTTTATCCAGGAGGGGAAAATAATAAGTGAAAAAAGGTATCATTCCTAAAAAATACGCTCCAAACCGAGCATAAAAATTGAGTGCATACTAGACCAATGTGCAAATATACAAGTGCAACATCAATAAATGTATATAATAATGACATGGTAATAATAAATATTTATTTATATTAATATATTTAATTATTATCTATAACCATGTCATTTATTATTCATTATTATTACCTTTTTTTTCACTTATTGTTTTCCCCCTCCTGAATAAAAAATTTATTTTCCATCTTTTTGCGAAGCCCCACCTGTAACCCACCGGGTTAAACCTTTTTCTGACATTTGTTGGTTTCAAGTTAAAATCATTTTTTTTGCTAGAAAATTACTTAGAACCCCCAAACATTATATATATATATATATATATATATACATAATGTATATGTATTTATTGGCGTATAACACGCACATTCATTTTAAGAGGGAAGTTTCAGGAAAAACACTTACATTTTAAATAAGGAACTTTGAAGCAAAATAATGGTCAGTGCCCATCTGCAGCCTCACCATTGCCACCAATGCAGCTTGATCGATGCCCATCTGCAGCCTCACAAGTGCCATCAATGCAGCCTCATCAGTCCACATCAATGCAGCAGCCTCACCATTGCCATCAGTGCAGCTTAATCGATGCCCATCTGCAGCCCAGAGGGGACAGGGAGGGGGGCAGGATGAGCGCCGTCAGATTACATACAGTGAGAATCTCCTATGATAGACAGAACAGTGGTCCAAAGGCGACCCAAGAGACGGGACTTCTTATTACAGATGCCGCCAAGTAAACAGGAGATTCTCGCTGTATGTAATCTGACGGCGCTCGTCCTGCCCCCCCCCCCCCCCTCCCTGTCCCCTCCGAGGCAGCTAAAATTAAAGTATTGGCGTATAACACGCACACGCTATTTGCACCCGATTTTCATGGTGAAAAAGTAAGTGTTATACGCCAATAAAAACAGTATATATATTAATAGAGAGCCTAGAGAATAAAATGGTGGTTGTTGCAATATTTTATGTCACACTGTAATTGCGCAGCAGTCGTTCAATTGCAATTTTTTGGGAAAAAAATGACACTTTAATGAATTAAAAAAAAACAAAAAACTAACCAGTAAAGTTAGCTCAATTTTTTTTTTTTTTTTTGCATTATGTGAAAGATTTTACGAGAATTGTGAGAGAATCGTGATCTTTTTATTCTAAGCAAAAAAAAATTTTTTTCATTATGGCCAGGATCGTGCAGCTCTAGATTGTATTATGCTTCACTGTGGATTGTTGTAACGTCCATTTTACGGTGATTTACTGTAACACGTCAGTGTGAATGGGCGCTGGAGCTTTGCATTTTTATCTAGGGCAGGGGTTTCCAAACTTTGGCCCTCCAGTTGTTCAGGAACTACAATTCCCATCATGCCTAGTCATGTCTGTGAATGTCAGAGTTTTACAATGCTTCATGGGACGTGTAGTTCTGCAACAGCTGGAGGGCCGTAGTTTGGAGATCCCTGATCGAGGGTATAGGTCAGCCTGGAAGATGGGAACTCTTTGACCTATTATCTCTTGGTCTCTGTGGGTTGCTTTTATGGCCGTAAAAAAAATTTTGGTGGAAAAAGATCTTTTCAAGATCTGATAGTGACAGGTTGAATGGTAACCAGCTCCGGTGCGTGGGTTGGTTTACAAACAAAGCTTTCACTTTTTTTTTTCTTGTATTTATTTTGCTTTTTCGATTCATTCCATCTCCTTGAAAGACCTTGTCATAGAGTTGTGAACAGCTTGTCCTGATAAAACGGATGGACTACACAAAGGCAAGCATGACTGTCATTCAGCTGTTGCTGGGTGTGTGTGCACACTGGGAAATACCAAGAGTCATTCTGCATCACATCAGCCATGCATTTTTAACATACTGTGGATATAGAATATAACTTCCATATATACTTCTCTGGAATGGAGCTTTTATGTTGGCCAAGAAAAAAAAAAAAATCGTAGAAGAAATCTCTTAGACCGTATTTATTCGTGTCTGTCTGAACAACAAACGGGAACAACTAGTCAGAATGGCACTTTTGTTTTAATTGCAATATGAGAATGAAAGGACACTGTTGGGCATGGACAAGAAAAAAGGTGTGTTTCCTCGAGTGCTGGTAGATGAGGCCCACCATATCTTTGCCTTAGTGCTTGACCGCTAGTTTCCCATTTTGCACCTTATAATCCAACTACCGTATATACTCGAGTATAAGTTGAATTTTTCAGCACATTTTTTTGTGCTGAAAGTGCCCCCTTCGACTTATACTCGAGTCAAGCACTTTTCTGCAGCAAAAAATTTCATTTTCCGAACCGACTTTGGGGCCTCGTATCTCAGGGCCACTTAGTGCTAGGAACCCCAAATTTGGCGTGCAAACCCAGTGGAACTGGTCACACAACATATCTAAAGCTGAAGTTCCTAGCTCCAAGTGGCCCTGAGATACGGGGCCCCAAAATCGGTTCGGAAAATGTCATTCTCTGCTGCAGAAAAGTGCTTGACATTTTCTGAACCGAGTTTGGGGCCCCATATCTCAGGACCACTTGGTGCTAGGAACCCCAAATTTGGTGTGCAAACCCAGTTGAACTGGTACCATAATATATCTAAAGCTGGGGTTCCTAGCACCAAGTGGCCCTGAGATACGGGGCCCCAAAACTGTTTCAGAAAATGTCATTCTCTGCTGCAGAAAAGTGCTTGACATTTTCTGAACTGAGTTTTGGGGCCCTGTATCTCGGGGTCACTTGGTGCTAGAAACCCCAGCTTTAGAAATGTTATGGTGCTAGTTCCACTGGGTTTGTACACCAAATTTGGGGTTCTTAGCACTAAGTGGCCCCGAGATATGGGGCCCCAAATTCAGTCAACTGTGTCTATCTGCAGCAATGTCATTTCGGGACCTTTTGGGTTCAGAGACCCCAAATTTTGGCTGCAGCTAGGGGGCATCTAGGAACCCTTAACTACCGAGTTTGAAGTTCAGGGGACCTATGGCTGCAAATGGGCACAGTGATGCTGCAAATGGGTATTGGTGACCCTCTTTTCCACTTACAGTAGCTGTGCATTTCTCACCCTCGTCTTATACTCGGGTCAATAAGTTTTTCCCATTTTTTTGTGGTAAATTAGGGCCTCGACTTATACTCGGAACGACTTATACTCGAGTATATACGGTACATATTAACAAATATTAATTGTGTTTTTATATACTACTGGTATTTGTAAAAATCTTGATATTGACCTCTGGTAAACCTTTGCTCCAGTAGTTCAGTGTCTGTGTGTGTGTGTGTGTGTGTGTGTGTCTGTGTGTGTGTGTGTGTGTGTGTGGGGGGGGGTCAGCACTGTGAGCTGAATGCCATCAGTCAGTGCCAGTACAGGGTCATCAAGAGCCCAGGGCGAACATGCCAGACTGCACCCTCCAAAGATGTATGAGCATTTATGTGTAAGCAAAAATCCTCCCCACAAAAACACTGAGCAGTAACCTGCATGCCTACCCCCTAAGCATAAATCCCCCCTTCTCACAGTACAAATCTGCCATTCTGCTGAAAAGCTTAAATTCCCCCCCCCCCCCAAAAAAAAAATAAATAAAAAAAAATTACCATTCCTGACACAAATCTTTTACCCCTAAAATTCCCCCTCCTAGTACATATTCCCCACCACCACACTTCAAATCTCCCCCTCCCAGCACAAATCCCCCCCAAAACCCCCCTCCTAGCAGAAATCCCCCCCCCCCTTTTTACACAAAAACCCCTAAATCACTACTCTTAGCGTCCCCCCCCCAATTTGCCCTCCTAGAACAATACTTACCCCCTGCCCCCCCCCCCACCAAATTCCCCCTTCCAACACAAATCCCTCCCCCCAGTTTCCTTGTGGGGCTCCCCTCACCTTTACATGATCCCGCAGTGCCCACCCCTTGTCCCAGCCCTGCCGTCAGTGTTACCAGGAAGATAAAGCCTAGGCATGAACACCTCAATGTATTGCTGTTGCTTCATTGTCCAGTCAGGGGAAGCAGAATTTCACCGGCCATTTTGATAATTTTTTATTTAAGTTGATAAATGTTAATTTTCAAGCTGCTCAGTCAATTTTTAAATCCTCGGTGAAACAGTGACTGAATCCTATCGGAAGTAGTCGCTGTTCATCAGCACAGTTGTATTCAGGCAGCCGCGGCTGGCAGAATAAATGGGTAGATTGCGCCATCCATGTTGTTTTTGTGGAGGTGGAAATCAAGTGATTTAATCCGGCCATAGATGGAGCGAATTTCCTGTGGTTGCAGGAAAAAAATTTGCTTGATTTGCTTGATTTCCCTATCAACACAATCCATGTTTACAGGGTAATCCCTCCTGCGGGGCCATTGTATTCTCATTGTGGGGGGAAGCCGCCCCCACCGGAAGGACACTGCGATTATTGCTAGCAGCTATAACAAGTGCTACCAATAATCGCATGTAAAATCTGGCAGGCTGGTTGTACACAAGTTAATTGATTTAATTAACTTGAGTACATTCAGCCTGCCCATACATGGTTCAAATCTTGGTTGGTTACTGCTGAACTGGCTGATGTTCGAACCGTCTATGGCCGGCTTTACTCTCTTTTGTAGACTGTACAGCTGAAATTTGCACTGTCTATGCCCAGCCTAATTGTGTGTTGTGTTTTTTCAAATTCATGTCAAAGGTAAGTGCATGTCTCTTCCTATATTTGTTTTTTTTTTTTTTTAATGAAAACTTTAAATCATATCTAAACCCAAACCAAAAAGTGTAATGTATTAAGGCTTACCAGTCCGTAAAGTGATTGTAAAAGTTTGCTTTTTAAAAAAAATAAAAATAACAAACATGTTATACTTGCCTGCTCTGTGCAAGGGTTTTGAACAGAGCAGCCCCGATGCTCCTCTTCTGGGGTGCTCTGCTGGCGCTCCTGGCTCCTCCCCTTTATCTGGTGCCCCCCAAGGAAAGCCGCTTTTCCTGGGGGCACCTGTGCATGCGCGCTCCTGAGTCTTGCTGCTGCGTTCATTGGCACAGACAGCGGGACTCGGCCCTGCCCCCTGCTCCCATCACTGGATTTGATTAACAGCAGCGGGAGCCAATGGCTCCTGCCGCTATCAGTCTGTCCAATGAGGACAGAGACAGCGGCTGGAGCTGCTGGACCTGTGCACATCGGTGGATCAGATGGGCTCAGGTAAGAAAAAAAGGGGGGGGGTCTCTGGGGGCAACTGCAGTAAAGTGCGTTTTTCACCTGAATGAATTCTATGCATTAACCACTTGCTTACTGGGCACTTAAACCCCCCACCTGCCCAGACCAATTTGCAGCTTTCAGCGCTGTCACTCTGAATGACAATTGCGTGGTCATGCAACACTGTACTCAAATGACATTTTTATCATTTTTTTTTTCCACACAAATAGAGCTTTCTTTTGGTGGTATTTAATCACTACTGGGGTTTTTATTTTTTACTAAACAAATAAAGTCGTGTTTCATAGTTTGTTATAAAATTTTGCAAACAGGTAATTTTTCTCCTTCATTGATATGCGCTGATGAGGCGGCACTGATAGGCTGCACTGATGGGGACAGATAAGGTGGCACTGATGGTCAGAGATAAGATGGCACTAATGGGCCCTGATGGGTGGCACTGATAGTTACTGATAGGTTCCACTGATAGGTGGCACTGGTAGGTGACACTGATCGGCAGCACTGTTGATGAGGCACTGATTGGTGACATTGATAGGTGGCACTGTGGGCACTGATGGGTGGCACTGGTAGGTGACACTGATGTGCACTTGTAGGTGACACTGATGGGCAGCACTGTTGATGAGGCACTGATTGGTGACATTTATAGGTGGCACTGTGGGCACTGATGGGTGGCACTGGTAGGGAGCACTGTTGTGCACTGGCAGGTGGCACAGGTGGGCACAGATGAGCTGGCGGCTGTTCTCCTTGATCAGGACCGATGTCCCTCTGACAGCTGCCGGTGATCGGCTGTTTTTTTTTCTCTCCTCACGCTGGAGAAAAAATAGCCGATTACCGACTCTGTTTACATCACATGATCAGCTGTCATTGGCTGACAGCTGATCACGTGGTAAGGGGTCAGGATCGACTCCTTACTCTGATCTGTGATCAGCGAGTCTCGAGGGGTGCGCAGGCCGCTCGAGCACGGGAGGACGTCTATTGGCACCCTCCCAGCAAAGTAGGTCTGCGCTGTAGCCATCATTCGGCTATAGCGCGGATCTGAAGCGATTAAGGTAAAAAAAACCTTACAATTTACAATCACTTTAAATGAGGTGGATGCATTTTGTTTTCTGTTTTAGGCTTTTTCCCTTCATTTTCACAAATAACACACTTCTTGTTTCTGGGTGGCTACACTCAACACTTCCACTGCATCTGTGGAGGGATCCAACGTTCTCACCTAGGTTGGATTTCAAACTTATCTGCCTTTTTTTTTTTTTTTTTTAATCTCCTCCATTACGTGTGGGATGGGGAGGTCTAGTAGTTGCAGAAGGAAGATAACGCGTCAAGTTCAGGTCTCGAAATGTGACAAGGACACGGCACGTCTGCCAAGATCTTTTCTTCACTTGCTGAAAATATTTTAGCTTGAAAAAGGACAAACAACTAACCACTATCTAAGAAATAGTGAGCTGTAATGTATCACATTTTTGTTCTTGGATTTTGTTTGAATGTCTTTGTGCACATCGCTGTATAATTGTAGAGATGCAAAATTAGAGAAAGGAGACATTTCCCTTTTCGCTCTGCAAATCAGGAAGAATAGAAAAGACTTGGTTAGACGATCACCACTTTGGTTGTCCTCCTGGATATATTGTGAAAGGAGTATTAGTGGAAAATCCTTCCAATGGCCTGAGCCGGCAGTGTAGAAATGTCTCTGTGGTTGCACTTAGAAGGGGCTTGCCAGGGTGTTTCCTGAAATTGTCTGCAAGTTTTTTCCACTAACTGGGCAGCTGATCAGCCGAGTCTTCACAGGGCTGATGCAATGTCCATGCCACTCCGCTCTGGGCAGACGTCTGTGCTGCTTTGTAGAATACTGGAATTGAAACCGCAGGGTGGGAAAAGCATTGAGGTTGCTTGGTTAAAGGAGAACTCCGGGCCAACCCAGCACTCAGATTATTCATTTAAAAAAACTGTTTGCTTTTGTCTGCATTTATTTTTTGGATGAGCTTTTTGAGAGAGAAAAATAACAGTCTTTAAAATGTTGAGCACTGCTTTTCTTTTATTAACAGAAACCTGGAAAGAGATAGACATGAAGGTTACTATAGTTAACCTCTTCTTTAGAAATTGCCAATTGCTTTTGTCTTTTTTTTTCCTTCAATAGTTCACTGATTCAAACTAAGTATGCAGATAATGACTTTCCTAATTTGTATCTGTTCCATGTAAATGATTTAAACGTGTTGAAGCCACGGGGTCAACTTTAAAATGGTATTAAACCCCAAAAGAGTATTATATTGCAGGTTACCAATTCTAGGATGTGGTGGCTGGCCAGATCACCAGGTGAAAATAAATATAAAAAAAGCCCAAAAAAAACAAATGTAACCACCACCAGAAATGGTAAGTCGCAATATAAACTGTTTGCCATAACATTGTGACCACCCACCATAACACTGACCACCCACCTAATATTGTTTTGCTGTTAAAACAGCCCCGACTTATGGAGGCCACTAGCCCTCTGAAGGTATGCTGTGGTATGTGGGGCCATGCCATCAGTAGCAGGTCCTTTAAGTTGCAAAGGTGGGTCCTCCATGGAATGGACTTTTCATAGAGCACCTGGTGCCAGCTCTTCCCCAGGAGAGCAATACACAAGCACCCAACCATCCACATGATGTAAAAGAAAACGTGATTTATTAGACCAGGGTACCTTCTTCCATTGCTCTATGGTACAGTTAGGATGACCATTGTAGGCCCATTTGGTTGTGGACACGGGACAGCATGGACACCCTGAACAGTCTGCGGCTACACAGCCCCATACACAACAAACTGTGATGCACTGTTTGTTCTGATGCCTTTCTATCAGAACCAGCATTAACTTTTTCAGCAATTTGAGCTACAGTAGCTCTTCTATTGTATCAGACTACCCAAGCCAGCCTTCACTCCCCATGCTCATCAATGAGCCCCCATGTAATGAAATGAACACAGGCAGACAAGCCTGTGTGACAACCATGCCTCCCGCTAAAGATCAAATGTAAAAATGAGGGTAGACCCAAAGGGACAAAAGTATGTTACTGGATAAATCACTGGGGGGAAAAAAAGCCTGAAAAAAGAAAACGAATGCAGCCACCACATCTAAGGATGCAATATATTACATTTATATTTTTGGATTTTAGAATAGTACAGTCAGTTGATGGCCGTGGACAATATTAAACATCTTTTCAACTTTTCACAGTTTGTGCATTTAATAACAGAGGCCAAACATGGTTATATCCCATGCAATTTGATCAGATAACACGAGAATTATATCAGATAATATAAACCCAGAAGATTTTCAGTTGAAACCAGATACTACAAACCAAATATCTCTGTTATTTTATTCCTGATTTTGAAGCAAAAAATAGAATGACATATAGCTAACTTGTTTAAAAAACACTGTACACTGGCCTACATTTACCGTGGCTGCTGAAAAAACCTGAATCGTGGCAAATCGCGCCACAATTTTGCCAAATTTTAGGCCAGTATACAAAACGTTACTCTCCTGAACATGAAAGAACCACGTTCAGGATAGAATGTTTCGACCGCTGGCTGTGGTAAAACGCGAACCGCTGCAAAAATGCATTTTGCGGTTTTGCAGCGTTTCATGTTTTCCCGCGGTCAGGAGTGTACATGTGGCCTAAGGCAATAACATGGGCCTTTTTGTAATTGTAGTTATCATATGGCTACGAAAAGAATGTACATCTAATCGCAAAATAGTAATTTTCACGTAGATTGCTAATGTTTCTTTCCTTCATATCAAACAATATATTTTATTAGTTGTGGAGCTCATCCACCAGATCCTTTTAAGGAAAATAGAGGCACATGACTAATATTTATAGTATGTATCCTGTGTATCCAAAGAGGTCATTGATGAGACGTAGCAAACCAGGTTAAAGTCACCCAATATGGAAAGCGTCCAAGTTGTATATGACTATAGTTGCGTCAAAGATAATTTTATGGTTTGGCCAGATAAACGCTATAAATTTGTCGTCAAAACATAAACTGACGCCTATGTTCACTTGTTTTTTTTCAAATATAAAGTTTATTCAACTCCAAACAGGGGCGAGGACCCCAAGGTACAATCATTGGCGAAAATACAAACTTGGTTACAATGAATTTGCAGAGGATAGATATGCGTAGGACAACATACATTACATATGTAGGCATGACCTTTAGAGCTGTAGAACATGTGTATATCTCTGAAATAAATACACATCTGTTGAGATCAATGTTTGTTTCAAGTATCATAATATCTGGGCATTCCTCACCTGCTTTTTCAACTTTTCTTAAGAATGAGAAGACAAGGAATTCAAGGAGGTAATAGTAAGAAGGGGAAGGGAGAGGTGAGGAATGAAAAAAAGGGGGGGGGGGGCAAAAGAGGGGAAAAGGGGGGAAGACATGGCAGTAGCTGAGTTAGTGAGTAATGGGGGTCCGGCCCTAAGAGACGTAGAAAGGTGGATTAAGATCCTAATAAGTGCTGTCCTTCATCAGAGTGAATGAAGATGTTCCAAACATCCCTGGTCTGCTTGTAGGCCTCTTGTTTATATCTTCCATTTTCTTAATTTCCTCCACTCTCCGCAGCCACAATGCTATGGCTGGGGGAAGGCTTTGTTTCCAAAGGAGGGGAATACACCCCTTTGCTGCATTTAGTAAATGGCGTACAAGTGATTTCCTGTATGTCTTGATGGGGTTCGTGGAAAGGTGTAGGAGAAAGAATGCGCCATCGTCAGGAATGATGTAGTCTGTGAACTTTTGGGTGATGCGCCTGACCTCCTCCCAAAAGTTCCTCAACTGAGGACATGACCAAAAAATATGGATTATGTTCACTTGTTAATCATATTGTTTTCTATGACAGAATGGCAAAGTCGTTCCAAATGTCACATATGATATGTGTAGAGCGGTGTCAACAAACATGTTGGGATGGTTGCAAAATTGAGGATGTTGATACTGATGTAGCCAACACAGATTATGCTCATAGAAGGCATCCATTGGCATCAGAGATATGGAATTACCAATTCACCCACGACTACAACTCCATAGGCAGTTAATCACCTCTGAGTCAGCATAAGGTTTAATGTACAAGGGACGTTTTTACAACCTCTGCTGAACGATTTAACTTGACAGATAGTAACCCAGTTTTAAAATGTCCGTTTAGCTGCATTTACGTTTAGAAGCGTTTGGAAAAAAAAAAAAAAAAATATATATATATATATATATATATATATATATATATATATATATATATATATATATATATATATATATATATATATATATATATATATATATATATATATATATATATTTATATATTTTTTATTTATTTATTTTTTTCTAAACGGACATGTCTGAACTCTTCTTTTTTTTTTTTTTTTTTGCTTTCCAAAAAAGGCCTCTATAAACGACCCTGTGTACATGTACTGATAAGATAACATAGAGGAGAGTGCATTTGAAAAAAATGCCCAACTGCTCCTAAAACGTCCGTTTGGCAGCGGCAGTGTACATGAGGCCTAAAGTAACCTTCAGATCAAACGTTTGTAATGATGTAAATGAAATGAATGATCCGGATTGTAACTGATCCAGCTGGACCAATCTTACCAATGTGCAAGAAAAGAATTGTAAATGTCCGTAATTGCTGGACAAACTGGTCAGGCCTCGGTGGAATATCACGGCATCTGTTCCTTGACATGTTTCGCCGCAGTTTGCAGCTTTCTCAAAAGGGCATTCCTTGGTATTAGATGATGCCTGTTTGGTGAGATTTAATTAAACATTGGCAATTCCTGGCAATCTATGTGAAAATAACTATTTTTTTACAGATACATCCATTTTATATTATTTTTTTATTCATCTAATAGCTACAGTTAAGCTAGCCAGCCATACACTAGGACGGGGTTCTCCAAACTTTCTAAACAAAGGGCCAGTTTACTGTTCTTCAGACTTGGAGGAAGTAAACTTCCATGTATTGTTTGTACCTATAGGGAAGCCTTATGGCTTCTCTATAGGTACTGTAAATATCTCCTAAACGTGCACTGATTAGGAGATATTTACTGTATAGGCAGTCCATAATGTGATCAATGCATGCGCTCTGAAGGAACGGCCACCTGTGCCCTTTCTTCAGAGCCCCATGGCGTGGCCACAGCAGGAGTCTGCGGACCCAGAAGGAAGACGGGCCAAGATGAATGCGGTCTCCAGCGGTCACAATGAGGGCTTCGTTTGGAGGTAAGTCTCACATAATGTGCTAGAATGCGATGCAAACTAGCACATTATGCTTTTTACTTTTGAAGGTCATAAAAAAACAAACAAACAAACAGTTCTTTACTTTCTCTTTTAAGTGGGGCCTGTCTGTGGGCATTGGGAGTAGAAAAGGTCCCAACATCAGTAGGGAGAAACAGTGCTCCATCTTTGATGTCAGTGGGAGGAATAGCACCCCATTGTTCATGTCATTGGAAAGGAATTGTGCCCCATTGTTGGTGTCATTGGGAGGAATGGGCCCCTTCATGGTGTCGGTGGGTGGGGGTGGGGGCTGATTATGCCGTAATGTTGGTATCAAGGGCCAGATAAAAGCAAGCAAAGGGCCTCCTGGTCACAGTTTGGAGACTACTGCACTGGAAGAATTTTGTTCAAAAAATGTTTGTTTCAGGACCATTCATTCAATTTTGTAATCCTTAGTGGGGATCAAATTGTTGCTTGTATTGATCTGCAGTGATGAGAAAATTTGAAAGAGCAGAATGGATTTTGTTCTTTGTTTTTTGTTTTTTTATCGAACAAACAAATTTCTAACAGTGGATGTGGCTTTCGTTGGAGAAATTTACTTTTTTTCCCCGATTTATCAAATGTTAAAAGCAAATGAAATTTTGAAGTACAAAGTTCAAACGACAGTAAATCTCTCCTGACCACCCTCCTTTAGAAGGATGGTCCCTATATAAGTGGTGGTGGACTTCATCCACATGATGCATACTTTCAAATGACATTTCATCAAGTCATCATCAAATGTACTGGGAATTTTCATATGAATGTTCGTAAATCTACTAGTGTATGGCCAGCTTTAAATGGGGCCCTGTCTTGTATGGTACCCCCCTTTATAGGGTTTTTAGATAAATCATTGAGGGAGACATTTATTAATGTTACTTGTATAGCTCTATCAATTCACGCAGCAGTTTACATTCACATCAGTCCCTACCCCTAATGCCGCGTACACACGGTCCGACTTTTCAGCTACAAAAGTCTGACAGCCCGTCCGACAGACTTTCAGCAGACTTTCGACTGACTTTTGGCGGACTTATAACAGACTTTCTAACGACCGGACTTGTCTACACACGATCACACCAAAGTCCGACGGATTCGTACGTGATGACGTACACCGGACTAAAATAAGGAAGTTGATAGCCAGTAGCCAATAGCTGCCCTAGTGTGGGTTTTTGTCTGTCGGACTAGCATACAGACGAGCGGATTTCTGGGTCCGGCGTAGTTACGACGTAAAGATTTGAAGCATGTTCCAAATCTAAAGTCCGTCAGATTTGCGACTGGAAAAGTCTGCTGAAGGTCCAGTGAAGCCCACACACGATCGGATTGTCCGCCGAATTTGGTCCGTCGGCGTCTGTCCAAAAAGTCCGACTGTGTGTATGCGGCATTAGGAGCTTACAGTCTAAAGCCCCTAACTTACATTCATACATACACATACTAGGGCCACTTTGGACAAGAGCCAATTGCCTACCACCATGTCGCAGAAAAAACCCGCACAGGGAAAACATGCAAACTCTATGTAGGTAGCTTTATGGTTGGGATTCGAACCGATGACTCTAATGCTGCTAGGCGGAAGTACTAACCACTTAGCCACTGTTTCCAGTTAGCCGCTGGTTTCTAGTATTTGGTTTGAGTTGCAAATCTTCTGGCTTTATATATTCTATTACTGTTAATAGTCATACACTATGTCGACGATTTGGGTCTGTGTTCAGTTATCTAAAAATTGTCTTTGCCTATCTAATTCATTAACACAGGAATTTCCCATCTGAAGGATATACTATTCAATCAGATTCTGCCAAATGTACAGTGAAGTATTCAATGAAAAAGTCCATCCAATTGTGAATATATATATATATATATATATATATATATATATATATATATATATATATATATATGTATTAGTGTGTTTGTCAAATTGTGACACGTGTGAGCACCATTATCCAACAATCTGTTCTCTATGCAGCCATACCTTTTGAACAGATACAACATTTCCGTGTTTTTTGTTAGGCGCAGCACTTTGTGACAATTTGATGTATGGTAGGAAAATGCAGCTAAATTTTATTTTGGGATTATAGATCTTTCTTCTTGACATACATACAGAAGTAGAAACCAGTTCATTAAGAATTTACTTTTGCTGTAATTTAGCAAGTTTTTAAATATAACTGGGCTTATTTACACATAGTAATGCCAGAGATAAAGTACAAAGTGCAGTAAACCATAGCAACTAGACTTTCATATTCACAGATATCTGTGTGCAGGTTTTAGGGCTTTGTTAATATTTTCCAGATCATATACAGTTACTCTTTTTCTTGAGCCAGGTTAAATTATGCTTCATTTGGCTGAATAGCTTATATATATGTTAAAGGGTGACTCCCCCTTTCATGGGGAAAAAAATAATATAGCATATACCATTGCGTCACAAGTCATATTGTGGTTGAAAATTATTAAAAGTTATCTTTCCTTTTCAATCTGCAGCTTTGTCATTTTCTGTAAAATGCAATATGTCAAACTGGAGGTGTTCTGTACACAGATGGTGTACAGAACCCCTTCCACCAGAAATGTAATTTCCTACTTGTGTTTGGCTTACTGAATTTCTGTATAAATCAGATTTTGGGCATCCCCTGCAACAAAAATGTCATTTTTGGTGAGATACTCCCAAAGGAAAATCGCATCTAAAGGGATGCAGACCCTGCAATTTTCCTAATTGGAACCCACCTGGCAAGTTCAGCAGTTGAATGATAATTAAGTCACCACTCCCGTTCACATTTATTTTGAACATTGAAACAGTCAAACAGCTATATAGTAGCAAAAGGTAGGATTCTGCAACAAAGTTTGCAATGTACATCGTCCAAAGGGGATTATTTTTTATGTTTTCTTTTTTTAACAAAGTGGAGTGACTCTTTAAAGTAACCTGTCTTAGCAGTAATGCTAATTTCTTGGTTTTCATTCTGACCTGGTTTAGGTGCTTGGAGCCACAGACCTGGAACAAGCTTTCTGATTAGGAAAGTCCATAGATAAGTCATATTTTCAATATGCTTGATCTATTCAGCACTCTGTTTTTGTGGGTTTTTTTTTTAAATTTTATTTTTTAAGGGGGGGGTTAGAAGCAGGTGACAGCTGGGTAACTAACCTCAGAGGGAGAGATGGGAATTTGAACCCTCTCTGATTCTCTCATGATTGTTACCTTCAGAGCCAATGAAAACCATGCATTGCATTAACACAAGAAGTTACTGTTTTGTTATGGTGTGCTGCATTGGGGCAGCCTATTCACTTTCAATGGGCTGGTAGCATTCCCAAAAATAGGAAGAATTAGGGAAGAATTAGACCTGACCTTTTTTTTTTTTTTTTTTTTTTTTTTTAACTCGGCAGTACATTTCAGTGTGGGTATGTTGAACGCTACTGTAATGCCCCGTACACTCGGTCGGATTTTCCGACGGAAAATGTGTGATAGGACCTTGTTGTCGGAAATTCCGACCGTGTGTAGGCTCCATCACACATTTTCCATCGGATTTTCCGACACACAAAGTTTGAGAGCAGGCTATAAAATTTTCCGACAACAAAATTCGTTGTCGGAAATTCCGATCGTGTGTACACAAATCCGACAGACAAAGTGCCACGCATGCTCAGAATAAATAAAGAGATGAACGCTATTGGCCACTGCCCCGTTTATAGTCCCGACGTACGTGTTTTACGTCACCACGTTCAGAACGATCGGATTTTCCGACAACTTTGTGTGACAGTGTGTATGCGAGACAAGTTTGAGCCAACATCCGTCAGAAAAAATCCTAGGATTTTGTTGTCGGAATGTCCGAACAAAGTCCGACCGTGTGTACGGGGCATAACGGTGCCTTGGGTGCCATTCAAAATGAATGGAAGAGCCTGATGTACATTGTGCAGAAACACACACATAAATGAACTTTAAAGTTAAACTATGCTTTGTTCATGCAGGACAAAGCAGCAGGTTCAATGTAATATAATATAAATATATACATTTTTTTTAAAATTAAATATTTTATGTTTTGGGTGTATATATACCTTTCCTGGTAGCTGCACTTTTAAGGGGATATAAAGGAGCTCAGTAATCCTACATACTTAGGTTTACAGTAATGATCCTCTTTTCCCTCCATTACTACATTTAGCTACCTGGAAAGAGGTAAGGAAGCCCTATGTGTAAGCTCTTGTCTGAGCTTACACAGTGCTAAGGGCTGCCCTCGCAATCTCCATTTGACCACAGGGGCCAATCACCAAGCACCAGTGCTATGTCACAGGGGGATCGGGGAATGATTCAGGTTCTCCTTCATACCCCGATGTACAAGACAATCTCCTCGTTCCTGGTGGCTGAACTGAGCTGTGGGAGAGAAAAGAAAATTTGAGTATGTGCGCCTAGGGAAGGCGCCATTAAAGCAAACCCGTTGTATTATATTAATACTATGTTATAAATATGAAGCTGTGTACAAACATGCATATATACCTAATGTGCTAAAGAGTAACTCTGCCCAATTAATATTCTATAGGGGACATTACTGTTGCCACCAGAAAGTTCACCCATTTACCACTTACCTATGTTGTATGTAAATTAGTACACCAGATGCAGCTTATTCACTGCTTGCACACGGGAATATAGCCTCACATTTATTCCCCATTTCCCCCAAACACGATTTCTGGAGTACTGGCCAAGCTATAAGCTCATATTTGGGGTATGAATCCCCCTCACTTTGTATTGGCAGTGTGTAGACTCCTGCAGCCTACACACTGATATTCTTTTCTGGTCTCATAAAACCTCCAGCTCCATCTGTATTGGCTTGCTATCTTAGCACAGCTCCACTGCCGACATGCAGTCTACATAACTCAAACGCTGTCGGCCAGTCTGCATATAGCTGGTGCCTGCTGGGGAACTGGACATGGCCTTTGGCTGTATGAGATGTGAGCTCATATGGTTAAAATTCCACATTGGGTTGCACATGTATAAGAATCAACGTCTATGGCACAAGTGTTTATGTAATGGGAAAGTGGTATCTGCAGTGTATACCACCTATCAGCATCTGCCTTGCCTATAACACTATCCAGCACTACCCTAGTCTCTGCCATGAAGTGTAGATCGTGTAGTAAATTCATGAATAAACATTACATGTAATGCAAAGTCATTATAACCCTGTATTATCATGACATGGGAATCCTTTTTTTTATTTATTTTTTTGTAGATGGCATGGCATCACATATTTTATAATACTGGATTTCTGCACAGCCAATGATGACAATTTGCACAGTGCCACTCTACACCTAAAATGATTTAGCCACATACCTTAAATTCTAACTAAGGCTAAACCTACTTCCACCCCCATTCCAAGCCTATTCGATCTAACTCTGTAAAGAAAAGATCTGTATACTTACCTATTCTGAAGCCGCTCCCGTTACACGTTGTTGCAACAACCGCCATTTTATTCTCTAGGGTCATTGCTAAAAAACAAAATATATAATGTTTGAAGGTTCTAAGTAATTTTCTAGCAAAAATACAGATTTTTTAAATTGTTGGCAGCAAATATCAGAAAAAGGCATTAGTCTTTAAGTGGTTTAACTGAACTCATTTACAGACCAAAGTTCATCCCTTTGATCTAAAAGAACCAAATGATAGAATGTTTCTTTTTATCTCAGTTTGAGCAATGTTGTGATAAACTTTGCTGCCTTTTTTACTTTTTTTTTAAATCTGTCAGCTGTGAGCAGAGAGTGAATCGTGGAAATACGGAATTAAGATTGTGAGGGGGGGTTGAATTGAGGTCTCGTGTTTTTTTTTTTTTTCACGCTCAATCGTGCAGCTCTACTGTATGCCTGAAGGGGCAGGTGAATTCCAGGAAGTAAATACTACATGAATCATCTGCCCTTACTCAAGGTGGCCATGCCCAGAAATTCCAGGGAGTGTTTTTTCTAAGTGATTTCCCAGCAAAATAAAGCAATGGGCACATGGATAGATGGGCGAGTTTGCTTTGAATAATCAAAATTCATTAAAGTGATCTTAAAGGCAAGTTGTTTAAAAAACAAAAAACAAACATGTCATACTTGCTCTGTGCAGTGGTTTTGCACAGAGCAGCCCTGATCCTCCTCTTCAGGGGTCCCCTGTCGGCACCCCTGGCCCCTCCCTCCTGCCAAGTGCCCCCAAAGCAAACGGCCTGCCCCCAAACTGCCTGCCCACTAACACACAGAGCCGTGGCTTGGCCCCACCCCCTCTCTCTCCTCATGGGCTCCCTGGCTTTGATTGACAGCAATAGGTGCCAATAGGGAGGGAGAGCCCCATGAAAGCCGAGGCTCTTGTACACTTTACTGGATTGCGATGTGGCTCAGGTAAGTATTGGGGGGGGGGCACACAGAAGGTTTTTTACCTTCATGCATTCTACCTTGAGCCTTTAGAACCACTTTAAAGCAGAACTCTGGACACAATTTTTTTTTCCATGTCCTTGTTGCTGATCGCCTACCTTCACCAACTTTGCCAACCATATTCTTCTGAGCTCTGTAGTTCCTCTGTAATAGACTGCTGAACTTGCTGAAAAGCCGTTATTGCCTGCTGACATCCTGTTTGTAAGACCACTGGCTTCCATTCCTTCTCCTGAGCTCAGCCAGCGGTCTGACAAGCCCAGTTGTAGTCCTCTGAAAGAACAGGGAGGAAGCAGACATGTTGTGGGCAGAGGGGGGTCTCGCAGCCCCCCCCGGTCTGTGCCACCCATGGAGGAGGTGTCCTCCTCCTCCCTGCCAGAATTCTGTCTCTCCACTGTCCCAACCGCACCGCATTTTGGCTCTGGTGGTCCCTGACATTTGGCTCTGGTGGTCCCTGACACGTTGCACTGCTTTGCTTTCATAAGGCTGTAACCTATCATACCGTGTGTTATGTATGTATGGCTTGCTGGCTGCAGAATGAGGGGTGTGATTTATGTTGAAGTGGGCGAGTTGACATTTACACGTACAAGCTTAGTGTACCTCCCACATTCACTCCCATCCCAAGGATTCATGGGAAATGTAGTCTGATTACAGTTAGAGAGAGAGAAGAGGATATAATGCAATCACTGTTCTAAGAAATCTTCCCTGCCAGAAAAGATGATGCATTTTTTGAATCACAGAGCTGGCTTTCTGAATTTAAATCGGATATATCTCTTAGATCCCATACACAGTATTAGATTTTCTGCAGATTTTTGAAAAAGAGAAAACTAACTAAATGGGACTTTATATGAGGACATTTAAAGAAATGTACCTCCATCCACAAAATGTATACAAAAAAAGGAAAAAAGGGGTTTGGGACTTTGTGTGAGGCATGCAGCTGGGAAGGTAAAGCTGGCCATACACTATACAATTTTCCTGTTCAACTTTCCTTTAGATTTACCAAAACCATATAATATGAGGTCAAACCTAAACCCTTTCAATTTGTATGCAATCAGACAGGCCCTTGCACTACATAGTTGAAGGTAAATCTAAAGGAAATTGAATCAGAAAATTGTATAGTGTATGGCCAGCCTAACACAACATAATACTAGTGAGAATATCTAGTGAATGCACCATGTATGCGACCACATTGTATTGCATAGTAACAAGTTGTGAACCGTAAAGTGTAGTAAATCAGGGAAACTTTATTTCATAGTAAAATACATAGTAATAAAACGTCATAAAACAGCATGATGGCATAGCAGCATATTGTAGTCATAATGGTACCATAATAAAAAATCATCATATTTATTGCATGTGACTGCACCATAGTATTAATAATGTCTGATGAATAGACCACATTTATGACATTTTATTACTATGTATTTTACTATGAAATAAAGTTTCCCTGATTTACTACACTTTACTGTTCACAACTTGTTACTATGCAATACGATGTGGTCGCATACATGGTGCATTCACTAGATATTCTCACTAGTATTATGTTGTGTTACCTTCCCAGCTGCATGCCTCACACAAAGTCCCAAACCCCTTTTTTCCCTTTTTCTGCAGATTTTTGTTTTCAGATTTACCAAAACCATGTAGTGCAAGGGCCTACCTGATTGCATACAAATTGAAACTCCTAAGATTTGACCTCATATTATATGGTTTTGGTAAATCCGAAGACAAAAATGCGCACAAAATCAAATAGTGTATATGGTGTCTTAAGGCTGCATTCACACCTGAGCGTTTCAACGTCGCGTGTTTTTACCGCGACTTTGTACAGATCACCAATGTAAAAAGCAGAAAAACACCTGTAATCCGCCCCAAAGAAGCTCATGTTCTTTTTTGAGCTTAAGGCGTTTTTCAGGCATTTTGCTTCAGGTGACAAAACGCTCAGATGTGAAGAGGCGACATTGAAATGAATGGGATTTTGCTTGTTGGGAGTTTTTCAGGCTTTTTTGGGGCGTTTTTTATGAGCTGAAAACGTTTAGGTGCGAATGCAGCCTAAACGGTAAGAAATTTCACAAATTTCGTAACTGTTTAGTGTTTTTTTTGTGTGTGTGTGTGTGGGGGGGTGAGTACTAATGAGGAATTTCTTTGAAAATCCCGGAGTTCTGCTTCAAATAGCGCTTTTGGTTTGTGATTCTCAGATACAGTGTAGCTCCACTTTAAGTCCCTCTCTAACTCTTCCTCCAAGTGTTGGGTGGTATGTGTTCTGTGCTCTGCATCCTCCCCTTTTAAAGACTAATGGGGCCGGGCTGGAACCAGGAAACAGGAAGTTGGCCATACATCTGGCAATTTTTTGGTCAATTTTTGGCACTTTACGAGCAGCTAAGAAATACGATAGTCATTGCTAGAATCTAAGCAATCTACCTTCCACAAGTTCTAGCAACCACCAAAATTTGGTCAGTGAATTAAAAAAAAATGGCCTTGTATCGATCAAATGCGCTTTTTGATGTGTGAGATGAAAAAAATGTGCAAATTAAAATGTCATTGAAGTGGGAATAACTATTGAATAACCTTCAATTCCATCTCTTTGCAGTCACTGGAAACCAGGATTTTATGTGTTCAATTGCTTTGCGAATTTTGAAAAAAAGGCAGTTAAAAGTTTGTCCGCTCATTTAAATTTTTGTAAAGTGCTCGGCCTCAATAGGTGAAGGTCAGAATGAATATCAAAGCCACTCAGCAGGTACACCGCGTCCTCCATAGTAGTTTTAAAGCCGAGTGTTCGTGTTTGACAGGAGTGTCCTCTTAAGCTGCATGAGACACAGTTTTGCTGTCCCCGTTTTCTCTTCCTTACCATCTGATCGTTCATTTCTTGGCAGTGATGACTCCTTGATAGTGTCAACATAACACAAGCCGAGCTGTCGGCAGTATGCAATTCCTCAAATTGGCATGGCCTCCATCCAGTCAGGGACAGAGTTCATTCTGTGTTCTTGGCTACTGCACCATCTCTATTGTAAATTCAAAATGGCCTTGGACGGAACAATAAGAGGAGGCTGTACGGTTGGCAGGCTGTGGTGGCACCACACAACAATGGACCCTACTGTGTATTCGAGGACACAGATTTTGATTTTGCTCACGTGGACCATAGTCTGGCGCTTAGATATCACAGCTCCACATATGGTGCTGACCATCACTATCCTGTTATGTTAGCTGTTGGTGATTGATGGCTGACAGTACTTCACGATGCTCTCAGCAGACCAAGGAGACTATATATACACTGGAAACTGACTTACTACTAAGCAATGTTTACCATGGTTTTCTTTCAAGGGACTTAAAGGGACTGTGATCATATATGACAAATTTATGTTATATAATTTGTGCCTTTCATTGATTAGATATTTGTTGTTACTGCTTGAAAATTTTATTTTTAGGCTTTGATTTTGTGCAACACTGACATGTTTGTGTGTGTGTGTGTGTGTGTGTGTGTATATATGTATATGTATGTATGTATGTATATGTATATATATATATATATATATATATATATATATATATATATATATATATATATTTATATTATTAGGTGGGGTTAGAACCTTTGTTAGATTTTATTGCAAATTGTGGCCCCATTGTGGTGCTGTTTCCCCTATACACACATTTGAGATCACATCTGATGGCGTTGGTTGCACATAAGAAAATACAAGTACAAGCACTACTTTGGGTGGAAGCACACAAGGAATCACATTGACTCATCATATTCACAGACTTTATTTTTGTATGCTGTGTTGCTCAAAAGGATTTCATTGTGCATTTGGATTTGATTTATTCGTATAATTATAAGTTAGTTTGAGTTATGCAAAATTCTTCACCAGACGACCAATAAGCTAACGCATGCAACGCTTGACATCAGAAAGGACACACCGTGGACACAGTTGAAGGAGAGAGAAGGTAGAGGCTGCAGGAAGACAAAGGGCAGCAGTAATCTGCTCTAGTTTACATTAGGGGTGCAACGGATCGTCATCGATCCGTGATCCGATCCGCGGAGGTTGATCCGTACGGGACACCTCTGTGGCCTCGGCCATAGGAAAGGCCGCGGCTTTGGCCTAGCTCCGGAGCGGCGGCCGTCTTGGTACACCTGGCGGCCGTTTAGCACGTCGAATGACGGAGCGATCACTTGTAACAAACCCTCTGTGTACTGATCTGTACAGTGGAGGGGAGATATCGGATGGCAACAGTGCCAATACTCTGCAATGCCCTGCCAATACTCTGCAATGCCCTGCTGCAATACCCTGCTGCAATGCCCTGCCAATACTCTGCAATGCCCTGCCAATACTCTGCAGTGCCCTGCCAATACTCTGCAGTGCCCTGCCAATACTTTGCAATGCCCTGCCAATACTTTGCAATGCCCTGCCAATACTCTGCAATGCCCTGCCAATACTCTGCAATGCCCTGCCAATACTTTGCAATGCCCTGCCAATACTCTGCAATGCCCTGGCAATACTCTGCAATGCCCTGGCAATACTCTGCAATGCCCTGGCAATACTCTGGAATGCCCTGACAATACTCTGCCAATAGTCTGCCATACCCTGCCAATATACCCGCCAATACCCTGCAATACTCTGCCAATAGGGAGATTGTGGATATTACTGTGGGGGAGATTTTTTTTTTTTTGTTGATCCAAAAATGATCCGAACCGTGACTCCTGATCCGAGGAACGATCTGAACCGTGAGTTTTTTGATCCGTTGCACCCCTAGTTTACATGCAGCCTCTTCATTCTGAGTTTTTTTGCAGCTCATTTTGAGTAGAGAAGCTAAAACCACTGCCAGTTTTATTTGCCTTTTATTTTCTCGTTAGGGAGATTTTCCTTCACTTCCTGTCTTGCATACACAACAGAAAGTGAAAGTATATCTTTCCAATGTCAAGGAAGTCTCCTTTTGTTGTCACAGCAACAAGAGTCCCCATTGGAAAATGTTCCTGCTCTGGTGGCAACTCAGACTTTTGGATTTACCCCCACTTTCATTCCCGGTGACATTGGTGACCAGGAAAGTTGGAGAGAATGAATATCCCTAATGGGAAAATGGACAGCAATAAAAACCTGTCAGTGGTTGTAACCCCCCACCACTCTATCCAAATCCAAAAAAAGTTTTTTGCCTTTAGTTCTACTCTAAGCTGCCTGTAGTCGTTGGTGAATGGTTGGACATGCAGGAATGCCCTTGCTGCTTTAATGCATCATTGGTGGTCAGTGCATTGTTAAACAAATGATTTGGGTGGTGGACTATGGAGAATGGTGGGGAGGGTGTACAGCAGACAGCGGCTTATCATTAGAAAAACAGTAATGATTTGCAACATTCCCTATCCTGTCTGCTATTCTCCCATGCCCAGTGTCTCCAAGTAGCTAATATAAGAATGATATCTGCAGGATGGGAAGCCCATCATCTGATGTTTACAGGTTCCTTTACACAGCTGCTCACAATGAACTGGTTCCATTCCTTTACAGAGCATATAGAGGGGTGTGGAACATCTCTCTTTATGGGACTTTCACTTTTTGAAGTGTAGAATGTCAATATGTGGTGTAAACAAATGAAGACGTCTCTTGTTGACACACAAACACTGTGGTGCATAGAGGAACGTAGCTAGCTTATGTTTTTTTCCTTTTAATTCTCTAGTATTTGCACAGGGTCCATGTACACTGGGCTTAAAAAAAAGAAGCCAATTCCCTTGGAAAAAAAAATGCTCTAATTCCCTGTACACACGGTCAGATTTTCCGATGGAAAAAGTGTGATCGGATTGTGTTGTCGAAAATTCCGATCTTGTGTAGCCTCCATCAGACTTTTTTTTCTGTCGGAATTTCCGACACACTAAGTTTGAGAGCAGGCTATAACATTTTCCGACAACAAAATCCGATCGGTTAAATTCCGTTCGTGTGTACACAAATCCGACGCACAAAGTGCCACGCATGCTCAGAATAAATTAAGATATGAAAGCTATTGGCTACTGCCCCGTTGTATAGTCCCGACGTACGTGTTTTACGTCACCACGTTCAGAACGATCGGATTTTCCGACAAGTTTGTGCGACCGTGTGTATGCAAGACAAGTTTGAGCCAACATCCGTCGGAAAAAATCTGATCGATTTTGTTGTCGGAATGTCCAAACAATGTCCGACCATGTGAACAGGGCATTAGAGTATTTTTGTAGGGGAGTCTAGGCGTGTTTAGGAGCTTTTAGGAGAGTTTGGGAGCAGGCTTAACGTGGCAGTAAAGTCCACTTTGTGATTTTTACCTACAGGAACGCCTATAAGAAGGCTTACCTGTAGGTAAAATGAATATCTCCTGCACCTAACGTGCACCATTATGGAGATACTCGCTCTTTTGGCAGCCGGTGGCTTTACCGCCGCATGCACTCTGAAGGTACGGCATACCCATGCTGTTCCTTCACAGCGCTGTACCTCCTACGCGTTTGCGCGAGAGTGATGTCATCATGGCTAGACCATTCAAGCTGTCGGAGCCTGAAAACCAAGAAGGAAAACCAGGTTAAGATGTAAGCCCAGTGTCAGTGGTGACAGCATACCGCTGGGAGGCTTTGTTTAAAGGTAAGTATTTCATAATGTGCTAGTATGCGATGCATATTAGCACATTCTGCCATTGCCTTGCATGGGATTTTTTTTTTTATTTCTTAACAGCCGTGGTTGACTACCAATTAAAACCAAGGTATGTTGTACAAAGAGCAGAAGCCCAACTCAACCAAAACCTTTTTATTTTCTTTTTTGGGGGAAAAAGTGAGAACTTTTGAATCTGATTCTATTGGGGAGATTTCCTTTTAAAGGTGGCCATACACTGTACAAACTTTGTCTGGTTACCGAGGGACAGGCCGAAATTTGCTTCATGGATGGCCCTGAGGCCCTACACTGGACTTGAAAATTGAAGGAGATGAGCAGAAAGCGCGGAATAGCGGCTACATACAAATAGATGTAAACCACTTTTTGGGTATTTTGACAGCTGGTGGGGCAACTGTCAAAATACAATAGCCACAGAGGGATATGCATTCATCCATGCTGTATGACAATGTTTCTCAACTCCAGTCCTCAAGTACCTCCAACAGGTCATGTTTTCAGGATTTCCCTCAGATGAAATGGATGTGGTAAACATGACCTGTTGGGGGTACTTGAGGACTGGAGAAACATTGCTGTATGGCATGGATGGAGGAACCTGTTAGATCTTTAGATCCTTAAGAGTATGTTTTTTGCTCTTTATCATTATGCCAACAGGAAATTGGGGGAAGAGGCGGGGCTTTTTTTCTCAGCAAATAGGTACAGGAACTCCCCTCTTCAGAGCCACATCTTGTCTCTGCCCCTACCCACCTCACCGCACCGTTCCTTGGTTCCACCCTATACACGCCTCCCAGTAATGCTGCTTTTAGAGAATACAGAACCAAGTATAATTTTGTGGTGATAAATGGATCCCCTGTAGCTAGTAACAATGCCCCCAGCAACAATAGAGCGTCCAGCAGCCAGCATCAATAGAGCGTCCAGCAGCCAGCATCAATAGAGCGTCCAGCAGCCAGCATCAATAGAGCGTCCAGCAGCCAGCATCAATAGAGCGTCCAGCAGCCAGCATCAATAGAGCGTCCAGCAGCCAGCATCAATAGAGCGTCCAGCAGCCAGCATCAATAGAGCGTCCAGCAGCCAGCATCAATAGAGCGTCCAGCAGCCAGCATCAATAGAGCGTCCAGCAGCCAGCATCAATAGAGCGTCCAGCAGCCAGCATCAATAGAGCGTCCAGCAGCCAGCATCAATATAGCGTCCAGCAGCCAGCATCAGTAGACCCCCCCCAGCAGCCAGCATCAGTAGACCCCCCCAGCAGCCAGCATCAGTAGACCCCCCCAGCAGCCAGCATCTGTAGACCCCCCCCAGCAGCCAGCATCAGTAGACCCCCCCCCCAGCAGCCAGCATCAGTAGACCCCCCCCCCCCAGCAGCCAGCATCAGTAGACCCCCCCCCAGCAGCCAGCATCAGTAGACCCCTCCCCAGCAGCCAGCATCAGTAGACCCCCCCCAGCAGCCAGCATCAGTAGACCCCCCCCAGCAGCCAGCATCAGTAGACCCCGCCCCAGCAGCCAGCATCAGTAGACCCCCCCAGCAGCCAGCATCAGTAGACCCCGCCCCAGCAGCCAGCATCAATAGACCCCCCCAGCAGCCAGCATCAGTAGACCCCGCCCCAGCAGCCAGCATCAGTAGACCCCCCAGCAGCCAGCATCAGTAGACCCCTCCCTTAACAGTAGATCTTTCCCTGCAACATAATATAGATCCCCCAGCAACAATAGATTCCCTAGCAGCCAGCATCAATAGACCCTCCAACACACCCCAGCACCCCTTGTCATTACATACATTCATTGCTGGAGATGGCAGAGCTGCATTCCCCCGCATTCCTGCTGAAAAAAGCCCTGGTAAGAGGAAGCGCTAGAACTGGAAGGAGAAAACCGACAGCAATAAAAACCTGACATAAAAAAAATTCTGCTCTTACCACTGTCTCCATTGGAGAGATTTCCCATCACTTTCTGTTCCCTGGCATCACAGGAATGTCACTTATGAGGATGCGTACAGCAATAAAAAAAAATAAAAAAAATTGTACCACCCCCAAGTGGTGTTACAACTATTGAGTGCATGGCTCAGCCACCTGCCAGTTACGCATTGCGTATGTTTGACTTTTTGAATTGCATACTAATGGGATGATACTCCTGAATGCAGTTAATAAGTGACATGTTTTCAGGCAGCCACTGGGAGACCCCCTGCAGAGTTTCATTGTGATCAGCTACTTCTAGCCACTTCTGCTCCCTCTAACACCATCGGTTAATCGGCTTTTTTTGTAATGTTTAGAAAGCTGTTTACTATGATGTACTTATTATTCCTGTTTTCTGTGCTGTTGTCATCATTTGCAATGCTTATATGACACATTCTGACCACTTTCCAAACCAAGTGCCAGACAAAACTCCTATAGCTGTTTGCTAAACAGTTCAACAAACTGTTACTACTGTTCCTGATAGTGGGAAGACCCTTTTAAAGCATAAGTAAACCCAAGAACAAAATGTCAGTTATTGCAGCTTGCCAGTCCTTGGCAGCTGCATTAGTTGTCATTTTTCATGATAAGAACATGCTTGTTGATCTTGCCAGAAATGCAGTATCCTTGTTCCTGAAAGATTTATATGGAAGTAAAAACAATGTTCTGTTTCTTGTGTTCCCTACGAATCCCACCTTCCTCCATGTAATGAAGATGAACAAAGGTGGACAAGTTTAAAATCCAGCCTGGATCATAGCTATGGGTCCATACATACATACATACATACATACATACATACATACATACATACATGCATACATACATAGGAGGATTGAGCACCGCCGCTAGGGACAAGAAGTGGGTTTAGTAGCAGGATTGCCAGGTGACTGTAATCTAAAAAAGCCCCCCCCCCCCAAAAAAAAAAAACGCATGCAGCCACCACATCTAAGGAACAGTAACCTGCAATATATTACATTTTTGTTTTGGGGTACAGTTTAACCACTTGCCTACTGGGCACTTACACCCCCTTCCTGCCCAAGCCATTTTTCAGCTTTCAGCTCTGTCGCACTTTGAATGACAATTGCGCGGTCATGTTACACTGTACCCAAACACATTTTTTTCATTTCCTTCACACAAATAGAGCTTTCTTTTGGTGGTATTTAATCACTGCTGGGTTTTTTTTTTTTTTTGACCAAAAATGTTAAAAAAAAAAAAAAAAACTTTTTTTTTTTTTTTTACTTAGTTTCTGTCAGTAAATTTTGTAATCAAGTAATTTTTCTCCTTCACTCATGTGCGCTGATGAGGCAACACTGATAGGCTGAACTCGTGGGCACTGATGAGGTGGCACTTATGGGCACTGATTATGTGGCACTGATGAGGAGGCACTAATATGCCGCACTGATATGTGGCACTGATAGGCAGTACTGATGGGCACTGATGGGCGACACTGATGGGCATTGATGGGCAGCACTGATAGGTGGCACTTGTGGGCAGTGGTGGGCACTGATTGCTGGCAGTGGTGGGCACTGATTGCTGGCACTGGTGGGCACTGATTGCTGCCACTGGTGGGCACTTAATTGTAATCAGGGCACTGATGATCAGTGCCCGGTTAAATGCCTAGCTTTCCCCTGTGAGGAGATGCTTCTGATCGGCTCTCTGTCAGTGTGAGGCGAGGAGCGCCGATTACTGGCATCTCCGTGTTTTACATGTGACCGGCTGTGATTGGACACAGCCGATCACATGGTTAAAGACCCGCAGACGCGGCTCTTTACAGAGATCTGGTATTAAAGTTAAGAAAATTCTCGTACGACAGAATAAAAATTCGTAAGTGATGTAATGTGTTGTAGTGTATTTGTATTGTATTCTTGGACAAAAACTGTACTGATTAAACGAAAATCGCACAATCTGGTATCGTACAAGAAAAAAATTTCATCCTGTCCCATCGGATAATTTTGCATGGATTGTCGTGATTGGCTCTGGAAATTGGTGTACAAACTATCAGATTATCGTATGATCTCTTCAAAAGTGGTATTTTTCTCATCGTGTGTAGGCTTCATTCACCGTTGTACGACTCCAAAGCTGCACAACTTTGGAGTGCAACTTTGATGCAACTTTGAATGGGTGCGACTTAAATGAGACCTGTTGTCCCTCTGCAAAAGTCGGACCCGCTGTTGCATGTGAAACTTCAGGTACAACGTTCATGCAACTTTTGAGGGTTAACATTGAAAGTCTGTGGCCCTCAAGTTGCATGAAAGTCGGGCCAAAGTAGTGTATGAACTATTTTGAAGTCGCTATGACTTGGATTAAGTAGCATATGTATGAATGGTTATCATTGGAAAACATGGGGTACGGTTTGTCGTGCAATTTTTAATTTTTTTTTTATATCTCCAAAGTCGTATGGCAAGATGCAGAAGTGTGAATGGGATGTAACAGTCTTTCTATTATTTGTATTTATTTATTTTTTAGTTTGGTGATGGGGAGAGGTTCCTGACAAGGTGGGGCAAGATTCTGTAACATTTTTTAACAGTTGAATACAAAGCATACGGTAACAACTTAGCCCCCATTCACACTTGAGCATTTGTTTTTCAACTTCTAAAGCGCAGCAGCATTCAAGATGAAGAATCCCGTATTCTCAATGGGCCTGTTCACAGCTGAGCAGTGTGTTGTGCATTTTTCAGATACACTACTTTAAAACTGTACTGAGACTAAAAATAAGTGATTCTGCTCCTGTACTACAAGTTGTACATAAAAACGCATCTAAATCACCTGGCTATGCTAAGTGTAAATAGGGGCTAAAGTGTAATGATCTGCAGTCTCAGCCACATGGACAACATTTCAACTATGGGTATGGCAGCTCGCGCACATGCAACGTTTTGTTCAAGTTTAGGCTAAGTGCATATAGCCATTGGTGAATAAACTCTAGTTTGAACATCATATATCAAGTATATTGTGTGCCATCACATTCCTATTGAGGTACTATACTCTATTAATGTGACAGCACTTAACAGGTAAAAAATACCACTTTTTTTATAAGGCCAATTAGGTGACAGTGAGCAGGTAGGTATTCCTTCATTATAACATTTAGGCTGGGTTCACATCTCGGCTCACAGCAGGGATCCGCTGCGTCCCTGTTCACCATTTCTGGTCCGATTTTGGTCCGAATTTTTGGCTGAATTCAGACCTTAAACAGACTAGAAGACGCACAGGACTCCTGAGCACTTTGCTCCGTAGCCGTCCCGGGGCTGTGTGAACCGGCACCATTGAGAGCCAGACATAGGCTCCTGACATGTGAATTGGATGCAGAAAAAACCTGCATCCAATTCACAATAGTGTGAACCCAGCCTGAAATTGGGATGCCCATTGGACTGTGCTGAACATAAAAGCTGTAGAGTCTAGAGCAAACTGGTGAGAGGTCTTCTGGACAGCTTTACTAGTTCATTAATTAAAGGGTCTGTGAAGGGTCTTCTTTATCCAAGTCGTGCTATATCTAGTATTAGTTAGTCACATTCAACTAGACTTATTCTTTGTTGAAGACATTTCAACGCTTCTCCAAGCCACTTCTTCTTTAGTTCTAATAAGTGTCAGGCAAATACTCCAGTATTTATAGCCACACAGGAAGCGTCAACACCTGAATCCAGTCATCATGGAGGGGCAGATGTTATTGTCCAACAGGATGGAAGGTGTAAAAATTGTGGAACCACCCTGTTTTTTAGTTCTAGTCCCATCCTTGGTGTCAAGGAGACTTCATAAGTGTTAATCCTTAGATTTACATAGCTAAGGTATGAATTGTTGTTACAATGGCATTCTGTGGGAAAGATGGATAGTTGTAAAATGCCTGCACCTCCTGTTCCGTGCTGGTTGTTCCAGTTTGACATGGATGGACTCTTGCTTCTTTCAAACTAGTTGTCCTCTCAGTCCAACATCTTCCTTTCCATGGTGTTTGGATTAAGGTGTGGGTGCTAACTGTGTGGATATAAATGGCGGGGCATTTTCCTGAAACTTATTGAAACTGAAGAAGTGGCTTGGATAAGCTAGGGAAAACTTCAACCCTACAAAACAAGTCAAGTTGAATGTGACTAACTATTCCTAAATATGGTCTTCCCAAATGTATGTTTCTTTGCTGGTGGAAGGATAAGGCATCTTTTTGTCACCATGTGTGGCCTTTTTTTCCAAGCACAGCAGGCTGTACCTGGACGCAGGACGCAGGTACAGTGGAGACTAAGCTCAGACAACAGTCACTATTGTATGTATAGAGCAAACACTGCTTAATGAAAAGAGACCGAGTATATTTGAATAGGTTGAGTACATCTGTTTACTTGTCCTTTCAGCCTCAGTCCCGGGGTCCTCCTCCTGTGTCTGTACATCTGCATGTGTTGACTTTGCCATTGAAGAAGGTAATGAGGTTGCTGTATATGGGGAATACAATGTGATGGTTGATTTTTTTTTTTTTTTTTTTTTTTTCTGCCCTGATTCTAATCGGCTAATTTAATCTTTCTTTCATTAAGGATCGATTAAACCCTTTAGAAAGACAGCTTTTTTTTCTTTTTTTCCCAATGTCGGGCAATTCTTTAGTGATAGAACCACAGCTGTTTGGGAGGTAAGTCTCATTTTAGTACTGTGTGTCTATCGCGCTATCATAATATTTATTTTTTTAATGGAAGAGCCCTTGGTTTATTGCAGGATGTCATCTCTGATCAGAGGTTGTGATAGGGACAGATGCATATTCTGTTTAGCATGTTTTTCATTTCTGCACTCGTAAAGCTATGTATGTTAGCTTGTGACCTGTTGAAGGCCCTACATGATTCTTACTTGCTACTTGACATCCTCGCTGTTTGACAGCTGAGTGTAGAGAGCGAGCGAGGCCTGAAACTGATGTTGTTCAAAGAGGAAATATGCGTTGAGGCTACAGCATTTAAATAAGAGTGGCGAAGTAGTCTTCTCTATCGCTGCTCTTTGTGGATGGTCTCTATAGAACTTCTTCTACTCAACACTGGGAGCATTTATCAAACGTAACCCTGCAAGTTCCTGCAGTTTTGGTCCAGAGGAGGGCACAGTCAAAGCCTTTCTCCTTCATCATACAATTGGACCGTTTTGCCCTAACATTGTAAAGTGCTGCGCAAAGTGTTGGCGCTATATAAAACCTGTAATAATAATAATAAATGACAAATGGGGAAGTGACAGCCCAAAACATCATGACTTATGAACCCCCTTTTAAAATGGTTCGAATGTTGACCTGTCATTCTTGCAATAACAAAATCATGCAAGTTTCTTTAAGGCCAGTGTGCCTTGTGGACTGATTTGTTTTTTATTATTTGATTACATTACATAATATAATAGTGTTCAAGTAATGACCTGTTAATAATTTTGGACGTTTTGGTATCAGAAAAGGCAAAATATTGACGATCAGTTGAGTGAACACAGACATTTTAGGGTCCATTAAAGTGGTGTTCCAGCCGCAAAATGTTTTTTTTTTTTTTTAAAAGTCAGCAGCTACAAACACTGTAGCTGCTGACTTTTAATAAGGACACTTACCTGTCCAGGCAGCCCGCGATGTCGGCCCCCCGAGGCCGATCCATCCATGGGATCGGGTGCAGGCGCCGCCGTTCTAGTTGAGGGAAACCGGCAGTGGAGCCTGCCGGTTTCGGAATGTGCATGCATGAGTCGCACGGCGCGTAGTGAATGGCCAGCTTGTCTTCTGGGACACACACAGGTCCCAGAAGACAACGGGGGGTGCTCGCCGAAGAAGAGGATGTGACGTCCTGGGCCGCGGCCTGGCTGGATCGGAAGTACACTAAATACTTCAGAAAAAGGTACTAAAGGGGAAAAAAAACGTTTAAATATCCAAAATTGAGGGGTGTAGAGGTGGTCTTTTGTTTAAGACCACCTCTCAAAAGTGGGTGGAACTCTGCTTTAACATCATTGTGTTTATAAAACTTCATATTCTGTGAATTTTAGAAATGGGTTTCTAAAATACCGTAAATTACAGTATTTGTAGCTGCTGACTTAATTTTTTTTTTCTGCAGGAGCCTGAAGCTCCACTTTAAAGTGTTAGTAAATTCATTACCCTGCATTCACTATATCTGGTCTCCCACAGTACACAGAACATGGAAATGCAATCATTTTAGTACACATAAACAGCTAAATACCTTTTCTCTTCAGCAGTGTATAGCAGTCTTGTGACGTCTATCAGTGCCTGGTTAAAGCTTGATGAAGGAGTTTTCATACTGCACTCGCTGTCCTATGAGAATGCAGGACCGCTGACCCTCTGTCTGGACAGTACTGATTGTCCCTGTGCTGATCACATGCACTCTCTCAAGAAAAAAAAAAAACTCTTTAGCAATACACACCAAACTGAGCATGTGCAGAGTGACTCCACTAACTCTGTCTTATCTGTAGATGTTTTGGGTACAATGCAAGAAGGGGAGGATCTGTGTATACAGGATCAAACAGCCTTTTTACACAATGCAGAGGAAATAACCCCCTAGGTTCCACAGTGTGTATAACAAGCATACTTTTACTGAATATCCAGACTGATTTTAATGTTGTGGGATTAGTAACACTAAGTACAGTGCCAGTAAAGCTCCATGATTAAAAACACATAGAACATGTTTTAATGGTCGTCTCTTTTCTAGCTGATCTACCACCATCGAGCTGCAGCATGCTTTACTTTTAAAAACGCAGCACGGGTCAGAAATCAAAAGCCAAACATACAGTATAAGAAAAGACCCATTAAGAGTAATAGAACTGAAGCTGGGGTGTATTATTTCTTATAATCCACAGTGACAAGCATTGTTTTGAACAGGACTTTAGAGTTCATAAATGCCTGGGAAGTGGCAATACAGAAACAAAATAGTTAAAGTTGAAATATAATGAATAATATATTTTGTTTCATACCTGGGGTTGGGATTGTAGTGAAAGCACAGTTATTAAAGCTTGTTATTGCCTTGCAAGATTGAATGATGCTATTCGGCCCCCTGGTATGTTGAATATACAGGTAAATTGCTGTTACATTCAGGCCATTGCTGTACACGTTCCAGCTCCAGCCGTAAAATGGTTTGTGCAAATTAGTCTGGCACCTTCACCATTGTTTCTCCCCGGTGTGATTCCTCACCACGGGACTCTACAGAGCGACAAGCACTCTTCCAGTCGCCCCTTCTTCTCTTATAAAGCTGCCCTATAATAGCCACAGCCAGGGCAGACGTGTTCTATACCATGCTGTGCGGTTTAATTTAATTATTTTCAGGGTGGATTTGATTTAAATCAAGTCGATTTTTAAATCACTAGTAAAAAGTCTTGATTTAAATCCACTCGATTTAAATCATAATTTTTAAAGAGCAACTGTCATCTCTGTCCCGCAGTGGCTCCTCCTCTTACCCGCTGTTGACTCACCGACAGTCCCATTCACTTTAATGGGACGGCTGGTGATGCGGCAGTGACACAACAAGGTGAGGGACGTGGCGGCAGCAGGTGAGTGGATGCCCGCTAACAGGCGCTGCCATAATGGATCCAAAATGACAGGTGCTCTTTAAATGTAAGGACTCATTCTTGTTGGTAGTTAGAATCTTTAATATATCCAAACAAAATGAAGGTTTCCTATTAAGAGTAATAAGCTGTCAGATTAGTAAGACAGCGATATCAGAACAGATTCAATCATACAGTTTGTAGTGTACAAAGATTTGCAAAACAATGGGATAAAGGAATATTGTGTGAATGCATCAATGCAATGCATGTTATCTCAGCTTGCAGAGCTTGGATTCATTGAATGAGTTTACCAAAAATGTAAATATTGCAGAATATACAGCCTCATACTACATAAGTAAGGTCCGTTTCATGCTGAATAAACTAAATTATTAATGTATCCTAAATTGAAAACTTTTTTTTTATGCAAAAGTAAAATGAATTTGAACAAAAAAAAAAAAATCCTGATTTTATTTAGATTTTTTTTTTTTTTTTTTTTAAATCATTGATTTTTATCCACCCTTGATTATTTTTTACATCTTGTAATTGTGTTAGGCATATACCATCTGTAAGAAAATCTACAAAGATTTAGGTATTGTTTTTATGTAAGACAAAGGAACCGTTCTTTTACGTGAAACGTTATAAAGTCCGAGTAGAAGGTTCACTCCTCACAATACTCCATCTTTTATTGTGCTCAGAGTAAATGCCATGGATGGTGCTGTGCTGTGATCCAGATACAAAGATGCAAAATCACCATCACTACAAATGATTTGTTACATAATACATGTCACCTTACTCAAGGTGACATAGTGTCTGCTCTGCACGGGCACCATTCACAGAATGCCTTGTATTTCTCTCATTAAATACAAGTTGTTCTCTGATTGAATGAGGTTGAGATTGACATTACCTCCTCAACGCTCCACCTTGTCCAATCAGAGAAGACTTTGCATTTATTGAGAAAAATGGAAGTCATTGTTACTACTATAAACTGTGGTCATGTGATATAATGTACTCGCTCTATACTGCACAGTGAAATAAGGGAAGGAGCAAGCGGAAAGTTGAGTTTAAGTGGGGTAGAGAGTGCAAGTGTCTGAGCCTGGCTTCTTGCTCAGTAACCAGCATGCAGGCGGGAGAAAGGAGAGCGCCCTCTGCAGGAAGAAAGACAAGCATCATAGGAGCAATGGCTGCGGGTAAGGAAGAGACAAGGTGGGCGGAGTCGGTTGAGGAGGGGCTTCTTTACAGGGAACTGGTGGAGCATGCACACTAATAGGGCGTACACACGGTCGGACTTTGTTCGGACATTCCGACAACAAAATCCATGGATTTTTTCCGACGGATGTTGGCTTAAACTTGTCTTGCATTGGCACGGTCACACAAAGTTGTCGGAAAATCCGATCGTTCGCGGTGACGTAAAACATGTACGTCGGGACTATAAATGGGGCAGTGGCCAATAGCTTTAATCTCTTTATTTATTCTGAGCATGCGTGGCACTTTGTCCGTCGGATTTGTGTACACACGATCGGAATTTCCGACAACGGATTTTGTTGTCGGAAAATTTTATCTCCTGCTCTCCAACTTTGTGTGTCGGAAAATCCGATGGAAAATGTCCGATGGAGCCCACACACGGTCAGAATTTCCGACAACACGCTCCGATCGGACATTTTCCATCGGAAAATCAGACCGTGTGTACGGGGCATAAGAGCCAGAGGATCAGTTGTTATGTTGTTGCCACTAACCGTAAAAAAGTCCATAGAAAGGTCAGGATCATAGGTGTGCGCAGTCTATTGCATTATGGTGTGCACCCCAAAACTCAACATACAGAGGCAGTGGCTAGGGGTATGCACATGCCACGGCTGTGATGCTATGCCATATCAGAAATTATAGAAATTATATAATATATATATATATATTTTTTTTTTTTTTCTGGTTTTTGGTTCCATAGACTTTAATGGATCAAAAACATGTATTTAAAAATTCAAAATGCGTAGTGTGTTTCTGCAAAACTCAAAATGCACTTAAAAATACATAGGTGAGAACCAGGTCTTAACTGGGAGGGAAAAAAAAGACTCGTGTATGGCGGCCCACTTACCAGGTTAGCATTGGGCAATTTAAAATTTCTTTAGCCACACATTGATTTCAGTGTACTACAAATGAGGTAACTGCCGGCACGCAGTTGGGTGTCTCTATAAACCAGTAACAAGAGAGTAAAGGGCCGTGTAGCCCTGGCTGAAAGCGACGTTTCTCTTCTCTTTACATCCCTTTTCCCTTTTAAAGTCTTGTTTGAGCTTCAGCTTAACAGAATTGGAAAGGTGAAAGTGTACTTTTTCATTAAAAACGATCTACTCTGAGGCTGAACAGGACAGTGAATGGTTTTTGTATGAGATAGGAGGGAGGTCTTGGTTTAGGTTTTGTCCTGTGGCTTCTAGGTACGCATCTGGTTTCATGAAATGTTTAAAAACTGCTTTCTAAGAAAACGTGTGCTCTTCTTTTTTCACTCTTAGAAAAATTGTTCCTGCAAAGTGTATCATTGGAAATGTGCTTTATCTTCAAAACGGACCAGCTTCTCTTACATAGACATAGTACAAAACATATTGGTTTTGGGTTTATGTAAACTACTTTCTTTTGTGTTGGTATTGTGTTCCCTAAAACTGGTTTAAAGCCCATTTCAAGTCACACTATACTGTACGATCTGCAGACAGATTGGCATTGCATAATATGCAGTGTGTCCTAATATGACTGTGCAATCTATTCGACACCAAAGTTAGACCCAGTGCACTCCGTAATCAGCACTCAGTAAAAGACCTGATTTGACACACAAGGGTTGATTTACTAAAACTGGAGAGTGCAAAATCTGGTGCAGCTGTGCATGGTAGCCAATTGGCTTCCAGTTTTTTCTCCCAAAGCTTAAGGCTGGGTTCACACTGCCGTGCGAAGCGGCTCACACCAGGGGTCCGGTGTGTCCCTGTTCACTGTCTATAGATCTGATTTCGTTCCTAATTTTTGCCTGAATTCTGACCTGAAACGGACCAGAATACGCACAGGACTCTTGTACAGTTTGCTCCGCAGCCGTCACGCAGCTGTGTGAACCGGCTCCATTGAAAACCAGGCACAGTCTCCTGACATGTGAATTGGATGCAGAGAAAATCTCATCCAATTCGCAATAGTGTGCCTTAAAGTTTTACTAAAGCCAGTAACATGAAAATAGTTCATCTGTCCCACCACAGTGCCTACAGCTTATAATTATTCTTTTTACATTAAAATACTGCCACTATATACCTTTTTGGCTGTACTGTATACCACAGTCAGTGATAAACTGCACACTTTCTCCAGTGCTGAGAGTTCAGGTAGGAGGAGATTTCCACTGCAGCCTGTATACACGCCCATATGTGTGATGCCAATATCATGTGACCTGGCTATCTCTCGGAACAAGTAAATGTTCTCTCCAGCATGAAAGACACAACTGAGCATGTGCAGGTGTGTTAGTTGGCCTTCCCAAGATAGACAATGCAAGATGGGAAGGATCTGTGCATACAGGATAAAACAGCCTTTTAACCACTTAAGTCCCACAGTGAGTATAACAAGCATGCTATGCTGCATATACAGACAGATTTTACTGCTGTGGGTTTAGTAACACTTTAATAAAAAAGCTGAAATTAGGAGCTGATCAGTTACCATGCACAGTGGCACCAGATTTGTGCACGCTCAAGCTTTAGTAAATCAACCCCACTGCTCTCTCCCTCTGCAATCCCCCCATGCAACTCAATTTATAACATTTGTATCGTGGTTTTTTTTTTTCTGGATTTTTGGTTGATATTCTGTCTCTATCATTTTAAAATACACCTATGATAAAAATTATAGAACCTTCATTTCTTTGTAAGTGGGAAAATGTATAAAATCTACAGGGGATCAAATATTTATTTTCCCCACTGTATGTGTATATACATTATGTGTGTGTAAAGACCACACATAATATTAGACAGAACAATGTCTCCAGCTTGATATTTGTTATTCTGCGTAACCTCTGCAGAGCCTGGCTTGTCCCCTTCACTACATGACCCCGGCTAGGAGATGGAATAATAGCACCATTGTTCAATACATTGCTTTCAAATGCAGTCACAGCTAAGTTTGATATATAGATTGAGCATTCCAGGGAGATGTGGGCTGCTGTGGAAGGTCTACCTCTTCTCCGGAGAATTCTTGTCTTGCTGTGAATAGTGGAGCCTGGAGAATGCAGTACAAGAGTTGCAGCCATCAGATAAGACAGCATCCTGCTAGATAATGTGTGAATGTGGGAAAAAAGCTACGGGGCTAAGGTGGAAACAAGGAACCTCCTTATAAAAGTGGAAGTGTATTGCCGTTTCCTTAGCAGCCTTATTAAGGACATTATAGTGTTTCTGTAAGAAGATGAGCATTGGTGTTCCCAAACAATGTCCAACTAAAAAGTGTGCAGTAGGGGTGCACCGAATGGAAATGTTGATGCCGAAACCGAAAATGCAGGATGCACTTAGCCGAAAACCGAAAATGACAGTTTTTAAAAAATATTTATATTTTTATACATAATTGTATTATAGTCCACTTTTAATTAATATCATCAATTTAAATTAATATGAATTTATTGTTGGCCATTATTGGAACATTTAGTGCAAGAAAAGCTCAAGAAAAATGCAGTCTGTAGTCGCTAACCATCTCTTGTATCATGTCTGCAATCTCTTACTTAAACACATTGCTAATAATATTAGCAAAATTTCCATTCAGTGCACCTCTAGCAGACATGATACAGGAGATGGTCAGAGACTGCAGACATGATACAAGAGATCAAGTGCCCATGGGATGCAGCCTCTCCAGTGCCCATGGGATGCAGCCTCTCCAGTGCCCATGGGATGCAGCCTCTCCAGTGCCCATGGGATGCAGCCTCTCCAGTGCCCATGGGATGCAGCCTCCCCAGTGCCCATGGGATGCAGCCTCCCCAGTGCCCATGGGATGCAGCCTCCCCAGTGCCCATGGGATGCAGCCTCCCCAGTGCCCATGGGATGCAGCCTCCCCAGTGCCCATGGGATGCAGCCTCGCCAGTGCCCATGGGATGCAGCCTCGCCAGTGCCCATGGGATGCAGCCTCCCCAGTGCCCATGGGATGCAGCCTCCCCAGTGCCCGGTAGCACGATCTCGCACTGTGTGTCACAGAGCTGGATCTGAATTGCCAGGAAGCTGCTGTAACAATGTCCTGCTTCCTATAAGCGTGGCACAATGATTCCTGGCATTGGATCAGTGTGCCGTCTATCACGAGAGCCAGTCTAGGAGGCAGGACATTGCTACAGCTCTGCCCGGCGATTCAATCTATCTCCGTGACACATTGTGCAATCGTGCTATCAGGGACTGATGAGGCTGCATCTGACACTCACAAGGAGAGGAGGAGGGAGGGGAAGACTCTACCAGGATGACATGTGCGGCATCCAGCGCGCCTGCTTTTTGGCTTCATTATCAGCATTTTATTTCTTTTGGCCGCCTGCCGAAAACACCATTTTCGACCGACATGTTTCGGCGTCGAAATTTCGGTGCACCACTGGCGTGCAGTCACCAGTGCCAACTGTTGAGATTTCAGAGTTTCATCAACACAGTCAGTGGGGGCTGGTAATATATTTTTTTTGGGGAGCGGCAAACAATCCACCCACTGCCCCCGGTTGGTCACCAGGCCCAAACTTTACCCCCTCTAGAATGCTGGCAGTGCTTCCTGTGGGCGGCGGCTTCACCCTGCGTCTCCTCCTCCTCTGCTTCGGCGGCTTCCCCTGCGCCTCCTCCTCCTTGGCCAATAGGATTGCTTGTCCTCTCAGGCTAAACGGGTGATGGGTCTCAGGACCCGCTTCCTGATTGGCCGGTAGGAGAATCTGGAAGACAATAGCGAATATTAATTTGCTCTAATCACGTGCTTCTAAAACATTTTAACCCCCATTTGAATCCACGCATCCGGCGCCCTGCATGTAGATTAGCGGCCGAGCGCATGGATCAGGGGGGCGGCACCCCTGTTCCCCATATTGATGGGCTGGCACTGAGTTGAGTCACATTTTTTCGAACAAAAAACAAATGAAGTTTACATCAGCTTTTCATCTGTTTTTTTTTTTTCATCTGCCAGCTAGAGTCCTTAAAGGGTAACTCCATATTTGTTGAGAAAAAAACACCCCCCTCTGGATGATCTATGTACATTTACAAGGAGTTTAACAAACTTTGTTGCAGATTCCTCCCTTTTGGTTTCATAATTATCAATCAGCTGTGTACCTGCAGGCCTCTAATGAGGAAAATTGCAGGGTCTGCAACCCTTTAGCCGTGATTTCCATTTTCCATTTTTGTTGCAGGGGATGCCGGAAATATGACTTGTATCTTAGTGCAGACTTCTGGGAAAAATTGGTGAGCCAATCACACAAACAGGAAATTATGTTTCTGGGGGTGTTCTGTACACATTCTGTGTACAGAACACCTCCAGGTAGCCATATTGCATAGCATTTTACAGAAAATTACAGAGCTGCAGATTGAAAGGGAAAGGTACTTTTTTAATAACCTCCAATTACAATATGACTTGTGTCGCAATTGTACACGCTATATTATTTTTTTTCTTTGCTTTATTTTCCCCACGAAAGTGGAGGTTACCTTTTAACCACATGATTCCTGCCACGAAAGTGGAGTTACTCTTTAACCACATGAGTCCTGGAGTCATTTTTTTTCATGCAAAAACAGACTGTGCATTTTACATCCGTTTTTCGCCCGATCCGCTTTTTTTTTTAACGGAAGAAAAATAGGGCTTTGCTCTTTTCTTAAAAACGGATGTTGATGGAGCGGATGTAAATGGATGATCATCCGTTTTTCCATAGTGATGCATTGCTGTCTGTTTTTCATCCTTCAGCGGATGGATGAAAAACTGATAAATGGTCCACATGTGTGAAAGGGGCCTAAGAGTAAAAAATGGACGTTCTAGTCATGTCCATAAATAGCTAAACCATGTGTGATCTTATAAAAAAGGGGAAAAAAGTCCAAGTACGAAAGTGTATGTCTGGGCAAAAAATCCAGCTGCAAGTACAGAAAATAGAACTTGATTCCACTAGAAATCCAGTTAGCCCTTATTTCCTGATTTAAAGCGTTTGTTACCCCAACATCTCATATTTCTGATATGTGCCTGCTGTACCATGTACCTGTATGAGAAAGTCTCCTGGTGTTCCTGCCATTCCCTCTGCTATACTGTTAAAAAGTTCTCTAGCTGTGCTGGGAACTCGGTATGCTCTCCAATGATCAGACTTGTCCTGACACGCCCCCACTGTACAGCCATTCACTGGGAAGCTCAGTGTGCTGCTGCTCCTCCTACCCCAGCTCTTATGCAGCTGAGAACATAGGGAATGTGATCACTTATAAAAAAAAAAAAAAAGGGGTAAAATGGTAATTGTAATGTGTGTTGTGTTTTTTTTCTTGTAGGCCCCTTTCACACGAGGCGGACTCCGTTTTTCAGTCCGTTGATCTCCGCTGAGCCGGCGGATGACAGGTCCCTCTCTGCTCATTGAGCGGGGAGGGGCTTGTCAGGCGCCGCTGCCGCCTATGGAGGGATCGGATGAAAACGGACAGCATGTCCGTTTTCATCAGATCTCATCCGATCCGCCAGCGATGGACCTGAACGTAGAGCCATCCGTCTGCTTTTAGCGGATCGAACCGGGTCGGATGTCAGCGGACATGTCTCAGCTGACATCCAACGCTTCATAGACTAACATGGAGCGCCCGTTCAGGTCCGCCGTCAAAACTGACAGGCGGACCTGAACGGTCCGATCGTGTGAAAGGGGCCTTATACCTGTACAAAAACGTTTTGCCTTTCACTTCTATTTTAAACTGAATAGGTTGTTTTACAAAGTGATTGCTTACAATATCTTTAAATTGACACTGCCTCTGCCACACTGAAATCCCGAGCAGTGTTGTCAGCACTGCCAAGTTTAACCCTGTTGGACTACAGAACAGCTCCCCATTATGTTATACTGATGAGGGCAGGGAGAAGGGTTCTGTAGTTCAACAGTGTTGAATCAGGCATGGCTGACAGCTCTACTTGGATTTTAGTGCAGCAGAGGCTTTCTGTTGTCAGCTCGAACAGTAGGTTAAAGTCTTCCCACTGAGCGTACACATTACAGTTTATGCACTACTGTGCTTGTGCTGAAAGCGAGCTGCACAGCACACTCCCAGCACAGAGACCAAGCTCTCACCAAGAATTCCAGGTCTTGTACTAACAATTGGGAACCAGGAGGCCCAGTTCCTGATCACCTGATTGCTGTGATAGCCTCTGATTGGCTTTCACAGTGATCAGTGACCTGTGCTTTCTCCTCTTGATTGGAGAAAAAGATACAGCGTATTGTTTTCTTCTTGCTAAGAGAAAAGTGTAAACAAAGAACAGTGTGTGTGTGTGTGTGTGTAATTTAAAAATCTATAAAATTACTAGATCAGAGTTTAATCTAATTAGGGTCACAGGTCAGGGTGAGTGTATTTTGGGCAGAATTTAAAAAAAAAAAGAAAACAAGCTCTTTTGTACTTAGTATCCGTGTCAGTGTGTGTTAGAAGGATAAAAACAAAATCTGCACTATTATTTCTGGGTCCTACTACGGTAGAAATAATATACACATATGTGGCATTGCTGCGATTGTCAGAAACAGGAGAATTTAAAGTGATTGTAAAATCTTGTTTTTTTCCCCTAAAAAAATAACAAACATGTTATACTTGCCTGCTCTGTTGCAGTGGATTTGCACAGAGCAGCCCAGGTCCTCCTCTTCTCGGGTCCCTCTTCTGTGTTTCTGGCCCCTCCCTCCTGTTCAGTGCCCCCACAGCAAGCAGCTTGCTATGGGGGCACCCGAGCCGAATCACAGCTCTTTGTGTCCATTCAGACACAGAACCCTGACCCAGCCCTGCCCCCTCTCTCCTGATTGGCTAGCTGACTTTGAGCCAATCAGGAGGGAGAATATCGGATGGATGAGACAATCGTGGACATCGCTGGACAGAGAGGGTCCTCAGGTAAGTATTAGGGGGGCTGCTGCACACAGAAGGCTTTTTATAATAATGCACAGAATGTATTAAGATAAAAAAAACTTCTGCCTTTACAACCTCCTTAAATTTTGGTAATAGCATGAAATATGCAGCTAAATTTTAAAGTTTATTTATTTTTATTTTTTTTACTATTTTGTGCCAGTTTTCCTTTAATAAAAACAAATTTAGGTGATATCCATTACCATATAACAACATTTGAAAGCCCAATCTGTCCTGAAATAAACAAAGTATAATCCACCTGGATACACAAAGTAGTTGTGCTGAACTGGCTGAATTTTGTATGGCCGGCTTAACACATGTCAAAGTTGCAAAACTGTGTTCAGGCATTAAGATTTGTTTTCTCCTCCATGATGAAAGGTTTAAAGTAGTTCTGGAGGAAACTTTCATTTTAGATAGAATTGGGAGGATATACACTCTCTAAAAGTGTTTTTTTTAATTTATTTATTTTATTTTGCGCTCTGTGTACCAGTGGGGCAATTTCCCTTCACTTCCTGTCTTAGCTACAATGGGAAGTGAATGAAATCCTTTGTAGTCTCCAGAACTTGGGTATCCCCATTGGAAGATTATTCCTCTATTCCTGTTCTGATGACTATCCAAAATGTTGGGGATTTTCTTTCTCTTTTGGTGACTGCAGTCACCAGGACAAATAGAAAGGTTTATTCTCCCTAACATGGCACAGACTACTCAACTCTTATGTAAAACTAAAAAGAAACCTATTCAAATACCAACAATAATTGCGCATCTAAACATCAAGTTTATAAAGTAAACCAAACACCATGGATAAAAGCGTAATCAATAGTGTCCAATAATTCAGTAGTTAACAGATCAAACTTTTTCCAAATGAAAGAATTAATCAATTAAACTTCCGAAATAAAGAAATCTTCAACCTTCTACCAGTGAGGCACCTTGGAATGAAAACAAAAACCCACCCTGTGCCCTCCACCGCAGAAACTTAAGAGCCGCTTACCAGATGGTATTGATGCCTTATTAAGAGGGAATCAAAACGGCGCGTTATAAACAAGTAAATAAATGCATGTGTTGCGCTGCAAATAGTCACAATAAATGGGTGCAAACTACACCAAAACATGCAGTGTAGTGTAACTGTTGAACACGAATCTAATAACATAAATAATAATATCAAGTGACATTCACAATGCAATAAAGGATAAAACAATCAATTTAGCAATGAATTATGTACATAAAGAGTGAGTATAACAGGTGCTCAGTGGCCATCACATTTAAGTTGTGGGTCTTGTGTACTGAAAGTCCCACACTTTGTGCATTAATCAAAACGTTCTGAAATAGATCCACTCCTGACACCTCGGTGCTCTCTAAACTCTCACCTTCCAATTAATAGTATGCGCAGAGTAACATTCGTCTATCTATTTGTGGTTGTATGCGATGGTACGGACCTCCTGTCCACAAGGTACCCTCTGATCGTTCCTCCTAATACTTACAATACCTGTGGTACTGGTCCGTTTTAAGATCTCTGAGGTTCGTGTGGTTTTTAAACATGGGGGAAGAAACATAGCCTCTCATAGTGCAGTATAATCAGATAAACCAATTTTATTTAAGTAAAAGTATGCACTTACAAGAATGTATTAAGTCTTAAAACCATAAAAGACATTGGGATTAACACGTGCCTACCTCACTTTCGGTCCAGGACTGCCTCCGCTACGCCCTACGCTTTACATCATTGTCATGTGACTTCATTAGGGGAAAGGTTGTAAACAATCCACTCCAGGAGCTCAGCAGTATTTGACAACCAGCTGCCTGCTGTCAAGTCCAATCCGCTCCAAGGAATCGGCACCCAGGCAAAACATCCTCATATGGTTAAAGGAACAGAGGCCCACATAGTGTAAAAGACAGGTACTTACAAAACCGCACATCAGAGAACACTGTGCCTACATCACTCAGCAGGTGTGATTATGTCACTAGTCAAGCTTCTCCCAACAAGTTTCGCCATCAGTTAATGTCAGGGGAACCAGAGCATCTGGCCAAGAGCCAAAATTTTACAGTTGCCACTGATAGGGATAGAGGGAAAATCTTCCAGTCGGGTGGCAACTGTTCCAGAGGATTTCCCTTACTCTAGAGATTTCCCCTTCTTTTATTGTCGACAATTCAGGAAGTATAGTTACATTTCCTCAATGGGGGACAGAGGGTAAAAACCTGGAAGAAAACAAAAATAGAAAACTATTCCCTACACCAGTGGTCATTAACCCTGTCCTCAGGGCCCACTAACAGGCCAGGTTTGCAAGATAACTGAAATACATCACAGGTGATATCATTTGCTGCTCAGCGAAATAAAACCTGGCCTGTTAGTGGGCCCTGAGGACAGGGTTGATGACCACTGTCCTACACTATCCAAAATTACAAAAAAAATGTCAGCTTTGGATGTACTTAAATAGGCTTGTATTGGGTTAACCTTTAGCAGGCAAATTAGTGTGGAATTTGTAGAGCATTCTGTCAACAGTACAAGCTATGGAAGATCTGCACGTGTGCTGAAACTGAAAAGAAACTAAGCTAAGCAGTTAAAACTTTGCTGTGCTGTGACGCGGTTCCGACTTTGATACCCAGCATGGATAATGTTCTCGGCTTGCATGGGTTTCCTCTAGGCTCTAGTTGTCTGCCACAACCCAAAACCTTGCTAGTACATTTCTAGGAATCCAACCAAACTGGAATTCAATCTCTGTTCACTTTGGAAACAGGAACTGGTGTGAGTAGTTCTTTTAAAAGGAAGGCATAGCCTTTTCTTTTTTAGACTTACATTTAATTTGGATTAGCTTTATGTAAATAATAATATATTGGTGCGTGTTAATGTTTTCAAAAACTTTTTCAATGTATAATATGTAATTCTGTATGTTAATACGGAAACTCTATTTTCTAATTACATTCTTGGGCACTTCTTCCTGCTCTGCTGTACTGCATGGTCCATGCAGCATAGATATTCTCACAATGGGCCAGCTAACTTACTGAAAACAATTGATTCCTAGTTTGGCTGATCTCTTGTAAAGGAAGCTTGAATAAATGGAAAAGTCGCACTGAACAAATAATTTCCAAATATGTGCTTGCTGAAAATAATATTATATTATACTTTTTCTTTTTAGAGAGAAACTGAACTCTAGAAGCTGTGCCCAAAAAAAAAAAAAAAGGCCAGGCAAAGGACTAGTCCCTAGGATTGCCCCTGGTCTCCCTGCAGCAGATCCTTCCTCATTACTGACTTACCATACCTTGTTCTACACTGTGTCTCTGCGTTGAGGTGGCAGTCTTGGTAGAGGCAGGGCTTTGCTTCTATATATCCACGCCTCCAGCAAGTAGAACAGTGAGCAGCACAGTATTCTAAATATTCCATATACTTCAAATCTGATCCTAGCAGTCAGAGGCACCATAGGTCTCATGCAGCAGAAATACAGCTATAAGGCTGTAGACACAGAAGTGCCAAATGCACCCTTACATACTGTACCAGAAAGTTCTCTGCTATTTATCAGGCAGAACCAAGATGCATGTTACATTTTTTGAGCTTTGCTTTGGAACAATTAAAGACTAATTCCAGGCATTGACATGTTGTATATACCGTGTTTCCCCGAAAATGAGACCTACCTCGAAAATAAGCCCTACTGTGATTTTCTGGGAGGGCTGCAAATATAAGCCCTACCCAGAAATTAGGCCCTAGTTTAAAGTGGTTGTAAAATGCTAGAATGCACTTTGTTACAGTATTATATAATGTAAACTGTATGTTTCTGTAATCTATTTGTGATAAATGCCTTCTTATAGCGCCGCTGCTCTCCTCCTCTTCTCCCAGCTGTCAGCGTCTCTGCAGTGCTTGAAGCGGGGAAAAGAGGTCAGGTGAGTCACGGAACCGCCGAGTGGCGCTATAAGAAGGTATTTATCACAAATGGATTACAGAAACATACACAGTTTACATTATAGAATACTGTAATTCAGTCCATTCTAGGATTTTACAAGCACTTTTACTCCGTTCCACTGGCCACTGGGGATTTCTGACAGGCAGGGAGGGAGAGGGGGAGAGAAGACAGCACATGACAAGCCCTACCCTGGGCTTATTTTCAGGGAAACACGGTAGTTACATTGGGACCAGCTTAGACAATGTAACTTTGCATATACCATACCTGGCCAATGCAGCTGGAAGCTGGAAATCACAGAAGTAGACACTACTTCTTCAGTGATCTCCACTTGTTTCCCAGCCACTTGACACGGGCGCCATTGGGGAAATGCATTGGAATTTCTAAATAAATGCAAAGAATTCTCTGATGGAGAGGTGAAGAAGCAGGGTACTGACATCAATCTCTCCACCTTGTATGCAAGCTGGACCAATGTAACTATGTATATCATGCTGACGTCTGGTATTGTTCTTTAATTTTATTTAATGTATATGTTCCCTATAACATAGCAAATTTTCACTTTTTGAGTTCAGGTCCATTTTTTTAGCTGATGGGTGGAAAATGTAAAAAAAAATAAATTCAGGGAATGAGGGAAGTTTATTCCACCTCCTCCATGTCAGGATTTTACCTAGGACCACATTGAGGTATTTATTCACATTCACTTGCAATGCATTGAAAAGTGCCAAAACTATATTTTCCAATCCACCATAGCTCCCTGATGCTTGAAATTTCTCCAAGACGCTTGCCTATAGCTAAACACATCATACAGAGGGATTATGGATTATAACAGCATTTCCCTTGATAATATAGCAGGCCAGTCTGGGAGGATTCCACATAAAGCTGCGTTTTATTTTTTTTAGCGTATGGAATTCATATGGATTTAGAATGCAGCCTCCATTTCAGTTTAATTCCTGGATCATTCTTTTTTTTTTTTTTTTTTTTCTTTTTCCATACCAACCAGTCATATATAATTAAAAAGGGCTGGCAAGTTCAGTAATTCAGCATCTGAAGTTGGAATCATTCCACAAGGGGAGAGAAATATGCAAGTTATGTGGAAATGCTCCTTTAACCTTCTGGCTCCCAGAATGACCTGCAAAAAAGTCTGCAAAGAATTAATTAAAATAATATATATTTAAATCTGTTTTTCATTTTATGGCATGGTTAAATCATTTTTCTTTTGCTAGGGTCAGAAGACATGTATTTTTTTTTCCATTGCATAAGCTGTAGCATTCAATTAAAAGAAGAAAGTCTACAGCAGTCCACACATCCAGTCAGTGTAATTGAAGCTCTCCATAGCTGTGATGGCATGCCATAGTCCATGGATTAGATCACAGGATATGCCTTTACAATTGAATTCCCGGCATTGCGGGGGCCCTGGGTCATACAGTAGATGGATAAGCTCCATTTTTTTAAGCATAACATGCGCCATGTAAAGTGAGCCCTGCTTGTGAGTTTCTTGATGTACTTTTTCCAATATTTTAGTGATTCTGGCCTAAAGTGAAATATTTTGTAAGGTGACAACAGTGCTGAATTAAAGGCACCTTGAAGTGTCTTCAAGCTGCTGTGTTTAGGCCAGGATGGGCAACTGCGGCCCTCCAGCTGTTAAGGAACTACAAGTCCCATCATTCCCATGCTTCTGGGAGTCTTGCTTGTAACTGTCAATATTCTCATCATGCCTCTACCTCTGGGGGTCATGCTTGTAACTCAGTTTTGCTATGCCTCATGGGACATGTAGTTCCACAACAGCTGGAGGGCCAAAGTTGCCGATCCCTGGTTTAGGCCCGGTTCATATTCCATGTTACTATCTGGTAAAGGAAATTCCTGCATTCTTCATCTTTTGCAGTTTCAAACCACTTGTTGAGTTCTATGGTAGCATGTTTAGAACGCATGTAAAGTACATATAAATGGTCTGTGTTGATGGGACTTTTGTTGGCTGTTGTTTTGCATTCCTATACAGGGCTATGGTCATACAAAACTATCTTGAAGCAGGTCAGAAGGGCATCATCTGCTGGTCAAATGCACCTGCAATGACTTCCTAAAATGTATCTACAGTTTTTTGGAGGAAGTGGATAGGACACCTGTCCGTTTTTTTTTTTTTTTTTTTTAATGTATGTCCCATTGGGGAGATTTTCCCTTCACTGCCTGTCCTATAGCCAAAACAAGAAGTAACAGGAAATTCCTCCAAAGTGAGGGAATCTGTGATCTTCACCAGGGTCACCAGATTTACTTTCCCCATTAGACAATGTCCTCTCTATTACTGTTCAGGTGACAATCCAAAATGTGTGATTTTCTTTGACTTGCACTTTTGATGATGATGGTAAAGAGGAAAAATAGACAAATGACTCTCCCTAACGAGGGCACAGAACACAAAAAAAAAGTTTTAATCCTTCTTCACTCTATCCAACTAAGGCTCCTTCACACGGACGATAGAGTCCGTCGTCACCCGATCTAATCCGAAAACGGATGGAAAAGTAGGTTTTTCCTCCATCACACTTTTTCGGATCGGAGCGGGTCGGATGTCAGCGGACATGTCACCGCTGACATCCGACGCTCCATAGACCTCCATGGAGTGTCCGTTCAGGTCCGCCTAAAAAAGTGACAGGCGGACCTGAATGGATCGGCCGTGTGAAAGAGGCCTAAGTGTTGCCTTTAGTTCCTTTTAGTTATACTTTAACTTGAAAAAAATATTTATTTCTGTAATACTTACTAATTGCATACAGTACATAGAGCAATTACCCCTCACTGTGGGTCACTGGAAGTGTTGCCTCCACCATTAGGTGTCCACATCATGCAGGCAGTGATGTGGACACTCAAAGAAGGACCTCAGGAAGTAAACAGAACAGAGGAGTGTCATGTGACCACGGCTTCAGGGTGGGCAGTTTTTTTTTAATATTCTCTAATTGGGATTCCATATACATATTTTAGGTTTTTACATTATATATATATATATATAATATTTTATTTTATTTTTTTCTCATTTATTTACATGGAAAATGTAGGTATATTTGGGGGTGCAGCAGTGTTTTTTTTCAGCAGTTGAAGTAAAACTGTGTTTCATTTATATTGGAAGAAGGTTATAAGCGCTCCTAACCGGGTCTTTCAGGCTCAGATCCCTGAGGTACTCAAACAATGCTTGCTGGGTATATTGGATAACCTTGCAGTTGAGGATGCCACTAGGCAGGCTATAGCTAGAGCCCCTTTTCAGGCCCGCAAATTAATTCTGAGGCACTGAAAGTCTACAGACCTTCCCACAGTACAGTAATGGATTACCTAAATGAGGGACACCATACAACTTGAAAAGTTTTATTTACCAGCACAGAGGTTGTACAGGGAAATTTAACAAACTTTGGTCCTCCTGGTTAGATGTTGCGGGTCTAGCTCCGGTGGATCTTATTTTGGACCGCATATTGTAACATTTGTGAAGTTACTATTCATATTCTCTACAAGACATACAGGATCCCATATCAAGAGGTTCTTTAGGCGTGGCTTTGAAGTTGCACTTGCTTTCTATTCATAACTGATTATTTCTATTGATATGTACGATAAATAGTGTTCTATTACGGCTGTTGCCCATTGCTTTAATCGTGATGATGTTGATATCTGCAATTTTTATACACCTGTTTTTCTCTAGAATCTGTTTTGTTTTGTTTTTTTATTTCTTCTGCTCAATAAAATACTTTTTTTTTTTTTTGTTAAAAAAAAAAAAAAAAAAGACTATAATTTTGTACTTTTTTAGGTTATGCTAGAAAACATGCAAATAGAAGACTAGAGCTTCACCTGCTGGTTGAAAATAGTAAATAGACTATTTATGCAATGTTTAGTTAGTAAAACAGTTTTTTTTTTTTTTTATAATGTGTTTTTTAGTCAGGAACAGATAAAGAAATGTGAAAAAGTCACTATACATTACTTTTATGCTATTTATTGTGGAATTGAATCTTTTATAGCAATATGCAGTTACAGCTTACTGCTTACACAGGTAGATAAATCATTTTGTGCTGTGCTATACATAGCTGGAATGGTGTTTGTTGAATCGTGAAGTACCAGGCGTGTCACTATGGAAAATCGCACTGAGAGGAGCACCCAGGGGAGCCGAGACAGAGCAAAGTGGCCGGCTAAGGAAGAGCCAGGAAGGCGGGGGAGACGCACCAGATTTTGCTGGGTCATAAGGGAGTTTTCTGAGATAACTGCTGAATTACCTCACTGTGTTCCTTCTGTGTGTCCAAGCACTGAGCTGCTTTTCTTCTGCATTATTGCTGTGAGACCTTCTGTAGGTAAATTTATAGAGTGCAGGGCAGCAGATTAATATTTTATTTATTTGTATTAGTAACAAGTGTATTCATTGATGAAAAAAAAAGACAAAAGTTGGGCAGCTGCTGTAAATTTCTGAGTTTTTAGGAGATATACATTCACTTCTTTTTCTAACCGACACCTGTTCTCTAAACAGGAAGTGAGAGCAAATTTTTCCCTTTGGGGATGCAGAGTAATAAAAACCTGGCTGAGGCTGTACCCCTTTTTCATCACTTCAGTTGCACTTTAAAGTGGAGCTCCAGTCCTGCAATCAATTTTTTTTTAAAAAAAGCTCCCCCCCCACGAATTTCTGTTCTTGCACATAAATTTGCATACTGTTCCTAATCTGTGTTCATGCTAGTAAATGTCATAACAGTAATCTCTTACAGGATCTTGGAAGCAGACAGGGGTCATCTCAGATGTGGGCATCTGAAGCCCGCTCGTGTTCGTTTCTGGGATTAGGTGCAGCTGACTACCCAGCATACACCTCCCGATTTTGCGCCTGCACAGTAATGACACTGCGTGGCACAGGTTGTTGTTTACAGGTTGCCGTAGCAGTGGGGGAAGTTCCCATCTTGTTGTTATGGCAATCTTTCAATCAAATAAGAACCCGGATAGGCAAGAGTGGTCGGGAAAGCTGCAAATACTGCGAGATTTGATCATTGGGCTTCCCAAAGACTCCTGGGATAGATGACGTCAATATCCCACGAGTCAATGGGACTCTCCTAATGAAGTCATCGCTTAGGTGGCCGGGACAGGAAGTGCCGCCCGAAGACCACAAGAAAAGGTATCTATATACTGAAAAAAAAAAAAAATTGCCATTTAGCACTATACACCGGGGGTGGGGGGACATTGCAAAGAGAGGAAATAAAAAAAAAAAAAAAGGGCGGAACTCCGCTTAAAGTGCTAAATACCAAATTATGGTGGTCTGGATATTTGCTTCTTTTACTGGATGTTATTTTGCATATAACAACCACAGTGATAGAAAATATTCCCCATTTGTTCTAATTAGCGCAGAAATTCATCAAGCTTTGTAGGTTTTTTTTGATGTTGTCAAAACAATTGGCTTGATTTTTTTTTCCAAACCTCAAACTCTACAACCTGAGTCCCTGTGTGTGTATGTGTAAGGGCTGATAACTAATATTACTTCATAAATTAACATTTCATTTCAGCCCTTTCTCATAAACTGAATTCTATAAATATTTAATTGTATAAATACATGGAAAATTAGAGGGTGATATGCATATGATGTGTATATTGCTTAGGTAATGTGTGGCAGTGATAAAGTAATCTTGTCATATAACACTAAACTTCCACAGCCGAAGGATGCATTGTAGTGTATAGTGGCTGTCAACTACACCTTTGCAATAGTGTTCGTCCATCCATGTGTCATAAAAGGCTGAAGAAACGAATTGTCTACCCCCTAGTCCAAAATCTTTCAAACTTCCCCTTGTGTCCCAATTAAAGTCCCAATTAAAGTCCTAAGTTCGCTTTTCCCCCATTGCTTGCATTGATTAGGGATGGAGGTGCTCATGATTGTAGCCCATCGCTCTCTTATGGCGGATTCCTACCGGGTCCGGCCATAATTCAGCATGCTTTATATGGAACGTTCATTGCACTGACAGTTCACATACTTTGATCTCTCACTACTTCATACATCTTTTACTCCCTGTGGCCAGACTGGGTCTATGTGACTCATTGTCGGTGGGTGGGCAGATGTCCTGTTTCCCGGGAGCTGCGATGCATGCTGGTGTCCGCCCCCCTTTCCTCCCCTCCACAGGCTTGGGGGTGGATGGCTGGGCGGATCTTTCCACCGTGCATCGGCGCCACACCCCCGGCACTGTGCATGTGACTTCCTTGGTTGGGCGTCGCGCACACACAGGTGTCCGGTATATCAGCTGGGTTGACGTGGTGAGCTTCTCTGGCGTTTGCCGAGGCTTTGCTCCACTGTGTCGTGCCTGCGTGATGCTGAGGGGGAGCTGGCGTTCCATACTGGGGCTGCATCTCACTCCCTGCTTCATGGTATTCAGAGATGGTGCTGATACAACCTATGCACACCCTGATCCTCTCCTATCTATGTGGCTTCAAACATCATATGTATTCTCCAAGGTAATCTTCCGGGTGCTTTTTTCAATCACCTTGGTGAAATCCGCAGCTTATATCATCTAATTTTTTGTTACTTTGTATCATCATAGATGCATTTTATATATCTCCTACATTATAGAAGTCCCCTCCACTGCGGAGTGTTGGTGTTTGCGGTCCGGTGTTCCTCGTTGAGGTCCCCCTATCAGCCCCCGGGCTAGGCTCCATGGCTCACCCCTGGCTTTGTTTTGTCGCACGGTCCCAGTTTTGGCTATCATGTGAGTAACCTTTTTGGCATGGCCCATTATTCCCAAATTTCCCCCTTTTCTGCTGATTTTGTTAGACCCTGAAACTATATTGCTTTTCATACATCTTTTATAGAATTGACATTGACCAATTTTCAGATTTTTTACTTCACATGACTTTTAATCTTGTTTGGGGGATTAAGATGCATAATTGTACTCACCCATGTCCCATGGTTGTATATAAAGATTTATTGTCTATATGCGATTATTTTATGTCTAATGTATGCAATGCATTTTTATGCCATGTTGATCATTGGTCCTTAATAAACATACATATGTTTGCACCTCTGTGAGTGTGATTGGGCTGCATCATGCGCACCTCATTTAAAGTCCCAACCTCCCCCCCTCTTTTTCCCTAGTCCAAAATCTGTAGTGCATTATGGGATATCGATGAGCTCAGAAATTTGGTGCATTATGGAATACAGCTGAGGTCAGAAGGTTGGTGCATTATGGGATATAGCTGAAGTCAGAAATTTGTAGCATTATGGGATCTAGTTGAGGTTGGAAAGTCAGTGCGTTATGGGATATAGTTGAGGTGGGTAAGTTGGGACATAATGGGATAGTGTTGCACCAATATCAGAATCAGTGCCAATACTAAGCATTTACACGACGGGTACTTGTCCAATCACAGCTGATCACACTTGCGGGTTATCAGCAGTACTTCTTAATGCCTTGTCACAGCGTGAGGAAAAGATTGCCAGTAACTGGCAATTTTGACAGACACATTTACACTGATTATTAGTGCCCCTCAGTACTGCCCTCCAGTTCCGCCTATCAGTGCCTCTTCATCGTTGCCCATCAGTGCAGCCTCAACAGTGCCCAGAAAAATTACTTGGTTGCAACATTTGCTAACAGAAATTACCTTTTTCTAAATTTCCAGTCTTTTTTTCTTTAGCAAAAAAAAAAAAGAAAAAGAAATCCCCAGTGTTGTAAGAGCCGATATCCATGATCAAATGACTGGCCAGCTTTCTCCTTTCCTCCTCTGTCAGATGCAGTGGGAGGGGCTGAGATTCCCCGCTGACGTCATTCGGGAGGGGAGGAGGATGATCTCGGCTCTTACATGAGGTATTTACAGCATTTATTTTTATAAATCGCACACAGGGGGACACTGCATAAGGAAACCGCGTGGATAGTGCATACAAATTACAGTTATTTGAGCAGCAGGAGCAGAGGGGGCAACACTGTCACAAGCTGGCAGGGAGGGGAGGGGGAGGAGGACGACACAGGAGCACAGAGGAGACACAGAACAGCAGGCTGCAGATAACAGAGGCATGTAAACTGACCACGGTGTCGGGGCTCAGCAGCCATGATACACTGTGGTCAGTTTACATAGGGGAGGGCAGAAACTAGCAGGATCAGCAAGGTTTTTCAGTTGTTGCAGGCAGGCAGAATGACACAGGACAAGCACTGTGTCATATAACATGCTTTAAAGAAGCAGGATCCTTTTTTTTTTTGGTTCACAAATGCTTTAGGAAAGTCACAAAGGAGATATTTGTTAGCAGACCATAGATCAACAAGATAGCGTCCACACAGATCGTTTATGCATGATCACATCACAAGAACAGTGCAACGTTTCGGAGTCAGGCAGGACCTCTACGTCAGGCATGTGATTACATTTGTAAAGAATACACATCAGGACTACATAAGAGAAGGGGTTTTGTCTATTGAAAACAAAAGCTTTGTTCGTTAAAAAAATACTGGCTCCTAACTTTTTTTTAGCTGGCTCCTAGGTTCAAAGCAGGTTTGTCAAGTCCTGCTCTAGACTCCTTCACCTCTACTCTTACATATTCTGGACATCTGCGGTAATCTCCCCTTTATAAATACTACCAATTAGTGTTCCCTTGGTCAGTTGCGAATATTCTTTTATTTTCAAGTGACAAGCCTTCTCACTAGGATGTTGACCCTGGCATTCATTTTTTTTGCACCTGGCTGCCCTGCTAGCTAAAGCTCTAAAGTTGTTGGTATTCTTAGCTTTTGTCCCTGATTTTAAAGTGACATGGATACATTCTTAAAATGGATGTTGTAAACCCTCACATATACCCAGTGAAATGAATAGCCTCAGATGATACACAGAGATGAAACAAATCCTCCTACATAGGTTTACCTGGTATATCTGCTGTCTTTCCTTTTCTACACTCTTTGGAAAGTGCAGATCATGTTAGAAATCTTTCTTCATCTTTCAGCAGTGGGTGGGGAGATTCGACTTACACTGTGTGAGAGCTGATTGGAGGAAAGGGACACACACCACTCCACATACGCAGAGGAATGATGGAACATGCAGAGCTGCAGTCTGAATAGACAAACTCTCTGCTTATCTCCCTCTAAATTCCCTCCCCGACACAAATGTTCAGCTGCTGTTATCTCCTGTGTCAGAGAACTTGTCTGAAGTGACTCTGCTGATAACAGAGGAACAGAGCACCAGAGAGAAACAACACTTTGAGATTTGGAGAGAGATGAGTAAACACTACAGAGATATGTGCCTGGGTCAGATTTCATAAATGGGGTTTACAACCACTTTAACTAAAAAATGTATCTTCTATTGCTCCTCCAAATTCCTTTCTTTTTTTTTCTGTGATCCGACTTCCTGTTATTGGGTAGCAATGTTCATTCTTCATGGTGGCCCCACTATATGTAGGAACACAGCCACCCTCACTCCCAAGATGGACTATGGATGATGGGATTTATTTTGTAGTGTGCATACGGCAGTGCACATAACCGAAACTAACAACCACTGCTCGTTAACAAACAAATGGAAGTGAGGGGTAAAGGTTCAGGAGCTCATGGAGGATGTTACAAGGGGGCAAGAAAAATACAGTAAAATACAGTAAGAAACTATTAAGATTACAGGGCCATTAAGTAGTGAATGTGTATGGACTATTTTTGGGGAATAAAGATATTGTTTAGTGTCACTTTAACTTGTAAAAATACCGGCCAGGCTGGTCAATGGTTTGTGTTCCGCAGCTTGCAGGTTCTCTTTGCTTCCTTGGATAAGTCTGTTTGTATTCTTTCACAAAGCACAAACTTTTACTTTGATTATACCTTTCAAGGGTTTGACTCCTAACATTTTTCTCTTGCTCTAAAAATCTATTTTCTCGGATTGTAGAGAACTTGAGGTTTGGAAGAGAAAGATGAAGTGTCAGATATATGAATTAAAATATTTGGAAATGGATGGTTAACCTGAGAAGGGTGGAGGAGGAATTACTCAGAGAAAAATGTCTGAGTGAGTTTGTGGTTATGACAGCGTTTGAGGTTCCGTCCTAATGGACTAAAGTGAAATATATATTGCTTAGCAAGTGCAGCTTTCATTTCTCTCACATTGACTAGAGCTTAGTGAGCTGCATCGGTTGCAGGCTGTAAAAAGTACCCAGCTTACGTGTTTAAATCCCTTCAGGACTACCAAGAAAAGCAGCCATTTTCCTCTGATGATAGGCGGCCGATGAACGTCAGGAAACAACCACCCTAGTTATGGCTGTCTTGTCTTTTTTTTTTTTTACATTGTTCTAGTCACTGTTCTGAGCGCGTGCCATCATTGAAGATTACTACATGCACTGAACAGAAATGTATTTATTACAGGTATTTCTATAGAGCTGACCATTTACTCAGCATTTTTATTTATTGTACATTCACATTAGACCCTGTCCTCCACAACCTAAGGTTGCTATCTGACGTGCATACAGTGTGTGTGTGTATATGTATGTCTATATATATATATATATATATATATATATATATATATATATATATATATATATATATATATATATATATATATATATAATGTATATATGTATGTATGTGTATATTCAATGATCAGTTTGTTAGGTACACCTTGCTAGTACCAGGTTGGACCCCCCCCCCTTTGCCTTCAGAACTGGCACCCTGCTTCAAGGTTCAGTTTGTTGTGCGTTCAGAGATGGTATTCTGCATACCATGTTTATAGTGAGTGGTTATTTGAGTTACTGCCTTTTTATCACCTTGAACCAATCTGCCCATTTTCCTTTGACCTTTGATATCAACAAGGCATTTTCATCCATGTGCCGCTCACTGGATATTTTCTCTTTTTCGGATCATTCCATGTTTTAACCAACGTCTAGATGCCTTAATGCATTGAACTGCTGCCATGTGATTGGCTCATTTAGCAATTTGTGTTACCAAGCAATTGAACAGCTGTACCTAATAAAGTGGCTGATGAGTGTACATAATAGGGCCAATTTGCCAACCAGCATGTCTTTGGACTGTGGGAAAAAATGAGAATACTTGGAGGAAACACAAGCAGAGGGAAAACATCCAAACTCCATGTCCTGGTTGGGATTGGAGGACCCTATTGCTAGAGGTGAAAGTACTAACCACTAAGCCACCATGCTGCCTAGTCAACATATTGCACCAGCCTAACCAAAGCTGATGGTATAGTTTAATATTTGAACTTGGTAGGCTTTGGGTGAACATATGTAAAAATGCATGGAAAGAGGTGTCCGTGTGCAGCACCGTACTTAACCCATCTTAAAGCATTTTTCTTCCTCCAAAATCGAGTTAATGCCAAAGAGCTCAATTTTGGTCTCATCTGACCACAGCACTTTCTCACAATCCTTTCTCTGAATCATTTAGATGTTCATTGGCATGACTGTACATGTTCCTTCTTGAGGAGGGGGATTTGCCGTGTTTGAAGGAAGAAAAATGCTGATTATGACCCTAAGAACACCATCCCTACAGTCAAGCACTGAGGTAGAAACATGATGCTTTGGGGCTGTTTCTCTGCAAAAAGGTACAGACCGACTTTGCAGCATTGAGGGGCCAATGGATGAGGCCATGTATTGTAAAATCTTGGATGAGAACCTTCTTCCCTCAACAAGAACACTGAAGATTGGGCATGAAAGGGTCTTTTAGCATGACAATGACCCTAAACATACAGCTAAGGCAACAAAAGAGTGTCTCAAGAAGCAGCACGTTAAGGTCATGGAGTGGCCTAGCCAGTCTCCAGACCTTAATCCTATAGAAAATTTATGGAGGGAGCTGAAACTTCAAGTTGCCAAGCAACAGCCAAGAAACCTTAATGATTTAGAGCAGATCAGTGAAAAAAGAGTGGACCAAAATCCCTTCTGAAATGGTTGAACCTGGTCACCAACTACAAGAAACCTCTTACCTCTGTGCTTGCCAGCAAGAGTTTCTCTGCCAAATAATAAGCCATGTTCTGCTTGGGGATCAAATATTTATTGCAACTTAATTTATAACATTTGTATCATGTGTTTTTTACTGGGTTTGTGATTGATATGCTGTCTCTATTATTTAAAATACACCTGTGTTAAAAAATGATAGACCCTTCATTACTTTGTAAGTGGGCAAACCTACAAAATCTGCAGGGGATCTAATAATTATTTTCCCCACCTATATCTGTTTTTCTTCACAGAACACTTTTTTTGAGCAGTGCGTGCACTCTGCCTGTGTTGACTGTTATCAGCTAAATTGACCTAAGGCAGGTCATACATTATGCGATTTTGCTTCATTTTGTGTTGATGGGGGAATCCCTACCACTGCGCTATTGTATTCTGACAGCGGGAGGTTTCCCAGCCGTCAGAATACAATGACCACTGCTGGAAAAACCTGACAGGCTGGTTGTACTGAAGTTGATTGATAAATCAACTTCAGTACAACCAGCCTGCCCATAGTTTCCTGCTGAACCGGCTACATTTCGATCTGTGAATGGCGGCTTAAAGCATCTCTGAGGTCTACCAAACCATGTTATGAAGATGAGGAGGGAGGTGTCATGTAGGCCTATCCTGTTTCTGTTGTTCTGGTACAACTAGAAAAAGCCTGGCAATAGAAAACAAATGCAGCGACCACATTTAAGATATACAATACATTGTTGGTTTTGGCATTGAGCCTTTTGTGTAATGAGCAGATTTTATACAAATTGTGTTTGGTAGGAGCCTTCTCTTGAGTAGTATGTCTCCGGCCTATCAATGTCTTAGAATAGCCCTGTTGGAGTTATTTGTGGCGACTTGTGAATCGGACAGAGGTAATTAATTCACCTGTCCAAATGACAGGATGTCATTAAAACTTTCACTCTTGTAATGTCTGGTGCTTTGTAGATAGGAAACGATGACATAAGTGCTTTTCCTTGTTTTTATGATGTTATATAAAATGCATAATTACATCTGCTTTCATTGCAGAAGTCAAGCATTATTGCCATTTATGCTTCAGGTATAATAATTTATGTGAAAATTTATATTTTTTTCTGTGGTATGTTATTTCAATTTAAATGTAATATTTAAAGTGAAAAAAAATTGAATAGGTTAAAAGTATGTTCAATATCCTGACATTCATTGAAGTGCCAATATGGCTATTAAGCCCAAAAGTTCCTGTATTATAGAAAGAACGATGGACGTAATTAGGGCCCAACTCTGGACAACTAAAAAATATATTCCTTGCAGTGGGGCTTCAGGGCCATCTGATGGGGGAGCAGAGGATCAGGTAAGTAAAATAGTTTCTCCTCTTCCCTAAAATGTGTTGGTGGGTGCAACCCAACTGCAAGGGATACTTTTTTAGTTGCCTGGAGTTGGGCTTTAAAAGTACACTGCAGTTAAGAACATTCATCTTACCACTCTTTGATTCTTTCTACCTTGTGTCGTCCTTATCTCATCTGATCTGCCATTGCCATGAAATTTACTTTTAATTTAGAAAGTTTGTAGACTCCCGACTTAAGCAAAACCTGTTCATTGCCCGTTAAGAATTGCTTCAACCTCCATCTCTTCCCGGCTTATGCATAACTTTTATTCTTTCCCCCAACACTGTTCAGCACTGGAAGACAAAGAAATTGCTTTTTACTTCTAGGTATAAAGGAGCATGTGAAATGCTCCATGGGACAGTGCTGGGCCAATAAGTGCTGGACCAATAAGTGCTATTATACAGAAGTCCATAGCTCCTCCTTGTGGACTGCAAAGCCAGCCACGTTGTGCAAGGTACAATGTCTCTTCTAGCTTAAGATTGAAGATTTCATGCTGTGTTCAATGTCACACCAGATCACAAAGTCTTTGAGAGCCTTTCCTCCAAGGTCAGTGGAGATGAGTGACCTTACATATACCCCATGTCATACTATGGCCTCCAAAACATGAATGGTCACCACAGCCTCTGATCCAAGGTCAATGAGGATGAGTGACCTTCCAAATGTTCAGTGTTAAACTATGGCTTCCAAACCTTGAATGGTCACTGCAGCCTTTGCTCCATGGATTATTTTTTTAACAGTTACGCTGCTCCATGGTTAATGGGGATAAGTGACCTTTGCGCATGTTCAGTGCTATTTTATGACCTTGAAACCTTGAATGGTCACCGAAGCCTCTGCTCCAAAGTCAGGTAAGATGAGTGACTTTCAGCATGTTCATTTGAATATTATGACCTCCAAATCCTTGAAGGGTCACCTCTGCTCCATAGTCAATGGCGATGAGTGACATTCCACATGCTCCATGTCCTACTGTCGCCTCCAAAACATGAAGGGTCACTGCAGCCTCTGCTGCAAGGTCAATGAGGATGAGTGACCTTTCACATGTTCAGTGTCAAACTATGGCTTCCAAACCCTGAATTGTCACTTCAGCCACTGCTCTATGGTTAATGGGTATAAGTGACCTTTGCACATGTTCAATGTCATTTCATCACCTTGAAAAACCTTGAATGGTCATTGCAGCCTCAGCTCCAAGATCAGTGAAGATGACTGACTTTCAGCATGTTCATTGGCATAGTATGACCTCCGAACCTTGTAGGGTCACCGCAGCCTCTGCTCCAAGGTCATTGGTGATGAGTGACCTTCCACATGCTCAATGTCATACTATGGCCTCCAGACCTTGAATTGTTACTATAGTCTTTATTGTTTCCTCCCTGCGTGCAGTTACCTTTTTACAGCCCAGTGTCACACCGTGTTGAGCAAACCTTGGAGATTGCCTGCCCTGGCTACATCCACCTCTTATTCCAAGCCAGTTCTAGTACCTGTCTGCAGTGCTTGAATGGTGTATACGCTGATATGCTTACATCAGTGTATATAGGCAGTAACAATTATTTTAAAGCTGTTTTGCATATATACAGTCATTTTATAAAGTATGGATAGCCAGGACAATTATTGTTGTCTGTGTCCCCACTGAGTAGAGTGAGAGTCTTCTCACTTCCTGTCCTGGTAACAGGTGTCACAGTGACAGGAAGTGGGGGGAAATCTCTCCAGCATGCATATAGCAATATGGGCTTGTTCACACCAGCCTACCTGCTAAAACAAACCATTTTTAGCTTGTGGGCTGGTGTATGGTTGTGTAGCAGTGGTGAGAGGCAGTGCCTTGCATTGTTATAGTACAACGCATTAGGTTGTTTTGTTTGAATTTTTTTATTGTAATAATACAAAATTACATTTCATTGTCTATGCCCCACAGCTCCACTCTGACTTCGGTGAGATGCGCTGTCGTGGTGCGAAAAATTTAGCATGCCTTTATTTTACGCAATGCACCGCAACCCATTTCATCACAGTATTTTGTGGTGAACAATAGTCTTGTATGTGTCCTTGTGCTGAGTCTGCGCAGGTCACCGCATACGGTCTAAACTAGCCCTTGCACCCTTTTAATAGAATAGAGCTTCTTCCATGCTTTAATTATAGTCTATGACCTGATTAGAGAGATTTCCCCTCACTTCCTGTTGCATAACAGTTGTCACCGAGACAGAATGTGAGGGGAAATCCCTCCATCGGGGGAAGCAGATCACAACAATAATCTAATGGAGCTTCCAAACTTTCCATATGCTATCCAAAGCAGATATTTTTAGCGTTTGGTCTGACTTCTCTAACTTGTTTCTTTTACACTAACTTGCACTAAAAGTCTACACTGAAATCTCATTGAGGGGCTTAGCAGGGCAATGCACGTTGGGGTTCGCTGGTTTTCTTATAGAGTGTGTTGTATACACCAGAGTGGAAAAAAAATGTTTCTCCAGAACATTAATGCTAAGTGGCAGTCATTGCCCATAATTATAGATTTTTTTTCACGTTTATGTGGCGCAGGGGATAGATTGGAAGCATACATGGGAACATAAAACTAATTTTAGTTCTTTTACCTGCTTTGTGTGCCTTGCTCTGTTCATTGCAGCTTGATTTGCCTTGCAAATTTTTGCTGAATTTGTATTTTGCGGGACTTCTCCTTTTGCTCTGTAAACCAAAATAAATTCCGTTTAGGTTATTATAATAAAAACCGGAATATTGTTTCCTAGTTGCCAATTAACCCCGATTTCCAAGAACAGCTTTCCCTTCAATGATGTGCTTACGTAAAAATGTTATTCTTGGAAATGTTTTTCCTTTAAGATACATACAATCAAAACAATCCTACGTCTATGAGCAATTAAGGATATCTCTCTGACATGTATAGCAGCTATACGTTTCCTCTTGTTTTTGATGGATCATATTTATTTTCAGGTTATAGTCTTGTCTTTAGGTTTTTTTTTTTTTTGTCTGTAAATGTAAAAGGAATTAGTGTAAAGCAAGGTTGCAAAAATGTAATGTATGGCAGCTTACCATTATATATATATATATATATATATATATATATATATATATATATATTTTATATATATATATATATATATATATATATATATATTTTATATATATATATATATTATATATATATTATATATATATATTACATTTTTTTGGGGCTTTTTTTTTTCCCTTTATTTTTGCCTGGTGATCCGTCTATTAACACACTTCCTGTGGTAGGGTGTCTCTACCCTAAAGCTGGGTATATTGGTTATAGTTTTTTTTTTTTTTTTCTGTTTAACCAGTGGGTTGAAAGAAAACAAACTGACAGATCCCTGCATCAACACAATTGATGATGATTAAGTGATACCTCCTGCTGCAAATGTTGATCCAAAGTGTTTTGCCTCACCCAGGGCATCTTCAGGAAGTGCTTCCTGAAGATGCCCTGGGCTGGGCGAAATGCATAAAGTCAGAGTAAAATAGTGCTTTTGTTACTATATGTTGGTTTAATATCTTTATTGAACAAAAGATATACATATATAAGAAAGATACAATAACACAATAAGTCATTATTCCAACATTCAATGAGAATGAATATCTAAGGCTCCTACGATCCCATATGGTAGTTAGTAGAAGAGATACAACCTGGGACCAATGGTGGTAGGAGACACTAAGCTGCCAGGGGTGCAGGAATTGGTCCTTAAGCGAATATGGGAACGAGCGAGCTCTCGGGTCAACATATATCTGAGGAACAAGTAACTTGATAACATTTGTAATGAGAGAAATTTGCATATTAAAAGAAAAAGAAATACCGAGGGGGGGGGGGGATTTGAAGAAGGGAAAAAAAAGTTGAGAGGTGGAGCTTGAAAATGGAAGAGAAAGTGGGGAGAGGAAGGGATAGGAGGATGGCAAGCATGGTAACATACATATATTCAAATAGAATTCAAGTAAAAGAGAGCATCTGAGAGGTCAAAAGGTGATCTCTAGGGTATAGGTAGTAGTGGGGTGGTGGGTTAGGTGACAGGTCTAATGAGAATGTTTAAATGTCCTGGGGGGGACAAGGAGATGATGTCTTTGTAACAAGAGGAGGTGAGGAATGAGGACCACGGGGCCCAGGTTAGGGCGTGGCGGTCAGAAGTCCCCCTTGCTATATGGGTGAGTTCTTCCATGAGGTTTACTTCAGATACCTTTTGCAGCCAGGATTTCATGGAAGGGATCGTAGATTGGTTTCAGAGGGTGGGGATGAGGGCCTTAGCTGTATTCAGCAGGTGGGGAATAAGCGATCATTTGTACCTGCCAATGGCATGAAAGAGAATAGACCAGGGGTCCTGGGGGAGATTGATATCGGTGATCTGGCGGATCAGGTCTAACACCTTAGACCAATATGGACGTATGAGGGGGCAAAACCACCAGATGTGTGCATGAGTAGCAACTTCTCCACAGTTCCTCCAGCATAGCGATGAGTTGGTAGGGAACATCCGATGGAGTTTAGCTGGTGTGTGGTGCCATCTGGTGAGAAGCTTATAGGAGCTTATAGTTAGATTCCACCATAGACAAGGCAAGTGAAGAGACGTGTGCAGGTTGAAGTACTTTGTCTTTTTTCTTATTTGTTATAGTGGATCCGAGATCAGATTCCCATTTGGCCAAGTAGGCGGGATATTTAGAACTCTGTAGCTCGATCAGGGCTCTGTAGAATTGTGAGATATACTGCTCTGGGGGGTCCACGTAATTGAACATGGATTCAATTTCGTTGAGGTCTTAAATTGTTCGTGGTGGCTGTGGGAGGGTTAAAAAGAAGCGTTTCAGTTGGTTGTACCTCCATCTGTCCATGAACGTGGGAGGTTTGGATCCCAGCATTTCAGAGGTCCAAAGATCCAGGTATGGAATGATTATGATGTAGGAGTGGCATCAGAGGGGATTCATAGGAAGTGTAGTCCATCTTAAACATCTAGGGAGGATGTGGTGAGGGGTGAGGTGTTGTGGGAGAGGTTTCTAGAGGAACTGGGTATCCAGGGGGTGGTGGATAGATCAGAGCCACATAGGGAGTGTTCCAACTGAAACCATAGTTTTATATTTCCAATCTGCCATACGGGATATAACTACGGCAGAGGGCTGGGAGATTTTCCAAAAAAAAAACTCTATTCACGATTTGAATCAAGTTTTTTTTTTTTCTTTGTGGACACTGCGCCGGTCCCAAGGAGCTGCGGGCAGGAGTTTTTAGGCAAGGCCGCGGCTTCGGCCTAGTCTGCGGCGTCCGGCCTCGCGAACTAGGCCGAAGCCGTAACCTTGCCTAAAAACTCATGCCTGCAGCTCCTCGGGACCGGCGTGGTGTCAGCGCCGGTCCGAGATATTTCATATGCTTAGTTTCCCAGCGGAAAGGAAAAAGAGGCTTCAGTTGATCAGCAATTGATTGGGGAATGGTTATATTTAATATCTCCGATTTTGTTAGGTTCATTTTGAAGTTAGATGTGGCTTGGAAATCAGAAAATGCTGACATTAGGTTTGGGAGTGAAATGGGTGGTTGTTGGATGAAAAATAAGATATCATCAGCATAGGCTGCATATTTATGGAGTCTGTTTCTGATTTGGATATCATGAATAGTCTTGTGTCTAATTGTGGCCAAAAAAGGTTCAAGGGAGATGACAAAAAGAAGGGGGGAAAAAGGGGCAGCCCTGTCTGGTCCCGTTGTGTAAGGTGAAAGGTTCGCTTAAAGAACCATTTATGATGACTTCAGCGGAAGGGTTGGAAAAAAGTGAGGAAATGCGGTGAAACATCTTTGGGCCGAGACCAAAATATTGAAAGGTTAACTCAAGGCACTCCCAGTCTACCCTATCAAATGCTTTTTCAGCATCTGTGGAGAGAAGGAGGGTGGGCTAGGAGTATCTGAGAACATAATGCATCAGGGACAGGGAGCGCAAGTTATCCCTGGCTTCCCTGTTGGTTGGCCGGTTTGGTCGGACGTTATCCATTGGGGGAGTAAGGGCAGCAATCTATTCGCCATAACCTTAGCGTAAAGTTTGGTGTCTACATTTAAAAGAGATATGGGCCTGTAGCTACCACATAAGGTAGGGACCTTACCTGGTTTATGGATGACGGTGATATGGGCAGATAGGGATTCTGGACGTAGGCCAGAAGTGTGGGAGGTGGAATTAGCATATGCTGTGAGACTGGGAAGCAGAATATCGCTAAATGTTTTGTAATATAGGATGGTAAAACCATCTGGGCTGGGGGCCCTACCTGAGGGGGAAGATTTTAAAGCGTTCTGAAATTCTTCAATGGAGAAATTAGATTCCATGGTTTCGAGGGCCGATCGCGGAAGTTTGGGGAGGTTGGCGGCTTTCAAGTAGGTGAGTATACGTTTACGCTTTTCTAGTTGTGGAAATGATGCTAGATCGCCCTTGACATTGTATCAATCAGCGTAAAACTCTGAATGCTTTGGTGATTTGGTGATAGTATGCACTATTTCGCCTGATTGGAGTTTGATTTTAGGTATGAAAGAGAGTCTTTTTGGCTCTGAGTGATCTAGCTGTTTACCTGGTTTGTTACTCCATTCGTAAACTTTTTGTGAAATGTAGTGAAATTTCTTTAGTGTCAAGGTCTAGGAGGGTTTTGAGTTCTTCTCTTTTAAGAGCTTCCAAATGCTCTCTTTTTCCTCACACCCAGTTCAGTGAGACAGCCCCTCATAGAAGCTTTATGGGCTTCCCACAGTACAGGAGAGGTTTCTGAGGATGCGTTTTCTTTGAAATATTGTGACAGGGAGAGGTGGATAGCATGGAAACCTCTGTTGAGTTAGAGAGGAGGGAGTAATTGAGCTTCCAGTTATTGGGGCGATGTGGCAGAGTGGGCATGGTAAAACATATGGAAACAGGTGCATGGTCTGAAATAGGAGCAGTGCCTATGGTGGTGATGTGTAGGAGAGGGAGATGGAAGTGATCAAGGAAGATGTTGTCTATTCTGGAATAGGAGTGGTATGTTTTGGAGAAGTAGGAGAAATCTTTATCTTTAAGATGTAGTACGCGCCAGGCATCTATGAGTTGTAACTCCAAAAAACCTTTTTTGACCTGCGCAATTCGCTTAAATAGAATATTAGAGCAGCCCTGTGAAGTGTTGATAGTGGGCTCTAGGGGCATGTTTATATCCTTCCCCTAGAACAATCAGGCCTTCTTACAAAACTATCACATATTGCTGAAGTTGGGTGAGGAAGGATGGTTGGTTGTGGTTGGGGCTATATACATTTGCAAGGGTACATTGGGTGTTGGCTATGTAACCTTTGAAAAAAAGGAAACGACCATGATCGTCTGCTAACATTGTAGTGAGGTGAAAAAACGCACTGAAGCTGAACCCAGTGGCTACTCCTTTGGCTTTGTTGGTATCAGATAAACTGTAATACCATTGTGGAAATTGTTGCGAGTATAGTTTAACGGGTGTTGAATGCGTCAAGTGCATTTCCTGGACGAAAGCGATTGAACAATGTGCATTTTTCAATTCTCGCAATACCTGATGCCTCTTAGCCGCCACGTTAAGACCCCTTACGTTATATGAGAGAACCTTTAGAGTAGCCATTATGTCAGGTGTGAGTGAGTCTTCAGCTCATATAACCATGCATGCCAGCCGGGAGAGGGGGGGGGGGGGAAGAGTGGGATAAGGAGGGAAAGGAGAGACCAAGAGAGAAAGAAGGAGAGGAAAGAATGTACATTGAAAAGACATTCACAGTCTGTGAATCCAGTGGGGATGAGAGGAGATGCATGCAGAAAACTGCGGTGGTCACAGTGGGGAGGGGGAGAGCGAGCAGCCAACATGGACTCGAAGATGAGACCTTTGCTAAGAGAACGTAGGCTGCCGACACTCGCCCACCCCAGGAGGAGAGGGGCGGGGGACGTACGCCGTGTTAAGGGCATAAATAAGGAGCAATGTGCTCCGTCAGCATATGGCCTCTGAAAAGTAACAACAACAAAGTAATATTAAACTCTAGCAATGCAGGGCAGTAAGGAAAAATAGAGAGAACATGTTAAATATTTCAAAGCGGAACAAGAACCAGCATTGTGTAACCATATTATGGGAGATAAAACACTAAACAGAATACAGCTTGAGATGGTCACAAGTTTATGTTGTGAGACTGAGCTCAGGGAGGTTCAGGATGGGGGTTCACCAGCAAAATATGGAGAGGTGTGGGACTGGGGTAAGAGCTGCAGTCAATATAGAGTGTGGTAGCAGAGAAAATAAGCGTGGGCAGGGGAGTATCTCACCCATTTTTCTGAGAAGAGCCGGAGTAGTAACACACTTCTGTTTGGATGGAGATTTCCGCCATTGAGGTGTCTGGGGCGAAAAGGTAGGTACGGGATTCAGCCACCCGGGAGCCCCAATGGTTGCAAGTTCAGATCGTGAAAGAAGGCAGGGAGCTCTTCAGGGAACCGCAACGTGAAAGAGCGTCCGTTTTTAGTAGCTATCGGGCTCGCAGGGAAGCCCCATCTGTAAGTGATCCCGTCCCCTCTCAGTTGATCTGGGAGAGGTTTCAGTGCTCTGCGTTGATCAAGGGTCTCCTTGGAAATATCAGGATAGATGTTGAGCACTGCCCCATCAAAATCAATGCTAGGAGTACTGCGCAGATTGATCATGACAGTGTTATTAACCTCAAAATAGTGAACGTCCCTGGGCTGGTTGGATGCGACATTGTGTGGCCTCAGGGCATGGTGCACTCAGTCATATCTCAGTGCGGCTGTGACAGGGTTGCCCAAAATGGTATTAAGGATGCCGCGGATTGCGGGTTCTAGGTCATTGTTTCTTGTTTCCCTCTGGCAGACCTCTAATGCGTAAGTTGTTTCTACGGTTACGGTTCTACGGTTCTCGAGTAATGAGGCCCTGTGAGCAAATGCTAATAGGGTAACCGTGTCCTGTTGTTCTTTTATGGTAACTGCGTGGGAGTCTTGGCACTGCTCTGTCTCCTCAAGTCTACCCAGGAGGTGAGACATGTCAGCCCTCACTGCAGATATGTCTTTCTTAATGGATTTCTCCATGCTGCGGAACATGCCTGCCATTTCCTTTTTTAATTTCACTCACCAGTGAAGACCTCTCTGAGCCTGCGGGGGAACTGGGGTCATCCATCAGCTCTGAGCAGCAGGAGGAGGCTGGAGAGCTTTCTCGTACGGAAGGGGCGTGCGAGTCTGGTCAGGTAATCAACCTTGAGGCTCTCGCCTGTCCGCTACGTGTGCTGGGGCTAGCTCTCTCTGCAGCGACAAATCGTTTGATGGAGCCAACAGCTGACTGGTGGGAAGCCGAGGACTTCCCGGGATGCTTGCCAAGGGTTGAGTGATGCTTTAGATAGCATTGCTGAGAGTTTTTAGGCCCATGGCTGGACGGAGCTCTTCTCAGACACATCTACTCGGTGCCATGCATAGGCCACGCCCCTTGTTACTATTTGTTACTAGAAGTTCATGCCACTTCATGTCACTTCTGGTTTTGTCATTTCCTTCCTGTGGCGTGCACTCTGGTTTTCAGGACCCGGAACAGCGGTGCGCAGGGTAGTGTAGCCATAGTGCTTGAGTTACCTTGTGCCTTTTTAATGTGAGTGCATTATTTTTTTATTTAAGGTGTTTGAAAAATAAAATACTTTTTGTGCAGTGATGGTGTATGTGACTTCTTTGGCCCGAAGTATCTAGAGTCAGTACGGTTTCCCCATAAACCATGCACCCCTGGAGGAAGGATTGGAGGACAGAGTATACAGTAACAAAAGCACTATTTGCCCCTTTTAAGGATAATAGGCTCTGGTGAGTGTCTAATCTATGGGGCACATTTTTTGATTGTCACATTAATGATTTTAATGTGAGTACTAGAGTATCTGTTTGGAGCACACGTCGTGGACTGTTGCACAATAAGGTGACACTGAAGTACGAGTTAATTCTTGAAGCACTTTTATTTCAAAAGACAAGTTATTTTGCATGAATGTTTGATTATGATGGTTATTTATAAGACTTAAGCTGGCAATAGATGGTGTGATTTTCTTTCATGCAAGCATGGGTTGCAGGAAAGAAAATTACTTGATTCCCCCATCAGCACAGTCACATTTGATGGGGGGAATCCCTCCCGCAGAGCCATTGTGTTCTCCCAGCGGGGAGGAACGATATATTAGCTGCTAGCAATAATCACATGTAAAATCCGACAGGCTGGTTGTACCCAAGTTAATCAATCAACTTGGGTACATTCAGCCTACCTATACATGGTCCGAATCTAATAATATTATGTTTCAAAGACCTCTGGGTATTCTGTGTCATTTTGGCACAAATGTCCTAATTTAGAGGATATTAAAGTGTTCCTAAACCTAGGACCCTGCATTTACTATATCTGGTCTCCCACAGTACACAGAACATCAAAATGCAATTGTTTTAGTAACTAAAAGCATACTGACAGGATTGGTACTAGCTGATTGGAGAATAACCAATGTGGTACCTAAATTCAAAAAAGGGCATAGACATATTCCTGGAAACTACAGGCCTGTCAGCCTAACCTCAATAGTAGGTAAATTATTGGAGGGGATGATAAGGGACTATATCCAAGAATTTTCTGAAGATAACCGTATCATTATTAGTAATCAGCATGGGTTTACGAAGGTTTGTTTTTGCCAGACCAATCTGCTGGCATTCTACGAGGAAGTGAGCTGCCATCTAGATGGGGGAGGCCTGTGGATGTGGTGTATCTGGATTTTGCAAAAGCATTTGATACAGTTCCCCATAAACGCTTAATCTACAAGCTGAGGTCTATTAGCATGAACCATAAGGTTTATTCTTGGATAGAAAACTGGTTACAGGGGTGCGTCCAAAGGCTAGTGATAAATAACGTATACTCAGACTGGCCTGGAGTAGTAAGTGGGGTACCCCAAGGCTCTGTCTTGGGACCAATTCTGTTTCATTTATTCATAAATGATATAGAGGATGGGATACATAGCTGAATCTCAGTTTTTGCGTACAACACAAAAATAATCAGGGCAATAACTTCACACCAGGATATAGGAATTTTACAACTACATGACAAATGAGGTTTAATGTGTAAAAATATAAGGTATTGTACTTGGGGGGGTAAAAACACAAATGCAAACTACACACTAGGGTGAGAACCTCTGGGGGAATCAAGGATGGAGAAAGATCTGGGGGTCCTAATAGAAGAAAGACTGAGCAATAGCATGCAAAGTCAAGCTGCAGCTACCAAAGCCGGCAGAATATTAGCATGCATACAAAGGGGATATACTACAGAGATCAAACTATAATCCTGCCAATTCATAAAACTCTGGTTAGGCCACATCTGGAGTATTCCATCCAGTTCTGGTCACCGGCCTTCAGAAGGGATGTGCTGGAGCTGGAGTCCAAAGAAGGACAACAAAATGAATACAGGGATTGGAGGACCTCAAATATGAGGAACGACTACAAGCACTAAATTTATTCTCGCTGGAGAAGAGATGCTTGAGAGGGAATATGATAGCGATTTACAAATAACTTAATGGTGATCCCAGCATAAAAAAACCCCAAAAAAACCTCTTCAGTCTCAGGGAGCGTAAGAGGATACGGGCCCACACAATGAGATTGGAGGAGAAGAGGTTTAACCTAAAGCTGCGCAGGGGGTTTTTCACTGTCGGGGCGATTAGGATATGGAACTCTCTTCCACAATTAGTGGTGTCAGCGGGGAGTATTGATATTTTTAAAAGACTCTTGGACATGCATCTTAGTGAACACAATATACAGGGATATGGGAAATTATTATCAACAATGACACATGTACACCGAAAAAAGGTTGAACTGGATTGACTACCGTATTTTCCGCACTGTAAGGTGCACCTAAGAGCCTTATATTTTCCTTTAAATCAACCGTGCGCCTAATAATCCAGTGCGCCTTATGTGTGCACTGAGTTCCAAAATCATTTCTCGCTCTGATACAGGAACGTAAGCTGGCAGCGATAAACCAACCACTCCACTTTGAAGGAGATCTACAATCTAAACAGATCCATCAAACCCCTTTTACACCTGGGCACTAGCACATTGTTGATGCGCTCTGAGTGTCCGCCTGGAGCCACATCACGTGGGTTCCTACTCCAGTGTGTATCGCTGTGTGAGCGGAGCACCCCGATCTCGGTGAGACTACTGACTATCCCCGTACGGCAGTGGTTCTCAACTCCAGTCCTCGGGACCCACCAACAGGCCAGATTTTAAGTATTACCTTGGGGAGTTGCAGACTAGAATACTGCAATCACTGAGCAGCAAGTGATATCACCTGTGATGTATTTCAGCTATCTTGCAAACCTGGCCTGTTGGTGGGTCCTGAGGACTGGAGTTGAGAACCACTGCCGTACGGACTGGGAAGTCATTCGTCCCTTCACATGAACTTTATCTCCAGCGCAGTGTGGCTGGTGTTTCTCCTACCTGTGAGCTGGGCGATCTACTTTTGGTGATACCGCTGATCATTCCTGCAGGGACCAGTATGTTTTTTTTTTTTTACTTGATTTTGTCTGGACATACTTAGCTGGAATTCCCATAAGGATATTTGTTTGCAGGATGACTATACACCACCTACTTTGGCATTATCTGCAGATACCGGACATTAAAGCAAGCTTTCATTGATTCATTCATAGTAGAATAAAGTACACGTAAACTCACTGTGTTTCTTCCGTTACCTTCTTTTTTGTAGACCGTATGTTTTAGCATGCGCCTTATAATGCAGTGCGCCATATGTATGGGTCAAGTACAGAAATAGTCCCCTAATTGAGACTGTGCCTTATGGTGCAGAAAATACAGTATTTTCCTTATTCATCCTTACCTACTATGTAACTATAAATTGCTAAATACCTTTTCTCATCAGCAGTATATAGCAGTCTTGTGACTTCTGTCAGTGTTCGGCCGAGCACTAGTTAAAGCTTGTAGGAGAAGTTTCTCCTCTGACTGTCCTATGAGGCTGTAGAAGCCCTGACCCTCTGTTTTATTCTGTGCTAATCACATACACCTTTCCAAGAAAAAAAAACTCTTTAGCAATACACACCAAACTGAGCATGTGCAGAGTGCTCCCAAGGCTCTGTTCTGTCAGGAGATGGATTGGGGAGTGTTGATCACTTGGAACACCAATAAGTTTTTGCGCCACGCATCTTCTATAACAGTCTAGTGAGTACTGGAAGGGCCAAACATGCTGTGTGCACTACAGAAGTGAACTGGTAAGGTCTTCAAAGGGCCCTTCTGGTTCACACCAGTAGCAGCAATAAGCAGCAAATAATCTACCCTGTAAATGATTGCAGGACTGAACTCGGTGGTTGGCAAGTCAAGCGAATCCTTATTGGCAATAGTCTAGTTGAAAGGTAAAATATGGTCCCTGCTAGTTTCTGAATTTTACATATCATCCTTGCTCTTTAAATTGTCAGAATAAATATTCCCCTCTCAGCGTGACATTGCGGCGGTCCTGAAGGTTAGTGAGACAGCTGTTGTAGGTGGCTGTAAGAAGTGTTAAGGGGTCTCCTGTTTCATAATCGGAATGAAGGCAACAATCCTGGGAGGATCCTGAGCAGATCCAACAGAGCAGTAACTCGGCCTGTCAATGTTAAAGCCACGTCATTAAACATTTATGATGACATTTCTGTGTCTTTGCCCATGCCAGCGTGATTAACTGTCACAAAAAAAAAAGAAGAAGAAAAAAATCAGCCTTACAGCTGGCTGCAGACACGTTTTTCGTAGGCTGGGTGAGAATAATCCTAAGGGCGGTTCAGGTAAAATTCACCGGGGACATTCCAAGAAAATTGGTGGAGGCTTTGAGGTGGAAAACATTTGATTTAGGCAGCAGCTGTGTCAGACCGTGCTGTAGCGTGTGATCCTAGCAGTGCAGATCCAGCACAAAATTAATAAAGCACATGTTTCTGGATGACCTGTAGGTAGTGTATGTTTGTGTTCTATGGAAATGTGAATAGTTAATTAAAAAGTCAGCCACATAAGATTTATACAATTTCATACAATTTAGGATTCACAGGTTTTTCCAACTGAATCACAATAAAAAGTGAATCTTGCGTGAAAAGTGTGCAAATTTTATTTGAAATAAAATTTATAAATAGACCCCTAAAATGGTTGTAAACCCATATAAAAAAAAAGAAAAAATCCTGCAAGACAAAGGCAAAATTAGCTAGTATGCATCACATACTAGCTCATTATGAAATACTTACTTTAGATCAAAGCTGTTGCAGCGATCCCCGTACACGGCGACATGTCTCCCGGAGTTATTTCCTGGTTTGTTGGCTCTGGCGCTGTGATTGGCCAGAGCCGCGATGATGTCACTCCTGCACACGCGCGCGGGAGCTGCCAGTCACAGCACAGCTCCTGAAGAAACGCATAATTGAGCTGTTTCTTCAGTGTGCATTTACAGTACCTACAGGTAAGCCTTATTATAGACTTACCTGTAGATACAAGTGGTGTAACTATGTTTACAACCACTTTAATGCGTATGTTAAAGCAGTATTAAACCCATAACCAAAAATGTCATATATTGACCCTTACCAAGTCTTAGATGCGGTAGCTGCATCAGTTTTTTTTTTTTTTCAACAAACTCAAGCTGAACTCCAGCTAAATCCGTTGTAAACACCACTGCCAATGGTAAATGATTTGTTTTCAATCCTCTAACTGCTACTGCAGGGTAGCTTGTTCTGTTGAAAAACAGACTTACTGGCCAGATCCCCAGGTGATTGTACACTGCGTGATCTCTGCTGAATGAGTTTGTGCTTTGAGTGCGCTTTTTGCTTGCTTTATTTGGTGAGCCATTATGGATTTGAGAACCATGCCGTCTTCATTCCAGATAATGACTCTATATTGAAACTAGCAAGATGTTTTCCTGTAAAGCAATGAATCTGAACTTCAGGCAGATACAAATACATACATTGATGTAGCTCTATTTTCATTTATACATTAATAAATACTATTAAAGTGTTCCTAAACCCAGGACCCTGCATTCACTATATCTGGTCTCCCACATTACACAAAACATGGAAATGCAATTATTTTAGTAAATCTAAACTGCTAAATACCTTTTCTCCTCAGCAGTATATAGCAGCCTTGTGACTTCTATCATGTCTGGGTAAAGCTTGTGGGAGGAGTTTTCATTCTCCTCTGACTGTCCTGTGAGGCTGCAGGACCCCTGACCCTCCGACTAGACAGTGCTGATTGGCCCTGTGCTGATCACGTGCACTCTCCCAAGAAAAAAAACAAAACAAAACTCTCTAGCTATACACACCAAACTGAGAATGTGCAGCTTGTCCCCAAGGCTCTGTTCTATGAGCAGATGGATCGGGGGTTTTTGGAAGAAGGGGAGGATCAGAGAAAACAGGATCAAACAGCCTTTTTACACACCACACAGAGGAATAACCCCTTAGGTTCCATAGGGAGTATAACAAGCATGCCTCACTGCATAGACAGACTGATTTTACTGTTGTGTGTTTGGTAACACTTTAAATTAATATTTTTTGAATGCAAGCAGTATAGGTACATGAATTTAGCCAAGTATCAGCCTCTTACAATCCCCAGAGCTCAGACTGATAGTGGTAGAAGCAGCACAAAGTGGCAGTTCTACTGCAATACTCATGTGCTAACAAAGAACATAACAGGGGGTTAGAGCAGGGTGACAGAGAGGTGGGCCCATCAGTTTCCTGCTTCTCACTGTCCAGTCACGGGTTATGGGAGGTGCAAGGCCTGTAAAGCTGGTCATACGATGCTCAAAATTCGCTTAGTGGGTGGGCTAATCGACCCTTTATGCTGGACTTCCTTGGAAAAATTGAAAGAGCTGGGTGAAAAATTGTCAACCCAACAGTATCTGCACCAAGTCAGACCCATTCACTGTGTTGGTAGTCTGGCAGCTGCGCCAGCAGTTGCCAGAATAAAATTGCTGTGACTTTCTGATAAATCCCCACTGCGCATGCACAAGATCGCAGGGCGACTGGTCCTCCATGGTCTTCCAGCTTCCTGGGACACATGGCGTGTCCTAGGAGGCTGCAGGCAGGGAGGGAGGCAGACAAGCTACATCACCCTTGCCTAGGCTAGGGTTGAGTAAGTGGGAGCGGGTACCGACAAAACCTGCAGCTCGTGATTGCACGAATTTCCAATTGATCGTACATGGTGCTACTTGCGTAGCTTATACCATAATGAGCCATTTTTTCGGTTCGATACGTTTTTATTGAGTTTTCAACACAAAAAAAAGGTGTAACAAACAGCAAATGTATATGGCAATTAGGGAGTACAAACAATTGCAGTGAAACAAACTGTGGATATTACAATAAGAATGATGCTTACACATGGTAGGATATGAAATGGGCATACTACAAAAAAAAAATGCCTAACATTTACCCTACGATAAATCTAAAAGACTAAAAGGAAAAGGATAATGTGAACATGAAGGAAATGCACCAATAAGCGGGAATTACCAAGCAGACTTCTTACAGATGTGTCGTGTATATCATTGAGCCCATGGGCTCCAAGCCTTCTGAGTTTTGATGAAGGCTTTCCTATCGCAAGGCAAGATTGTTTCATAGGTGTGATGGGTTTGGATTAATTGTATTAAGGCCTCAGGCGAGGGGGTGTATTTGATTTCTATAACCTAGTGACCGACAGTCTTGATGCTAGCAGAATGTGGGTGATGCCGTCTGGAAGGATATGGGGATGTTTCTATAGAGAGATTGAGTAGTGCTAACCCTGGTGTTGGGGAGATTGGAGCTTTAACAACATCCCAGATAAGGTTAAACACTGCATGCCAGAAACCCAGGAGTACTGGGCAGCTCCATAAGGTGTGATACAATCAACCTGTTAGGCCACATCCTCTCCAGCAAAGTGGAGATGTGTGGTTTTTGAATTTTGAATTTGGAGAGTCTCGGTGGGGTTGGGTACCATCTTTGGGAGCTGACCCAAAAAATGACCCAAAGAGTAGAGCATCGTGAAGCACTGTCGATTGGTTTTCAAAGCACGTTGCCATTGATATGTAGAGTAGTGTGACCCAAGATGAGCCATTTTTTTTCCATGTTTGGTGATGGCTAGTGTTGTCTACTAACATGATCGAGCTACTAAAATTTGTCTGCACAGTATTATCCCTTTGACTTTAACACAGTTTCAGTGTTTCCTGAATAGCATTAGCCGTACAGTAATTGGACTTTTGTTGTGTGAAATTGCTTTGTAATTTTGCAGTATGACATCCTCCTCTAAAATTGTACCCTGCATTTCTCTGTAATGTAGAGCTATATCTCACTTTACTTCCTCGCAATTGTATAATGTGCATCTAATGAGCCCCTTTGGCTGTAGAGGAGGTGCTCCAATGCTTTGCTTGAACTCCGATTTTTCCCTCTTGTTTTCTGGACGTCAGTCAGTTTCTGTTCCACTGATCTTGGATTGAATAAACCCTGGAGAGAAAATATTCTTCAGAGAAAACAAATGTGCCTTATAAATCTTTTTACAAGTTGGCTATATTAGCGGAGTTTTCCAGATAAACAGCGGATTGCTTCACTCTCGCTGCACACTCGTGAGCTCTTCATTTAGTGGGATTTTGAGGGCTTGCCCAGACCGAACACTGTCAGGTTAGTTTATTGGTGAAACGGTTCTTTGCATTAAAGGATTTGTCCCTAGAGCATGGAGCTTGCTTAAAAATGTTTTGCCTTTAACCCCTTCACGGAGGGTAAAACAAATCCTAACAGCCTGAACACAGGTTTGTAACTTTGACGTGTGTTTAGTAGTTGTGATGATCTGTACGGTTTTACTTTGTGTATCCACCTGGATTCTGCGTTGTTTTTTCAGGACAAATTGACCTTTCATTTGGTGGTAAATAAGGGAATGGATCTCTCCTCCTCTTTAATTTTATTATTATTATCGTCAATGGAAAACTGGCACAAAATAGTAAAAAACAAAATATTTTAAATGTAGCTGTATATTTCTTGCTATTACCATAACCTACCACCAAAGAACAACCCAAAATAAATTCTTCAAATCCATATGATCATAGCAATACCACATATGTGTATGTTATTTGTTGTTTGTACCCATTATGTGTATGTTATTTGTTTGTACCCATAGTAGGGCCCAGAAATAATTTGACATTTTGCTTTTTTTATTCTACCTAAAACAAACTGACACTGGTTTTCAGAAAAAAAAAATCATCTGGCCTAAAATACACTGACCCTAACCTTTGACCCTTGACTCAACCCCTTGACTCTGAACTTGACCCTGATAAACACCTAGATTAAACCCTGATCTTCCTGTTCTTTTTCTTCTCTTATCTTTCCTTTCTCAGGAGACAAAGATACAATGTATCTTTTTATCCATCCAAGAGGAGAAAAAAGCAATGACTGATCACTGTGATACCCAATCAGAGGCTATCACAGAAATCAGCTGATCAGGAACTGGGCTCCCCCAGTTCCCGATTGTTAGTTCGGGACCCGGGGCTCTCGGGGAGAGGCTGGTCCCTGTGCTGGGAGTGCATTGTGTAGCGCACTCCTAGCACAAGTATGTGAGGCTGCATATACAGTATGTGTTCATGTGGCAGGAGGGAGTTAAGAGATCCCGCTGTTATCTACTGTAATCCAACTGTGATCAGTGGTGAACTTTTCCTGAAGCTTAGTCCAGCGATCTCCCCCGCTGAGCTGTTTTGTTCCGACAGGGGAACGCCCCCCCCCCCCGCCAGAACACTCCGATCAGCCTACTCTGCGATTGGCTGAGAGCGCTGATCGGGAGTCAGTCAGCTGCTGGTTTTCCACCATGCACGTCCATCAGAAGCAAAAATGCACTTTTTTTTTTTTTTTTTTTTAGCTAAGTAAATGAACATAATTTTTTTTAAACCAGAATTTAGAGTCATTTAAAAGAGAAGCTATAATGGTTTTGGGTCAATGTTCTGAAGATTTCTTTTTTTTTTAAGTTTTGAAAGTTTATGTTTTAATGTTTTGTTTTTTTTTCCAATAAAAGGGGAAATATATAGATTCTTACACATATTATTTGTTTTACAAATAAATATTTAATATGTAACAAATTCCAAAAGAGTATGAGTTTTATAAAGAGACGGCATAGAAGAGGCTGCATTTAGGTATGGTTTGTCTGAATTAAGTTGCAGACAGCTGTATGAAAAGGAAAAGTTGCTGCAGTGAACTATTATGTTGTGCATCTAAATTTTACCTTGAACTATTGAGCTCTGTAAACAAGAAGCTTTTTACAAAAAAAAACAAGCTAAGAAGATCAAGTAAAACCTGAAAAGTCTGTCTTCTAGCAAGAAGGAAGACTGCACAATGTTCATATGCAATGTTACACATTTGCCTAACTGCAAAAAGGAAAAAAAATGATAGTTTTCCAGGTCCTAAATATGCAAAGAGCATATACAAACCCCTATACATTCCAGATAAAGCAAGCCTGTATATAGACAAGTTATTAAACTACCTCCTATTTTATATTGCCAGGTGCCTGTTGCCAAATATCTGTATAGAGCCTCCTAAGACCAAAATATCACTGAAAATTGAAACATTGACCAGCTCCTGTGGTCATGGGCTCTTGCCCAATCAAGCCCTTAATGCCTTACTATTGGTTAGGGGTTTGCCATTTTGTAGGGTGCAATAGATGGCCACAGGAGCTGGTTGCCAAGTGCATATCTGTGTGGCCGGTATTCGGGTCTCCCTTGGCACTATACAGACAATCAGGAATTACACATATACACCTTTTTGATACAAGGTAAAGGAAGTGTCATAACTTCCCATTCCCCTGACTGTTGAAGGAAATAGTTAAATGTTATTTGTGGGTTGATTAGATGGAGTATTTACCATAATTTACATATAGTAATATGACGCATAAAATGAAATCTGGGTCATATTGCATTTCAAAATTTGGTATGCAAAGCTAGCAGATATGGAATTCGCTCTTGCATGAGCTGCATAATCTGTTATAAATATGCTTTTGCAATCAATGTTGAGGCACCCATGTAGGACCGTATAACTACTGTGTTCATATGTCAGCGAAAAATAATTAATGTATACAGCATATACCTAGTGAGGGAGGTAGAGTAAGAAACCCTTTGTAAGTGACAATAAAATCTCAAACTTCTTGCCATTATAAATTGCCATATTGACAATTAAATCTTTATCTTCATATATTGGGTAGATGCAAAAAAAAAATACAAAATGGCTTCAGAAAAACTTTATTACATTAGAATCATTCCTGACATGGTTTGATGGTTTGGGCCAAGTCTAGTAGACACATTACTTATTTCCTTTTGGATCGCAAGGGAAATCGCAAAAAGAGCCTCACCATAGTTCCTAGTTTATACCAAACCTGGCAAGAGATGTCACCTGAATCTCCCTGATGGTAAAATCTGGTTGTCCACCATACAATAAACCCTAGCACCTTTCTATAATACTGGTTTTCTGGCTGTCTCCAGGTTCTCTAGGGGCTGACCTGGAACAAGCATACAGAGTAGAAAGCCATAATCAAGGCAGAATTCCTGATCTACATACCTGTTTTCAACCAGACCCTCAAAGTATTGAAGCCACTGAATCAGTATGAGAGCCAGGTGATTTAGCATAGTCAGACGTCCTTGTTCTGGGTCAGTGACTCAAAGTATTAAAGCCAGGAGGATTTGCAGGCCAGACAGTCAAATATTATTTTAAGGAGAGGTCGTCAGTGGCAGCCTATGCATTTCCTTAGCAAAGGATTCTTTTAATTCTCTAGGGGTCAAAGCGGTAGAAGAGAAGGCTAAGCAAATCAATCCAGAGTTCTGTACCTGACCATGAAATCTTGTATTTTCAGAGAATTTCAAGGTGCTCCCAGGTTTTGGAGCCGTAATCCCACATCTATGTTCTAGTGTGACCTCCTCCCTAGTTGGAATTTTTTTGGGGGACATCTGTATGAGATTTCCAAGCCACCTCAGCTGGGACTTGCACCCATGTTAGTTCACAGTGGATAGGCACAAATGAAAATGTGGTTAAGCTATAAATATTGAATTATTTACAAATAATTATAGGATAATTCCACCTTTTCCAAAATAAATACATCAATGCACCTAGTCAGCAAAAAAGCAAAACTGTGCCTTTTTTAAAAAATTTTTTGCAAAACCTTCTGTATGCAGCAGACCCCAGCCCCCCCCCCCCCCAATACTTACCATCTTGATCTAGCAATGTGCACAAGAGCCTCAGCTCTCCAGGACTCTCCTTCTTCATTGGCTGAGACAGCAGCGGGAGCCATTGGCTTCCCACTGCTGTCAATCACAGCCAGTGAGCCAATGAGGAGTTAGAGGGGGCAGGGAAATAGACACACAGAGCCGCGGCTTGGGATCAAGCCTTCTTGCGTGCCCCCTACAGCCAGTTGTTTGCTCTGGGGGCACTTGGCAGGAGGGAGGGACCAAGAGCGCCAGCGGAGGATCCGGGAAGAGGAGGGTCTGTGCTGTTCTATGCAAAACCATTACAAAGAGCAGGTATGTATAACATGTTTGTTCTTTAAAAAAAAACAAAAAACCTTTTAATATCACTTTATTGCAGGCCATTCATGGGTCGAATTCCGAACAATATTTCTTTTGAAAATCTGAAATTTTGTGAGCTTTGTGATCTGATGTTGCCACCATTGATTTCAAAATTCGACGAACCAAGCCTTCAATTTCACCTCATGTTGCCACAGAAAAGGATTTTCGTGACTGTGAATTTTCTTTTCTTTCCGCGAATTTTCTTTTCTTGCACTCATGCGCATTTCTTTTCCCGATTTTTTTATATTTCTCACATGATTCCCCCATCATTGATTAGAAAATCATTTGTTTTTCAAAAAATTTCCAACATGCCCGATCACTCAAATTCAATGGCCACATTAAAATCAGCCGTTGCTGCGGCCCATTAATGGTACAAAATTCGAACGCAAATTCTTAAAATCTTTGAAAGAAAATTGTTTTGAAATTCGACCCATGTATGGCTGACCTTTAGTCTGCAAAGCATTTCAACTAGAGGCACACCAAATGGAAATTTTGGTGCCGAAACGGAATATTTTATATTTTTATATATAATCTCTTACTTAAACACATTGCTAATAGTATTAGCAAAATTTCCATTTGGTGCACCTCTAGCAGACATGATACAGGAGATGGTCCGAGACTGCAGACATAGTACAGGAGATGGTCAGAGACTGCAGACATGAATTAAAGAGATGGGCAGAGACTGCAGACATGATACAAGAAATGGTCAAAGACTGCATAGTATAGGAGATGGTCAAAGACTGCAGACATACTACAGGAAATGGTCAGAGACTGCAGACATGATACAAGAGATTAATGCAGCCTCCCCAGTGCCCATCAAATGCAGCCTCCCCAGTGCCTATGAGATGCAGCCTCACCAGTGCCTGGTAGTGCGATCTCATGCTGTGTCACAGAACTGGATTTGAATCGCTGGACGGCCACTGTAACAAAGTCTTGCCTCCTAGACCTGCTCCTATGACACACATAACACTGATTCAATTTCCCAGCATTGGATCAGTGTGCTGTTTATCACAAGAGCTGGTCTAGGAGCCTCTTGTGACAGCGGCCGTCCGGCAACGCAAATCCAGCTCCATGACACGGCGTGCGATCACCGCTCTGCATGACACTCACAAGGAGAGGAGGAGGAAGGGGAGGACTCCTGACAGGGGTGCACCAGGATGACACATGTGTGGCACCCGGGGCAGACCACCCCCTTTTCGGTTCCATTATGGCATCTTTTTTTCCGGCTGCATGCCGAAAACACAATTTTCGGCCGCTATGTTTAGACGGCCCTCTAATTTCAACCACAATCAAATGGCAGATGCAGTGCTCTGGCTCCAGTAGTCTTCTCCTCCAGGCCTTGATCACACAGTACTAGGAAGGAATGGACCTTCAGCTATGGAGCAGTATCAATGGACAAGTGGGGTGGTATTAGTACACAGCACCAAAGAATTACCCTGCTAGGTCCTAAGAATATAAGAACTTTTGGTGAGGGAACCCTCCACAATCAATTGTGGAGGGTGGATGTGGGCTCTACCTATCACCATACTCACTAAATTGCCAATTATGACTAATACATGAAACATACATCTCTAAATATAAAGCTTAGCTCCCAATTGAAATATAATCAAAATCTTTATTCCATATAGGTTAAAAAATTATTCAACGGACAACATAAAAACATATATGGTTAAAAACCACCTGCTGCCCCAAGTCCACCCAACCGACCGATAACATTGAGGTATAGATGCATACATAAAGTCTTCAAAAGACATATAATAACAACATTTCTTGAGGTGGCCATCAAAGAGAAAATCAAATGTAAAAAATGATGAAAAAAAAAAAAAGATAATGAAAAACTTTCCAGAGGACAAATAAAGTTGGTGGTGAAAGTCCACTGTAGCTATATCACACTGGCTCTGCTTCAAAGATGAAAATTATGACTACTTTATCAAATCTTGGTGCTGAAAATTCCATAGATAAGTAAATATAATTAAAATTTTGGAACAGAATGTACATACTTTTAATAAAGTTGACAAAATGATAGATTCCCCAAACTGCGGTCTAGAGCAGTGGTTCTCCACCTCAGTCCTCAAGTACTCCCAACGGGCCATGTTTTGGGAATATCCCTTAGACAAAATCACTCTTATTAATACCATGTCATTGATATTGACTTAAAGCAGCTGTGCAAAGTAAAGGAAAACCTGAAAACATGGCCCGTTGGGGGTACTTGAGGACTGAGGTTGAGAACCACTGGTCTAGAGGTGGTGACACTAGGGGATGGGGACTGTCAGATGATAGAACTAGTAGTTTTTTTGATTCACAAATCCCTGTGAATGAATGATGCAGGGGGGAGCATTTCTCTTGTGTCTTCACACCTGTCTGAGCTCATCCCTAATGGTGGCCATAGCTAATGGCATGGGTTGGAGACTCATTGAGCACGACTTACATGTTCTCTGTTGGATAAGCAGAGCTTGGTTATTTTTTGGTTCCTTCATGTTGCCTCTTTTTTGTCTTTTGCTGGAGTTGAACAGTTAAAACTATTTGGCCAAATACAAGCAAACAGTTTAGTAATGTTACATGACAGCTCACTAAGGCAAGCCTTGCATTTCATTCCATTGGAACATGCCTGAGAGTGGATCTATTTTCCGTTGCAGATTAGTCACAGCATAGGGTTGTTTTGTGTTAATTTGACTGAAAAAGACAGATGCAGCATGTGCAGTTTTAGCAAGACAGCAGAGAAAACAGTGACATTTTCGGCCTTAAATATTGACGATGGCATGTTTGTATTTAGCACTTCAGTCTCAACTGTGTGTAACATTGTCATCTTATATGTTAGAGATCAGCATAATACATGAGAACCTACAAAGCCCCTGATTTATCTAAGGGAATCAAGTTAACTTTTCCCAAGATTATCACAGAAAGATGTACTCCTTTTTAAATTGTTTTTTATTCAATCGCACAAAGTCAACAAATTCCATAGTGATTTTATAGTTCATGTTGCCATTCATATTATCTCTCTCAATTAAATTTGATGTCCCTAACATGATTACCATAAAGGCAAATAGAAGGACCCAGTTTAGAAAGTTTTTTTTTTTTTTTTTTCCGTTTTTCTTCCAAAGCATCAGGGGGAACAGTAAAATCAGTCTGTATATGCAGTAAAGCATGCTTTTTATGCTCACGGTGGTACCTAAGGGATTAATCCTCCGCATTGTGTAAAAAGGCTGTTTGATCCTGTCTTCTCTGATCCTCCCCTTCCACTGTTCCCAATCTATCTCTGATCTTCCCTTTCCACTGTCCCCAATCTATCTCTGGATAAGACAGAGCCATTGAAGTCACTCTGCACATGCTCAGTTTGGTGTGTATTGCTAGTTTTTTTTATTCCTGGGAAGGTGCATGTGATCAGCACAGGGCCAATCAGCACTGTCCAGAGATAAGGGTCAAGGGTCCTGCAGCCTCATAGGACAGTCACAGTAGAATGAGAACCCCTCCTACAAGCTTTAACCAGACACTGATGGAAGTCAAAAGACTGCTATAGACTGCTGATGAGAAAAGGTAGTTAGCAGTTTATATTTGCTAAAATAATTGCATTTCCATTAGAGGTCGACCGATATATCGGCCGGCCGATATATCGGCCGATATTTGGCGTTTTTTACTTAATCGGCATCGGCCGATTGTGCTGATAAAAAAGGCCGATTATAACTTCAGCCATGACTTGCAAATGACTTCTGTAATAGAAGTTAATGCAAGTTTCCTTAAGTTATCTCTGGAGAGGATTCTCTCCCCCTCTGGGCAGCCTGCCAAGTCTGATAAGAAGATACATTTGTATCTTTCAGGTTCTTTTTATCAATAGACTGAACTCCGTGTAGGAATTCTCAGTTTAACCATTTAAAGACTAAATCTTTTCTGACACTTGTTGCTTACAAGTAAAAATTCTGTATTTTCTGCTATAAAATCACTTCGAACCCCCAAACATTATATATATTTTTTTAGCAGAGACCCTAGGGAATAAAATGGTGATTGTTGCAATATTTTATGTCACACCGTATTTGCGCAGCGGTCTTTCAAACGCAATTTAAAAAAAAAAATACAGTAATGAATTTTAAAAAAAAACCTAAGCAGTAAAGTTAGCCCATTTTTTTTCATCCAAAAGTTTTGATTACCTGTTTTTGTGTATTTATTATTTAAGATAGTTTTTTTTTTTTTTCTAAATTATACATACAAGTGAACTGATTGAAGGTTTGTTTTGTTTAATGTTTAAATGAAAAAAAATTTCTGTATTACTTAAGGCTGCTTTCACACTGGAGCGGGCATGCGTTGATGGTAAAACGCTGCTAGTTTTAGCTGCGCTTTACCGTCATTTTAGAGGCGCTATTCGGCTGCTAGCGGGGCGCTTATAACCCAGCTAGCGGCCGAGGAAGGGGTTAAATGCGCCCCTGAAGCGCCGCTGCCAAAACGCTTTGCAGGCGCTTCGGCAGCGGTGCGCATTCATTTCAATGGGCAGGAGTGGTGGAGGAGCGGTATACACCGCTCCAAAGATGCCGTTTGCAGGACTTTTTTTTACATCCTGCCAGCGCATCGCCTCAGTGTGAAAGCACTCGAGCTTTCACACAGACTGCAGGGGAGCCGTTTTACAGGCGCTATTTTTAGCCCAAAAGAGCCTGAAAAACGCCCCAGTGTGAAAGGGGTCTAACTGTTAAATTTTATGAGATGAAGGGAAAAAAGAAAGGAAAAAAAAAAAAATCGGCCAAATATATCGGCCCAAAAAAATCTGCATCACATATCGGCCACCGCGATTTTTAAATATCGGCATCGGCATCGGCCAGAGAAAAACCCATATCGGTCGACCTCTAATTTCCATGTTCTGTGTGCTGTGGGAGACCAGATATAGTAAATGCAGGATCCTGGGTTTAGTAACACTTTTTTTTTGGTGGTATAGCCCTTTAACCGCTTGCCAACCAGCCGCCGTCATACGGTGGCAGGTTGGCACATTCCCATGAGCCGTCTTAGCTATACCTCTGCTCCTTTAAGTGGGATAGCAGGGGCACACCAATCCCTGTTCTGTGAGGAGAGACAGATCGTGAGTTCCTAATAGCTAGGAACCACGATCTGAGGGAACACAGTTAACCCCTTAAAATATGTAGAAGAATACATATCGGCCTAAACTGAGAAAAAAAAGTTGGCTTTTGTTTTTTTTTTTAACCACTTGCCGGCGGATATCGTTGTTATGGCAGCAGCTAGCTGCCATAACCCTGGTATCACCGTTTTCGTGTGGCGGTTGGCTTTCAGATAAAAGTGATCTCTGCGGCGGATTCGCCCCCCTCCCACCGCGATCCGGTGCCCTCTGCCACTTAGCGGAGCCGTCGGTAGGCGATCGCGTCCTTCTCAGTGCTGTGCCTGGAGACGAGTGAGGCTAAGATGGCGCTCACTCGTCTCCATGACACTGCTGGGCGGAAGCGACATCAAAACATCACGTCCGCCCATACGTCTTAAAAGCACATTTTTTTCAATGTCATTTTTTTAAATTACTTTATTTTTTTTTTTTATTGCATTTTAGTGTAAATATGAGATCTGAGGTCTTTTTGACCCCAGATCTCATATTTAAGAGGTCCTGTCATGCTTTTTTCTATTACAAGGGATGTTTACATTCTTTGTAATAGGAATAAAAATGATACTTTTTTTTTTTTTTTTAAACAGTGTAAAAATAAATATAATGTATAATAAAAAAAATAAAAGTTTTTTTTTTTTTTTTTTTTAAAAAACCCCCTGTCCCGACGAGCTTGCACGCAGAAACGTGAGTAGTGCGGAAAACGGTGGTCAAACCACATATGTGAGGTATCGTCACAATCGTTAGAGCGAAAGCAATAATTCTAGCCCTAGACCTCTTCTGTAACACAAAACATGCAACCTGTAGAATTTTTTAAACGTCGCCTATGGAGATTTTTGAGGGTAAAAGTTTGACGCCATTCCACGAGCGGGCGCAATTTTGAAGCGTGACATGTTGGGTATCAATTTACTATATTCACAATATATTTCACAATATAAAAAAAATTGGGCTAACTTTACTGTTGTCTTATTTTTTCATTCAAAAAAGTGAATTTTTTCCAAAAAAAAGCACGCTTGTAAGACCGCTGCGCAAATACGGTGTGAAAAAAAGTATTGCAATGACTGCCATTTTATTCTCTAGGGTGTTAGAAAAAAAAACAATATATAATGTTTGGGGGTTCTAAGTAATTTTCTAGCAAAAAAACCTGTTTTAAACATGTAAACACCTAAATTCCAAAACGAGGCTGGTGCTTAAGTGGTTAAAAAAAAAATTGGGGATATTTATTATAACAAAAAGTATAAAATATTGTGGTTTTTTTTCAAAATTGTTGCTCTTTTTTTGGTTAGAATGCAAAAAATAAAAACCACAGAGATGATCAAATACCACCAAAAGAAAGCTCTATTTGTGGGAAAAAAGATGTCAGTTTTGTTTGGGTACAGTGTTGCACAACCGCGCAATTGTCAGTTAAAGCGACGCAGTGCCGTATCGCAAAAAATGCTCTGGTCATTGTGCAGCCAAATCTTTCAGGGCTGAAGTGGTTAAAATGGCTTACATCAGATTCAGGATGACCAAGATAAAAAAATAAAGGAAAACTAATGTAGTAACCACATCTAAGAACTTGTAAGAGCCGATACACAACATATATTTCTGTGTTTTGGATTTAGATGTGCTTATAAAATAGGAAACTAGGTTTCGGAACACTATAAACACTTGATACAAATATCCTCTACATACACATGCATAGACCTTAGAATTGATTTGGGGTGGGGGGACTTTAATTGTGACCTGGTTCTTTTCTCTAGGCTCCAGTTTTCCAGGTAGGGTCTGACAATATGTAATTGTGTTGTAGAGTTGGTGGCAGAATATCCCAGCAGGTGTGTGATTGTGTTGTTGCAGGCGGCGTTCACACTTGGCGCCACAGACAAATTGGTTTTGTGAGTGCACAAGGGCAGTGTGGCAGAGCGGCAGTTGGGTGTGAAAGTCCTGGACGTGTTTGGGAAGGGCGTATGCTGAGCAGATCGCTCTGTGCTTTGACAAGCAGCAGCTGTTGTCTTCTTCTAGCATGTGTAAAATCAGTGCTGGTGAGGAGTCACTTCTCTGAATGGGATGTTTGGTTAACACTTGGAATGCCAGAACTCTGCTCCTCTAATGTGATGGAATTAGCAGGGAGTTCAAGAACTGCTTTATGTACATAGCCAACCCTGCAAGCTACATGGAATATTTACTGACCAAGTATTTATATTGCTTTTAATAAAAAGCCACTTTAACCACTTCAATACCAGGCACTTACCCCCCTTCCTGCCCACGCCAATTTTCAGCTTTCTGAGCTGTCGCTATTTAAATGACAATTGCGCGGTGATGCTGCTTTGTACCCAAACAGCATTTTTATCATTTTGTTTCCACAAATAGAGCTTTCGTTTGGTGGTATTTGATCACCTCTGCGGTTTTTATTTTTTTGCTAAACAAATATTTGCTGAACAAATAAAAAAAAAATAAGTTTTGCTTTTTGTTTCTGTTATAAAATTTTTTAAGTAAGTTTTCTCCTTCACCGATGGGCACTGAAAAGGCGGCACCGGTGAGGTGGCACCAATGAGCGGACACTGATGGACATTGATAGGCGACACTGAGGGGCACTGAAAGGCTGCAAAGATGGGTACTTATGGGTGGCACTGATGGGCAGCATTAATACGTGGCACTGGCAGGCACTGTGAGTGGGCACTGATTGGCAGCTGCCTTGGCACAGATTTGCATTTCCCTGGTGGTCTAAGTGGGGCATACCTGGTGGTCCTGGGCGGCATGATGGTGGTCCTGGGTGGGATCCGAGGGGGGGCTGCGGGCTGCGCTGATAAACAATCAGCACAGACACCCCCCCCCCCCCCCGTCAGGAGAGCAGCAACATCAATAACAGCTTGAAGTCTTTTGTGGTATTTGTGGATGAGGCTCTTTATCTTCTCAGATGGTAAAGCTGCCCATTTCTCTTGGCAAAAAGCCTCCAATTCCTGTAAATTCTTGGGCTGTCTTGCATGAACTGCATGTTTAGATCTCCCCAGAGTGGCTCAATGATATTGAGGTCAGGAGACTGAGATGGCCACTCCAGAACCTTCACTTTATTCTGCTGTAGCCAATGACAGGTCAACTTGGCCTTGTGTTTTAGATCATTGTCATGTTGTGTTGTCCAAGTACATCCCATGTGCAGCTTCCTGGCTGATGAATGCAAATGTTCCTCCAGTATTTTTTAACATACTGCATTCATGTTGCCATCAATTTTGACCAAATTTCTCCTGTGCCTTTTGTAGCTCACATATCTCCAAAACATCCACCTCCGTGTTTCACAGTAGGAATGGTGTACCTTTCATCATAGGCCTTGTTGAATCCCCTCCAAACGTTGCGTTTATGATTGTGGCCATAAAGCTCAATTTTGGTCTCATCACTCCAAATGACTTTGTGCCAGAAGGTTTGAGGCTTGTCTCTGTGCTGTTTGGCGTATTGTAAGCGGGATATTTTGTGGCATTTGTGTAGTAATGGCTTTCTGCTGGCGACTCGACCATGCATCCCATCTTTCTTCAAGTGCTTCCTTAATGTGCATCTTGAAACAGCCATACCACATGTTTTCAGAGAGTCCTGTATTTCACCTGAAGTTTTTTGTGGGTTTTTCTTTGCATCCCGAACAATTTTCCTGGCAGTTGTGGCTGAAATTTTAGTTGGTCTACCTGACCGTGGTTTGATTTCAACAGAACCCCTCATTTTCCACTTCTTGATTAGAGTTTGAACACTGCTGATTGGCATTTTCAATTCCTTGGATATCTTTTTATATCCCTTTCCTGTTTTATACAGTTAAACTACCTTTTCCCGCTGATCCTTTGACAATTCTACTGCTTTCCCCATGACTCCGAATCTAGAAAAGTCAGTGCAGCACTGGATGAAAGATGCAAGGGTCTGTCAGGAGTCCAGAAACGCATTGACTATACACACACACTAATTACAAGCAAACAGATCACAGGTGAGGATGGTTATCTTTTAATAGCCATTCAAACCCCTTTGTGTCAACTTGTGTGCATGTTATCAGGCCAAAATCACCAGGGTATGTAAACTTTTGATCAGGGTTATTTAGGTAGTTTCTGTTGTCATTATAAATTTAAAAAGAGTAAACACAGTTGATTGATAATAAATGGCTTCAACCAAACACTAACCATGAGTGAAAGAAATGTTATTCTCTGAAAAATGGCCAAGAAATCATACATTCTGCCAGGGTATGTAAACTTATTTACTTTTACTTTACTATTTTTTTAATCACTTTTATTGCTGTCACTAGGAATGTAAACCTCCTTTGTGACAGCAATAGGCATGTGACAGGTACTCTTTATGGAGATATCTGGGGTTTATAGGACCCCAAATCCCTCCTCTGCCCTTAAAAGCATTTGATCACACCAAGATCTGTGTATTCAAATGCATTTTATTGTTTGAAAATGGCATCGTTTACATCCAGGTAAACTGGAAGTGATGTCAGGTCATTGCTTCCGGGTTACCATAGCTGAGAGCTAAACAAAGCCGATCTGGTCTTCCTCAGATCAGCCGGTGGTAGATCAGGACTACTCCTGGTATGGGGGATCCTGGTAAAGCCATGGAAGGCGGCGGGAAGGGGATGTCCCCTCCCGCTGCTTGTAAAAGCAATCCAGCGAGTAGTTAGTCTATATGATTAATTTTACAAGAGAGCTGACTGTCAGATCTAAAAACTGTACCAGGATGATGGTTGCAGCTGCAGGTATCATCCCGGTATAACCACTTGAAATCTAGTGACGTGCTGGTACGTCGCTGGTCGTCAAGTGGGCTTTAATGCCCAGGAAGCAGCGTGACTTTCATTACGTGATTGCTGCGATTGGCTCTCATTGCGCTGGCTCCTGATTAAAGCTGCGATCAAGAGCGGTCAGTGATAGCTCATTCAGTGAGCTGGATGCGCTCTTAGCACATAACCTCAGGCTGCTGTGGATTCATATATGGGGCATCTGGGCATTAAAGCCCACTGTTCTTGCTGCTGTATATAGGCATTACATGTTTGGCAAGAGGTTAACATAGTGTAAGGCTGTAATGTAATATGTGATTGGCTAAAATGGTTTATTGCACGTTGCAGATCATCATTGCACTTTAAATACTTGTCCCTTTGGTGAATGTTGTTTACACTGCACCAAAAATACTGCAGATCATGGCATTGTCACGTAGCAACTTCCTTTAAGATCAGCCCGTGTTGGTTATCAGCAGTTGTGTAGACGATAACAGCATTGTCAGTTTTAGCTAAATATCTTGGGGCCAGTGTGCATGTCTTTGATGAAGTCTCATTAGCAGGACAGTCCAGGCTTCTTATACACCCAGTGGCAAACGTACCATCTGCTGACAAGAAGCGTGCGTGTCTGCCAGAGCTCACTTCAAACACTCTTCTCTGATGGAGAGGACCATGGATAAGCCGAATATGTTCTCTGAATTTTGCATTTTTTATTAGCGTTAAAGGAAACCGGTCACAACAAATATGGAAGGGGCCAATGCCAACCTCCTTGTGGAAATGCTAGTTGTCTGGCAGTATATTCTGGATTACTGGGAACATCAGAAAAGCCAGAAATCCTAGTTCTGAGTCAGCGACTAAAAGTATTGAAGCCTAAAGATTACCATGCCAGCCAGAAAACTGTTATTTTCGGAAGAGGTCAGCAGTAGCAGCCCCCTTCAGTTTCGAATGCAAGGTTTCATTTAATCTAAATAGGAAGTGACAAAACGTAGCTCTGAATTCCCGTAGACCTTGTGATCTCTGATGCCAGCTTTTTGCAAGATTGGAATTTTTCTTTAAAGCAGATGTGTAGCCCTCCTCTTCATAATAAAAGCCAATAGCTATCTTTAGTGCTTACTAAATACAATCCTTGGAGGAGGGCGGTGTGTTCTCTGCAGCCCCTCCCATGAAGAGCCCTGTTATGTACGAACAGCTCAGTAAACATCGTTGGTGTCCTTATCATGGAGGGCGATGTCTTTCCACTGAGTTAACCACTTGCTGACGAGGCCATAGACAAATGAGGTCCTGGTCAGCAAGTGGAATACTGGGGTTATGGTTGCAGCAATATGCCATGACCCCGGTATTGTATTTTTCAGCTGGCGATTCTCTGCAAAGTAAAAGTGGTCTGAGTGGTGACGTCACCACTGGATCACTTTTAGAAATGCCCACCCCCCCGCCGCTTCCTAGTGGTTCCTGGGCTTACATGACAATCTGTGAAGCCAGGAACTCATCCAGTGGTGCCAGTGGCTTGCAATAGAGATGAGGCTTTTAAAGGTAGAGGAGAGATTTGGGGTTTTATAGACATCAGATCTCTCCATAAAGAGGACCTATCATGCTGTATTGCTATCGCAAGAGATGCTTACATTTCTTGCGCTAGCAATAAATAGTGATAAAAAATAATAATTAAAAGGACAGTGAAAAAATAAAAATGGAACAAAATAATAACATAAAAATGTAAAGCGCCCCCGTCCCCCCATGCTCACGTGCAGTGGGGAATGCATATGTAGGTCACGCCCACATATTTAAACGATGTTCAAACCACACATGTGAGGTATTGCTGCGAATGCCAGAGCGAGAGCAATAATTCTAGTACTAGACCTCCTCTGTACCTCTTAACTGGTAACTTGTAGAAATTTTTAAAGGGTGGCCTATGGAGATTTTTAAGTACCGTAGTTTTGCGCCATTCCACGAGCGCGGGCAATTTTAAAGCATGACATGTTTGGTATTTATTTACTTGATGTAACCTCATCTTTCATATTTTACAAAAAAAATGGGTTCTATATATTGTTTAATTTTTTCACATTAATGTATTTTTTCCAAAAAAACTGCGTTTAAAAAATCGCTGTGCAAAAACCGTGTGACATAAAAAGTTGCAAGGACCGCTATTTTATTCTTTAAGGCCTCTGCTGGAAAAAAATATATACTGTTTGGGGGTTCTAAATGAAAAAGTAATCATACCCCTTGAAATTTTCCACAATTTGTCATGTTACAGCCAAAAACGTAAATGTATTTTATTGGGATTTTATGTGATAGACCAACACAAAGTGGTGGCACATAATTGTGAAGTATAAGGAAAATGATAAATGGTTTTCAATTTTTTTTTACGATTAAATATGTGAAAAGTGTATTTGTATTCAGCCCCCTTTACTCCGATACCCCTAACTAAAATCTAGTGGAACCAATTGCCTCCAGAAGTCACCTAATTAGGAAATAGAGTCCACCTGTGTGTACTTTAATCTTAGTATAAAAATAGCTGTTCTGTGAAGCCCTCAGAGGTTTGTTAGAGAACCTTTTAGTGAACAAACCCCATCATGAAGGCCAAGGAACACACCAGACAGGTCAGGGATAAAGTTGTGGAGAAATTTAAAGCCAGAGTTAGGTTATAAAAAAATATCCCAAGCTTTGCCATCATCCAAAAATGGAAAGAGTATGGCACAACTGCAAATCTACCAAGACATGGCCATCCACCTAAACTGACAGGCCGGGCAAGGAGAGCATTAATCAGAGAAGCAGCCAAGAGGCCCATGGTAACTCTGGTAGCTACAGAGATCCACAGCTCAGGTGGGAGAATCTGTCCACAGGGCAACTATTAGTCGTGCACTCCACCAATCTGGCAAGAAGAAATCCATTGTTGAAAGAAAGCCATAAGAAGTCCTGTTTGCAGTTTGCGAGAAGCCATGTAGGTGACACAGCAAACATGTGGAAGAAGGTGTTCTGGTCAAATGAGGCCAGAATTGAACTTTTTGGCCTAAACGCTATGTGTGGCGGAAAACACTGCACATAACCCTCAACACACCATCCCCGCTGTGAATCACGGTGGTGGCAGCATCATGTTGTGGGGATGCTTTTCTTCAGCAGGGACAGGAAAGCTGGTCAGTTGATGAGAAGATGGATGGAGCCAAGTACAGGTCAATCTTAGAAGAAAACCTGTTCGAGTCTACAAAGGACTTGAAACTGGGGCGGAGAATGACCTTAAACATACAGCCAGAGCTATAATGGGATGCTCTAGATCAAAGCATATTCATGTGTTAGAATGGCCCAGTCAAAGTCCAGACCTAAATCCAAATGAGAATCTGTGACAAGAATTGAAAATTGCTGTTCACAGACACTCTCCATCCAATCTGACAGAGCTTGAGCTATTTTGAAAAGAAGAATCAGCAAAAATGTCACTCTCTAGATGTGAAAAGCTGGTAGAGACATCCCCAAAAAGACTTGCAGCTGTAATTTCAGTGAAAGGTGGTTCTACAAAGTATTGATTTAGGGGGGCTGAATACAAATGCACGCCACACTTCACTTACTTGTACACAATTTGGAAAACCATTTATCATTTTCCTTCCAATTCACAATGATGTGCCACTTTGTGTTGGTCTATCCCATATAATCCCAATAAAACACGTTTACATTTTTGGTTGTAACATGACAAAATGTAGAAAACTTTAAGGGGTATGAATACTTTTAAGTCACTTTATATGAGAGAAGTGTCAGAATTGGCCCGATAGGTAAGTGTTTAAAAGGAAAAGCTAGGTGCTTGGCTGTTATGCTAATCTAGTGGTGTCAATAGTTTCTTAACCTTTTGACCTGAAATAAATCTGAAATTCAGGCTTCTGACCTTCTAATCAGCACACTTACTTTAGCTCAGGAACTCTGGATGTATTGAAAGCCAGATACAGCCAGGAAACTAACATTTTCAGAAGGAGGTCAGCAATGGCAATCTGCATATCGGTGAAGGCCGTCACCCCACTATATATATATATATATATATATATATATATATATATATATATATATATATATATATATATATATATATATATATATATATATATATATATATATATGTGTGTGGCACTAAGCAGAGAGAAGACAGTTCAAGACAGAGGCAGTTTTCAGCTGGGGGGATGGTGGGAATAATCAAAAAAAACTACAAAACTTTTGGAACTAAGCTCAATCAACATTAACTATTTTAAATCCTTATGCTAATAGCCTTAGTAGATAGGAAGGTATATTGTACTGTATTTACGTGTTCTAATTTTTTTTTTTTTTTACATTTTTTGAGTTGTTTTCTGGTTCCTGGCCTAGGCCAAAATGTCATACATTCCCTGACTCCTCATGGGTATTTTTTTTTCTTTTATCTGGTGGGTGCCTCCATGCCTGAGTTATGGGCAGATGGTTTCCAGGAAATAATAGCTACATAAATCATTTGTCATTACTCAAGATTTCTGTGCCTAGAAATTCTAGAGGGGTGGTTTTCAAAGTGATTTTTTAACAAAATAAAGCATGAAAACATTGATGGATGAGTGAGTTTGCTTTGAATATTTAAAATTCATAAATTGTGTTTTTAGATACAGTTAGGTTCCACTTTAACAAGAAGTTTATTAAATAATGGAAAGAAAAAAAAAACAGAGTCTCTTTCTTTATGCCCTACCCTAGTAACCTAAAATCCTGAGCACTAATGGACTTTGTTTTCTTATTGATTAAATATGTATGGCAGTAATTATAAGATTAGTTAAATATGTCAAACTTTTCAATAATATCATTATTCTTTACTGGGTAAACAATAGCTATGTAATTTAGGGAATAAAGGTTGTAGCAGTTGAGATCACAATCTATAAAGGACGCGAGGTTAACATGGCTGCTCTGGGATTTGAACCAGGTTCTGCTACATCACAAGAGATGACATCATCTTCATTCCAATGCAACTAAAACCTTGCTGGAAATGATTAGAGATCTTTCATTTGTAACCCTTTCTATATTCACTAAGCTGAATATATTTAATAACTTCACTGGTGAAAGGGTAAGCCTGTGCAGACTGATATTTCAGTGGTAGGAGGACACTACAAGTCAGAATTTTACTATAAAGGCACCTAGAAACAGAACAATCGTCACCCAAGTATGTTCAGGATTGGCAGGTGAAAATAAAGAACACAAAAAAAAAATAATTCAGCCACAACATCCAGTAGCGGCTGGTGGGTTCATCTTTTGGGGGATTTGAAAACCTCCCCCCGCGGCGTGGCACGGCACTGAAACGGCACACTCCCCCCCGCCCGCGCGCAGTCCGTCGTTTACCCACTCGTGTGGCGGGGCTGTGGTGTCCTCTCCTGCTCTGCTAGAGTGCGGGCCGCGGCGGCTCCAGTGTCCGCTCCTTCAGCTTCCTCCGCCGTGTCAACTCTTCCGCCAAAGCTCTGGGCATCCAATAGGATCGCCTGACGCTTTTGGCCAATTGGGAAACAGTTCTTACAGTCCTGCCTCCTGATTGGCGGGGAGTAACTTTTAATGTGATAACGCTATGGTCACACAACTGGGTGGCCTTGGAGCGCAATTCTCTGTGCCCTGAGGCCACGGTCAGGTCCGGCCCTGAATCCATGGTCCGGTGCCACTGATATGTAGTTCAGGGGGCCGGACGCATGGATAGGGGAGGCGACGCTCGTGCGCCCTCTATGGACAGGCTGCCACTGATCACATCTAAGATTAGCTTTACATTTTGTGTGTTGTGATAACATATGCAAAATTTGCAAGCATTCCCACAATGCACAAAAACGTGCAGCCCTTTTGCTGAAATGCGGGGTGCCTTTCATACTTAATGGCACCCCCACGTATCTTGCTAACACCCACATTTTCGTGTGCATTCACTTGCACCAAAACGCATGGTAGCAATTAGTATCTTTCTTTTTTTTCTTACAGTGTGATTTTTAAACTGTCATGCACTTCCTATGTGCGATTGTTTACTTCAGGGCATCCCACTGAAATGATTGGGCTACCCTAAGTGCAATGTGCAAAAACACGCGAGCTTCGTCGCACCTGCATAGGTGTGAATGGAGCCTGAGAAAAGCTAAGTTGCAATATACTGTACAGTATTTACATTTTTTTGGTACCTCTTTCCTTTAAAAATCAGTAACCTCCTAGTAACTAACTGTGAAACCACTTTTTATTCTAAACCTCAACCATAGAAGACAGAACAGTAAGGATTCAAATGTATTAAGTAATTAAAATGATTAAAATCTGAGCTGGCTATTATAGCTGGTTATGTATGTAGTGTTTCTTGTCTCTGAAGGATCTGATGAGTGCTTTAGAAGCATCTGCGATTTTCTGTCTCCGAGACGAAAAGACGTGTGGAATTTGTGCTTTATTTTTAGATCCTCTTGGAGTAATGCTCAAGTACGATTTTGCTATGAATATGCTCAAAACAGCGAATTAAATCCTATTTTTATCAGCCGCTGATGTTTTTATTTGTTTTAGCTTTTAATAGGTTTTATTTTCAGTCGTATATTCTTGTTGACACTTTGACTGGATTACAATGTCAGTGAGCGGATTACAGTAATTTTTATAGTTTGGTACTAATAGATAAATTTGATACAGAGCTAAAAAAACGAACAATAAGCCCACATTCACATGAGTGTTTCATGAAACATGTGAAAAATGTGCGTTGCGCTTCTTGTGGTAGTGTTCATTTTTAATGGCACCCCAAACAAGGTAAACAGGAAGTGAAGCTGTGTGCTTGAGGACATTAGAAAAACGCGCGATAAAGCACTGGCACTTAAAGCGGTAGAAAAACGCAGTTTTGTTTTGTTTTTTTTACACTTGAAAGGTAATGTGATGTTTAGGGAGGGGCTCCAGGAAGCCCTCACTGCCCACCTCCAATCATTGGCAGCGTGTGTATGTGCAACTGAGGGCAGGGAAATGCCTCACTGCCTATGATTGGCGGTGTGCAGTGAGGGCTTCCTGACAGGATTGCTCAGGTGGGTTGGGATTACATTCCAAACATGCCTGAGCCTATCCCTAAAGATAATGTGCTAGTATTGTGAGAACTTACCTTGGAACGAAGCCTTCCAGCGGCGCACTGTCACCGCTGCAGGCGCTTCCATGTTTACCGGTCTTCCTTCCAGGTTCGCAGACTCCACCTGTGTGAGTGGCCGGAGCCGCGATGACGTCACTCTCGCTCATGCGCATTGGAGCCGCTGTTTACAGCACAGGACACTGAAGGAACGGCACGGCATGCCGTTCCTTCAGAGCTCATGCGTCGGTGACATCGCCGGCTGCATCTACAGTAAATGTCTCCTTAACGGTGCATATTTAGGAGATATTTACAGTACCCAAAGGTAAGCCTTCTTATAGGCTTACCTATAGGTAAAATTCATGCATGGAAATTTACTCACTTTAAACGATCACCTTGTAAAACAACCCACTGAGTTTAGGCGTTTTGCACACTGCAGCTCGAAAAAGCTCAGTACAGTAGTTTTTCTTACTGAGCTAAAATACCGCCTATTAAAATACCGCCCAATTAATTGCAATGTGCCTATGCACACAGATGTGTAAACAAGCGGCGTGCATTCTTCAGTAAAACAAAAATAGAAAACCTGCTTTTTTGGTCAGTAATTTTTACCTCATGCGCGCAAATGTCCATTTACATATTGTGCAGAAGGAGAACATGAAAAAAATGCGCAAACGCATATGCGCAAATGCATACCAAAATGTCTCAAAAAGAAGATGCCCTAACAGGAGTATCATGTGCAGGAAGCCTTAAAACATTTTGTATCGATATGTAAAAAAAAACAAAAACATTATAAACACCTTTCCCCCCTTTTTTTATAAGTGATCACATTCCCTCTGTTCTCAGCTGTAAGAGCTGGAGGGAGGAGAAGCAGCAGCACACTAAGCTTCCCATGAAGAACTGGAGCGGGGGCGTGTCAGGACAAGTCTGATCATTGGAGGCAAGCATACGGAGTTCCCAGCATAACTAGAGAACTGACCACGGTGTGCTCTAATGCCTAGTGTGGTCAGTTTTTTTTAATAGGAGAGCAGGGGGGCTGGCAGGAACACCAGAGATTTCACATAAAGAAAGCAATACTAAGAGAGCAGAATCAGAAATATGAAGTGTTGGGGTAACAAACGCTTCAACTGTTCGTGTCAGAGCTTCCCCCAAACACGTTCATAGTGGTCCTTCACAGAGATGGACAACCTCGCGGACCAATAGAAGGCAAGAACAAGCAGACTAACGTTTGCGGTAGGTGTTGAAGTTTTGCCCAGCATTTGATTGGGATAGGAAGGACTGGAAGGCTGTTGCAGTACTCCTTCTACCTTTTATTTCCTCCCATGACCGCACTTTGCTAGACCATATTATACTCCATACCTCGTGTGCTATTTTCTTAATCCATGATAGTATTTGTTAACCACAGTAATGATTGCATGTTTTGATGTTTTTCCCATTATTGATGTAATTAAGCAATTTTACCCTTCTTATATTGTCATCTTTAATTTGTAGAGCTAATTATGTGGCTTTTTGTCCTGAGCTGACTGTCTTTGATGGCTGCAGTTGCTGCAACACTGACTTAGATTTTCCGTCAGAGTTCTTCTATTCCTATAAAATCACTAGAACTTTTCAACTACCCGCCTGCTGACGCACATGAAAGGCTCGAGGAGGAGGTCAGTCAAAGTGTACACATCCTTGTGTCTCATTAGAGGGATCAGTCACAGGAAAGGCGCCTTCTCTTCATCACAAATTGGCTCCGATGCCCGGGCACACTCCTTTCTTCTTCCAGCCATGTTTTCCTTCGTGGTTCTCTGTGCAGTCACTCTCAGATTAATGCACATGATTAGAGAGAATGTTCCAATGCACTTTGATTTTCTTCAGGTAAAGCGCAATGTCATAATCCAACTATAAGCGCAGGTTGGCACCGCAGTGCCTGCGTCAGTGCATAGGCGTAGATATGACCTATGGTGTGTTTTTGCAAGTGCATTGTCTATGTGTATTGCAGTGCAGTTGTATTTTATTTATTATTTTAATCACATCCCGTTCTTTTTACCTAATGCATGCTGTGCTGAAAGGCGTTGCAAATCACTGCAGTGCAATAAATTGTTACCTGGTTAATTTTTGTTGTTTGATATGCATGCTGATGCATTGCATTGGTATAAACCAGCCTTTTTCAATCAGGGTGCCCTGAGGATTCTTCAGGGGTGCCTTGGCAAAATACCTAAGAATTGATTTAAGATTGTATACAAGCCAGCAGGTGCATGAAGCGTGCCTTTTAGTTACAGAGCCACAGGTTTTCATTATGCATCATTACGACTTTCTAGACACTGGCATCGTAACGACCAATGATGTCATCCGTTGATAAGAAGGATGACTGTTGCCTTCACAGCATCCTTGTTTGACCCTCCTGTGCCCTTCTCCCTCAGCACTGGGGTGGGGCACATCACTGACAGTTGTTCTAATCCCTCTCCACTCTATCCAAAACTAAAAAAAAAGTTTTGCCTTTAGTTATACTTTCATTTCATACCACTCTAGCCAAAACTAAAAAAAAAAAAAAAAAAAAAACCCGTAGTTGGAAACCTATAAATGAGCAAGGAACAGGCGTTGAATGCTGTGCTCTGTCCTTTTAATGATAACATTTCAATGTATTTAGGAAATCTGTACTAGGCCTACACTACCCCTTATGCCTCCATGTTATCTGCCAATTCCATGTCAATACATGGCTCTGGTGAATCATATCTAGGTGTGTTAGGGTCATCTGTTTTGCATCTCAGAACATCACTGCGACACACTGGCTAATTCCTAGAAGAGAAGTATGGGAATTTGTTTACGTTTTAGAATCATACTTACCTAGGTGGATGCAGTATTGGTCCGCCACCATCTTTAAGGGTGAGAACTGAGCGATCAAACACTGCCAATCAATGGCTCAGTTCTCAGAGCTCCCTGAGCAGAGAGCTGCTGACTGTCAGTCACTGTTGTCTGCTCTGCCCCTCCGGTGCTCACTGCATTGCTGGGCTATGGATGGAGCAGAAGTGGCTGGCTCAGACTCTCAGTGGCTCGCTGAGAGGCTAAGCCAGGTGCCGATCCAGGCATGAGGGTGGCCTTTTCCCATAAGGTCGCAATCTTTCCCAAGCCTGGACCGGCTCTGTGACGTCAGCCAACAGCAGGCTTCTGCCCGCTGTCTGCTGAAAACGGGTCACGGGAGTGCAGAACGAACTGCACTCCTGTGATCCATAGAAGTACAGCCAAATGAGCTTTGGCTGTACTTCTCCTTTTTAATATTTGCAGTACATGCAGTGCACACAGACCCTAGGGTGGAGGGGGCCTACTGTGCATTCACTGTACACACTGGGGATTTGATTTGAGAAGAGGTCAATGGTGTAACTACCTCCCATAGCAACCTATGCAACTGCTATGCAGTCCAGAGCAGAGGGGGATCTGGACCGGACTAGAAGGGGTGACCTGTGTCTTGGGGTTTACGTCCACCTGTTACTTGCCTTGTGTACAGTGCAGCCACCAGGGTTTCTGTTAGAGGCCAAGTCCCTCCCTGCTCCCTATCAGTGTGTGCCAAGATTTAGTAGAGGTGCAGAGTGATCTCCTCCTGCCATCTGCTTGACTTGATAAGTCAGAGCCAGTGGCCTCCTTTTCCCCAGCTTCATTGGTGGCAGTGTAATTTACTTTTCATGAGGATGAGGACACAACTTATGATCTTGCACACAGGCCCACTGCATTCAGAAAATGCCCCTGCTGTGAAATTGAATATTGCAACGATCTAACGACTTCCATGTATAAAGAGGAGGAACTCATCAATAATGTTTTGCATCTGACTTTCATTTGCAAAGCATTTTTTAATTATCTGGAATGCAGTGTTTGAAATTTGAATTTCCGTCTATTGTTTTTCTGCCATATTCCAAAGTGCTTTGCTTTTCTATAATTGCACAAGTCACTGTGAAATTATGGTAAATTCTTCTCAAACATTAGACATTTTTCCCTGAAAGAAGTTGAAAGTTGCTATGTTTGACTTTCATCTGCGTCTGTTAAAATCCATCTCTGTGCAAAAAAAAGAAATAAAATTCTGCTGGATACAAAGTTGCTCATGTTCCTGGACCTTACAGTTGGCTTCAAACTTTCCAGCTGTCATTTCCCCAGGCATATTTGAATCTGGTGACTGTTGGCGGCGAGTAAAAGACAGTTTGAAGCATTGATACATAAGGCCCACCATTCTTCAGTGATCAGACTGGAACAGATGGGGGCCTTCGGCGTACTATTCGGTCTCAGCTACCATGTAGGAGCTCAGATTACTTTGCAGGTTTAAAAGTGCAGCCTTTAAATTGTCTGCCTGTATATACCGGGCGGTACTTCAGCAATCATGGCACTTACTCGTCTTTGGCCCCAGAGAGTTCTCTCTCTGCCTCCAAAATTGCCTGATGGTACAGACCCCCTCCCTCAGTCCAGACCCCCCCTCTCCACTAAGTATAGACCTCCCTACTTCAGTACAGACCCCCCCTCTCCACTAAGTATAGACCTCCCTACTTCAGTACAGACCCCCCCTCTCCACTAAGTATAGACCTCCCTCCCTCAGTACAGACCCCCCTCTCCACTAAGTATAGACCTCCCTCCCTCAGTACAGACCCCCCTCTCCACTAAGTATAGACCTCCCTCCCTCAGTCCAGACCCCCCTCTCCACTAAGTATAGACCTCCCTCCCTCAGTACAGACCCCCCCTCTCCACTAAGTATAGACCTCCCTCCCTCAGTACAGACCCCCCTCAGTGTACACACACCCCTCTCTACTTGTGCTAGCAGGGAGGTGGAGGGGTCCGCTATGTGCTAGGAGGGCATTTTGATAGAGGAGAGGACTTGTGCTAGTAGGGAGGTGGGGGAGGGGTCAGATATCTGCTTTAGGGGGGGGGGCTTTGGGAAGTGAGAGGGCTTATGCTCTTTTTGGGTTGTCGCACTTGCAATCCAAACCTCACTTCTAGCATAGGTCCATTTCCCTCCCAAAGTTCCCCCCAGCACATATGCTCTTACCCCCCCCCCCCCCACAATCACTATTTTATCTTTTTAACTTGCCCCCCTCCCCTCCTGATCACTCTGCGCCCCCCCATGTACAATATGATAAACTCAGTACAGACCTCAGATCAGCGCCGGTTTCCCTCCTCTGGGCTGTGTAGATGTGAACTACTGTGGAGGGGGAGGTGACTTCAGTCCGCTCTACTGTGCGAGATGGCGGGGACAGTCCACGAGAGTTGTGGATCGGTGCGGTGGTGGTACCCCTGCCGATGGGTGTCGCCCCTCTGGCGGTCCGCACCCCCCGAACGATGCCATTGATGTATGGATAAAAAGTTAACTGTTGTCAGTGGGAACTTAGTGTTGTCAGTAGAATCACTCAGAGTCAGAAATTGCTCAAGGAACCCCAAGCAACCTCCTGAAGGAACCCTTGAATTCTGCAGGAACGTGGTTGAGAGAGTCTCCAAACTGTGGCTTGTGAGTGGAATGCGGCCCTTTGCTTGCCTTTATCCAGCCCTCAGGGCACAATTCCTCCCGCTGACACCAGCAATGGGGCACTATTCCTCCCACCACTGACACCAGCAATGGGGCACTATTCCTCCCACCAGCAATGGGGCACTATTCCTCCCACCACTGACACCAGCAATGGGGCACTATTCCTCCCACCAGCAATGGGGCACTATTCCTCCCACCACTGACACCAGCAATGGGGCACTATTCCTCCCACCACTGACACCAGCAATGGGGCACTATTCCTCCCACCAGCAATGGGGCACTATTCCTCCCACCACTGACACCAGCAATGGGGCACTATTCCTCCCACCAGCAATGGGGCACTATTCCTCCCACCACTGACACCAGCAATGGGGCACTATTCCTCCCACCACTGACACCAGCAATGGGGCACTATTCCTCCCACCAGCAATGGGGCACTATTCCTCCCACCACTGACACCAGCAATGGGGCACTATTCCTCCCACCAGCAATGGGGCACTATTCCTCCCACCAGCAATGGGGCACTATTCCTCCCACCACTGACACCAGCAATGGGGCACTATTCCTCCCACCACTGACACCAGCAATGGGGCACTATTCCTCCCACCACTGACACCAGCAATGGGGCACTATTCCTCCCACCAGCAATGGGGCACTATTCCTCCCACCACTGACACCAGCAATGGGGCACTATTCCTCCCACCAGCAATGGGGCACTATTCCTCCCACCAGCAATGGGGCACTATTCCTCCCACCACTGACACCAGCAATGGGGCACTATTCCTCCCACCACTGACACCAGCAATGGGGCACTATTCCTCCCACCACTGACACCAGCAATGGGGCACTATTCCTCCCACCAGTGACAGCAGCAATGGGGCACTATTCCTCCCACCAGTGACAGCAGCAATGGGGCACTATTCCTCCCACCACTGACACCAGCAATGGGGCACTATTCCTCCCACCAGCAATGGGGCACTATTCCTCCCACCAGCAATGGGGCACTATTCCTCCCACCACTGACACCAGCAATGGGGCACTATTCCTCCCACCACTGACACCAGCAATGGGGCACTATTCCTCCCACCAGCAATGGGGCACTATTCCTCCCACCACTGACACCAGCAATGGGGCACTATTCCTCCCACCACTGACACCAGCAATGGGGCACTATTCCTCCCACCAGCAATGGGGCACTATTCCTCCCACCACTGACACCAGCAATGGGGCACTATTCCTCCCACCACTGACACCAGCAATGGGACACTATTCCTCCCACCAGCAATGGGGCACTATTCCTCCCACCACTGACACCAGCAATGGGGCACTATTCCTCCCACCAGCAATGGGGCACTATTCCTCCCACCAGCAATGGGGCACTATTCCTCCCACCACTGACACCAGCAATGGGGCACTATTCCTCCCACCACTGACACCAGCAATGGGGCACTATTCCTCCCACCACTGACACCAGCAATGGGGCACTATTCCTCCCACCACAGACACCAGCAATGGGGCACTATTCCTCCCACCACTGACACCAGCAATGGGGCACTATTCCTCCCACCACTGACACCAGCAATGGGGCACTATTCCTCCCACCACTGACACCAGCAATGGGGCACTATTCCTCCCACCACTGACACCAGCAATGGGGCACTATTCCTCTCAAGGACACGAACGATGGGGCACCATTTCTTCAATACCAATGACGAGACACTATTCTTACTTCTTCTACTGACCAGAGGTGCGATGTCCTTATAAAATGTAAAATACACCTTCCTATAATAACCGCTAGCTGAACCCATTTTAGAACAAATTCCTTATATAGCAGAATTTGCCATTTGCACATCAGAGGTAAACCATTGCAGCAGGTGACTGACTGCAGTAGAAGTAAGTGTGAAGCCTGGCCTTGTGTGATGAAGTAATAACTTCTGACTAGCCTCTGCTTTCATCTCCTCCTTAGTGCAGTTTATCAGTTTCTTTCCACTGATAAATGTCAGGGGAGTGTTGAATAGGAACCAAAAGCCTCATGCAGGGAGGACGGTACACCTGATTTGTTTCCTAAAGAGAGAGCAATGAGTCATTGAGGTTGTCGGCTCAGCATCCTCTAAGTGAATTTATGATCTGATTCTTGGCAGTGCCACTTCCATGCAGTTCAGTGTTCGGGATGCTATAGCTCTACTTGGTGCACAATCCATATCTGTGTTTCTACATATACAAACATTAATGTACATACAGTATAATGACCCTAAACCTCCAATGCAATGTTGTCTGCATTCCTACCAGATGGATTGGGCTGTGCTCAGCCTTGGCCAGTGCAGACCCAACACATAGACAAGGCACAAATCCACCACATTGCACCATACTACAACCATAGAACTACTGTGAGGGAAACAAGTATTTGGTAGGTTCATTTTAACAGTGAGAGACAGAATAACGACACAAATATCCAGAAAAACACATTTCAAAAAAGTTATAAATTGAATTGCATTTTAATGAATGAAATAAAAATTTGATCCCCTATCAATCAGCAAGATTTCTGGCTCCCAGGTGTCTTCTATACAGGTAACGAGCTGAGATTCTCTTAAAGGGAGTGCTCCTAATCTCAGCTTGTTACCTGTATAAAAGACACCTGAAGCCAGAAATCTTGCTAATACTTATTTCACTTATTAACCACTTCAGCCCCGGAAGATTTGGCTGCTCAATGACCAGAGCATTTTTTGCGATGCGGCACTGCGCCGCTTTAACTGACAATTGCGTGGTCGTGCAACGCTGTACCCAAACAAAATTGACATCCTTTTTTTCCCACAAATAGAGCTTTCCTTTGGTGGTATTTGATCACCTCTGCGGTTTTTATTTTTTGCGCTATAAACAAAAAAAGAGCGACAATTTTGAAAAAAACCACAATATTTTGTACTTTTTGCTATAATAAATATATGCTGCAGACAGCAGCATTGTTAGTTGGTGGGGGGTTAAATATATAAGCAAATTTAGAGACACTAACAAATTGAAGCCAAACCCCAGTTCACACTATATAATCAGTTACAAAAAACATTTTTTTTTTTCTGTGGGATAAAGGTTTGATCTTTGTAAGCACCCCTGCCAATGGTTTGTCTCATTCCTGTAACTGATACATCTATAAGAGAGCTGGTTCTTTGGAAAAACAACAGACTTACTGGATGGATCACCAAGTAAAAATCAAAGGGAGTCAAAAAAAAAAAAAAGGACATTAAGGCCCCTTTCACACATGCGGACCATTCAGTTCAGGGCTTCAAAGCCAATTTCCTACTGAGCGTGCACGAACCGCGCTGCGCTTTGTGAATGGTCTCACAGTTTTCTGGGACTTGTGAAGCATCCCAGAAGGCTGTAGGGGGATGGAGGGGGGGGCGATCTGACCAGTGGGAATGGGTACATGTCAAAACCAGATACCCACCCCCCCCCCCCAAAAAAAAGTGCCTAAAGAGGAAGTAAACCCAGATGGGTTTTACTTCCTCTTTTGCTCCCCGCAAGGCCTGCAAATTAAAAGCATAATGGGCTAGTATGCATCACATACTAGTCCATCATGACACTTACCTGCAAACGAAGCCTGCATTGTCCCCTGTGCAGGCCGCGTCCATCTTCGCCCCTCTTCCTTCTGGAGGGGGGGGGGGGGTTAAATGTATAAGAAAATTTAGATACACTAACAAATTGAAGCCAAACCCCAGTTCACACTATATAATCAGTTACAAAAAACATTTTTTTTTTCTGTGGGATAAAGGTTTGATCTTTGTAAGCACCCCTGCCAATGGTTTGTCTCATTCCTGTAACTGATACATCTATAAGAGAGCTGGTTCTTTGGAAAAACAACAGACTTACTGGATGGATCACCAAGTAAAAATCAAAGGGAGTCAAAAAAAAAAAAAAAAGGACATTAAGGCCCCTTTCACACATGCAGACCATTCAGATCCGCCTGTCAGTTTTTCCAGGCGGACCTGAACGGACGCTCCATGCATCTCTATTGAGGGGCGCATGTCAGCAGTGACATGTCCGCTGACATCCGATCTGCTCCGCTCTGCTAAATCCAGACGGATGGTGGTCCTATTTTCCATCCGTCTGGCGGATCGGATGAAAATGGACAGACGGTCCATTTTCATCTGATCTCCCCATAGAGGAGAGCGGAGATCTGACAGGTCTGTCTTTGCACAGTGAGCGGAGACGGACCTGTCATCTGCTGGCTCAGCGGGGATCAATGGATCGATCTGCTGAGCAAGCGGAATCCGTATAATGGATCTGCATGTGTGAAAGGGGCCTAATGCAGCCATGACATCTAATCCTCCATCTGATCTTCCAAATAAGATTGCTTGAGTATTTTATGCTGCTTTACCATCAGCAAAGTTCTGTAAGTGTGATTTGGTATTTCTTTACATCCTGAAAGTGTAGAATCCCTCACGGCTCTGAGTGATGAACTTCTCCAGATCACAGGTGCATCAATGTCTGAGTACTTTACTCGGCATCCTCCGCTTTTTTTTCTTCTGCATCCATATTAAAGAACAGAACAGCCAGGCATCTGTTCTGTAGCCTCAGAGTGTCAGCTGGTGACTACATATGTATGTGGGTAGTCAATTAAGGCTTTCTCCAATACTCTGCTTACTTCTCTGCAGGAGCGCTGGACACAGATGCAGGCCAGGCAGTGGGATTCCCAAGTTATTTTTAAACCATTTATCTCTCTCTGGTTTTGTTCCTTTTCCTGCTATTCTGTAATCTGCTTCCACAATGTGGCAATAGCTGTAATTTTAATCTGTGTGTGTCTGTGGGGGGGCGACAATCTATAGGAATATGTTCAAGGCCCGGTGTGACATCATAGAGGTACTGGAAGAAAACTGAACACATTTACTTCAAGCTGTTTAACCGTTCTTAAATTGTTTCTAAATTAGCTGATGGTGGAAATCATTTGTGCATCAGGATGTTTTGCTAATGAAGAATGTGAAAAATGAGCTGTATTCATGACTTTTTAGTCTAATTTCCAGGTATTCATTTTCATCGCTTTTAAAAGAAAGTAAATAAACGTTCCAACAAAGAATACTTCCTATTAGAAGAGAGGTCAGGCAGTGACCCAGTCCTTGTTGGGTGTGAATTTTTAAATGTGTTCCTGCAACGTTGTATAATGAGTGAATTCAAGCGTTAAGCCCCGTACACACACCGTAAGAAAACCGTAAGTAAAAAAGATTTTCGGATCCGGTAGTATAGTGCTTTCAACAGCCGATTCCGAATTTTCGTACAACAAAAACTGAATGTGCAGGCTATCAAATTTTTATCGTATGTGAACACAGCATCTGATTTTCGTTTAATTAGTACAGTTTTCGTTCAAAAAAAAAAAAAAAAAATAGTTAAGCATGCATTAAAGTGACACTAAAGGTTTTTTTTTTTTTTTTTTTTTAAATAACAAACATATCATACTTGCCTCCACTGTGCAGCTCATTTTACACAGAGTGACCCCGAACCTGCTCTGATGAGGGCCCTTTGATGGCTCTTGCGGCTCCTCCCCACATCAGATAACCCCCTGGGAGAAGCGCTCCCGAGTACAGCTTTCGGCTTCTTTAGAGGCCGAATGCAGGACTCGGCCCCGCCCCCTGGCGCCCACGTCATTCGATTTGATTGTCAGCAGCGGGAGCCAATGGCTGCACTGCTATCAATCTATCCAATCAAGAGCTGAGATCCCCGGGCAGAGAGACAGCGCGTCCCCGTGGGTCAATTTCTAGGGCTCAGGTAAGTAAAACGGGGGCTGGGGGGCCAGTCACTGCCAGGTGTTTTTTCACCTTCATGTATAGGATGCATTAAGGTGAAAAAACATGAGAGTTTACAACCCCTTTAATAAAAAAAAACCTTCTGCCTCTACAATCACTTTAATTTTGGTTTCTTGCTTTAGTTTTGGCATTCATTCTCGCTGCAAGAGATACCTGCCTGTGCTACAACACCCTGTTATATTGTTACATAACATTGATGGTTTCAATAGCATGGCGTGATAATGACGGTATTAGGAAGTGGACTAATTCAGGTAGGACACCACTGAAGGCCCAGGATGTGTTTGTGAGCCACTCAGGTTGCATGGTTTTAAGTCCTGTGCCTGCCGCTGTGAGTGCTGGCCATGAAGGGAGCTTGTCTTTGTTCCAAGCAATGGTGAGAAGTGGTGAAGGCCTAGATGTGAAATGCACAGCCTGACACTGGACAAAGTACATGTAAAGCTTCATCCCATATTTCTAGGTACCCTGTAACACTAGCTGCGATGTTGGATAGGGTGCCACCCCTTCCTTGGCACAAAGTCATCTAACTGCAGCTAGCAAGGAGACAGCTGCTTTGCTGGCTAGTCCCAGTCTCTGGCTCCCAGCACTTTCCTAAGGCAAGCATCGGCATGAAGAATGCAGAGGGAAGTGAGGCTGACACGCCCCATCACCTTCTGCATTCCTATTGCCGGTGCTTCCTTGAGGCAAGTGCTGGGAGCTGGGGACTCCACCAAGTTACCCTGGAGTCAAACACATCCAGAGTCCTTGTTAAAAAGGAGCTCCAGTCTCCCCCCCCCCCCCCCCCCCAAAAAAAAGAGAAAAGCCAGCAGTTACAAATACTGTAGGTGTTGACTTTTAATAAAAGGACACTTGCCTGTCCCAGGATCCAGCGATGTCCTCACCCGAGCCAATTCTTCAATAGGCTTCGGGTCAGGGCTCCGTCATCTTGGGTGAGGGAAACCAGCAGTGTAGCCTGGGGGCTTCAAAGCCAATTTCCTACTGAGCTTGCACGAACCACGCTGCGCTTTGTGAATGGTCTCACAGTTTTCTGGGACCTGTGAAGCATCCCAGAAGGCTGTAGGGGGATGGAGGGGGGGCGATTTGACCAGTGGGAATAGGTACATGTCAAAACCAGATACCCATCCCCCCCCCAAAAAAAAGTGCCTAAAGAGGAAGTAAACCCAGATGGGTTTTACTTCCTCTTTTGCTCCCCGCAAGGCCTGCAAATTAAAAGCATAATGGGCTAGTATGCATCACATACTAGTCCATCATGACACTTACCTGCAAACGAAGCCTGCATTGTCCCCTGTGCAGGCCGCGTCCATCTTCGCCCCTCTTCCTTCTGGAGCCACGGACTCTGGCTCTGTGACTGGCCGGAGTCGCGTGGCGCCATGAGCAGGAGCCGTCAGTCACGGCACACACTGGGGGAAGAAACAGCACGGTGGTCCGTTTCTTCACAGCACATGCACCAATGATGACATCGGTGCACTACAAGTGAAATATCGGTGCACGTTTAGGAGATATTTCCACTACCTATAGGTAAGCCTTATTCTAGGCTTACATATAGGTATATGTTACACAAAAGGGTTTACAACCACTTTAATGTGGCAGTGGAGGGAGGATGCAGACGAGGAGCTTCTCTTTTGGATGAAGTTCTGTTTTAAGTCAATGTGACACTGATAAAGGACACCAAAGTGAGCCTATTCTTCATCAAGGTTCCCCACAGAAATCCTGAGCCTTGTTTGCTACCAAGTCCAGGGAGGATACTTGTCTCCAGAGGTAGATGTCCCACACTCAGGAATACATTGCCCTAGTCTCTACACTTTGACCAATTAATGCTTGTGATGTTTGCTGTAATTTGTCTGTTTTGTTTTAGCTCAGAATGACATAATGGTAAAAAAGCAATTTTACGCATGTTTGTAGCATGAAATCATTACATGCCGCTGGTGCTGCTTACTACCCTTCTCTTTTGTTTGTGACTCAAGGAAAAATTCAAATGTGTTCTCTTTAGTTCACAAGGAAGACTGATTTGTGTCCTTTCTGGTCCCAGCCTAGAAAAGCAGCCCTAAAATTAACTTCAGACATTACCCGGAAAATATGAAACTAAAGAGTTTAATTTGACTGTAAGGGAATGCTCGTCCAAGTAGAGAATCGCTCATTGTACTGATATGGAGCAACTGGTTCCCAGGAGGACTTGTGGTTGTAGCGTGGAATGGTTAGATGTGAATTGATAGCTTGGCCTAGGTGTGATGGACTTGGAACTTGTGGGAGGTATTTTGTTTTCTGTGACCCTTTTTTATTTTAAAGCGCCCAAATGCAAAATGATGAGATATTGCATTATGTTGGAAATAATGTAAGAAATATAAAACAAATATATAAACATTCTTGTATGCTTTAACCACATGCCCTCCGGAAGATTTACTCCCTTCATGACCAGGCCATTTTTTGCGATTACGGGACTGCGTTAAGTTAACTTACAATTGCGTTGTGCGACATTGTTCCCAAATAAAATTGATGTCCTTTTTTTTCCCCCCTACAAATAGAGATTTCTTTTAGTGGTATTTGATCACCTCTGCGTTTTTTTTTTTTGCGCTATAAACAAAAGACAATTTTGAAAAAAATTTGAAAACGTATCCAATAATTAAACAAAAAAAAAATAGAATTTCTTCATCAATTTAGGCCAATATGTATTCTGCTACATATTTTTGGTTACAAAAATCCCAGTAAGCATATATTGATTGGTTTGCGCAAAAGTTATAGCGTCTACAAACTATGGGCTATAGCCCAATGAAGGCTACAGCGCGGTCAGATAATTCTGGGAGGGCGTACAACGATGTCCTCTCAGATTCTTGCTCCCTGGGGCACCCACACGGGAGTGTGATCACGGATCGGGGTAAAGAGCCAATCCCAGCGGCTTTCTACCACGTGATCCATCCCATGATGGAGCGATTACTGTAAACAAACTGGCGTCATGTCCGGTTCTCTCCTCTTCTCACACCGATTGTGTGAGCAGAAGAGGGAGAAGCTGCAGCGTGAGGCTGCTTGAGTTTTTTTTTTTTTCCCCCATATATTGCTAGTGCCCAGCAGTGCCACATCAGTGCCCCATCAGTGTACATCTGTGCTCTACAGTGCTACATCAGTGCCCCATCGATGTACATCTGTGCTCTACAGTGCTACATCAGTGCCCCATCAGTGTACATCTGTGCTCTACAGTGCTACATCAGTGCCCCATCAGTGCCGATCAACTTGGGTACAATCAGCCTTGCCCATACATGGTTCCAATCTCAGCTGGTTCCTGCTGAACTGGCTGAGATTCAAACCACTTTATGGCTTTAGTCCAATGAGTAGACTGGAGGTGAACAAACGACATACAAAGAATGCGACGTGTAAAGCTGGCCATAATACACTAGTAAACTTTCGAATATTCGCAAAGAAATTAGTATGAAAATACTCAGTACATTCCATGACCGTTTTTGAAAGTGCTTCAAAATTCAATTTGCTTTACCATCTGATTTTAGAGTAAATGGATGTTTCTAAAGGAAAACCACCAAATTCACTAAAATTAAAAAAATTTCCATCCTGCTCCTTTGAGTTTGAGTCTAAATAGGTGAAGAAATAAGATTTTTTTAAATTTTTTTTTATTGGGTGTGTTTTATAGCAGAAAGTAAAAAATATTAATATTTTTTTTTTTCAAAATTGTTGGTCTTTTTGAGGTGATACAATACCACCAAAAAAAAGCTCTATTTGTGGGAAAAAAAATGACATATTTTTTTTTTGGATACAGTGTCGCATGGCTGCGCAATGGTCAGTTAAAGTAATATAGTGTCCTATCGCAAAAAATGGCCTAGTTCTGAGGGAGGGGGGGGGGTAAACCTTCCAGAGCTGAACTGGTTAACTCTGTATTAAAAAAAAAAAGACACAATTTTTGAGGATGTCACCTGTGAGGTTTTATTCTGCCTTTAACTGAAATTCCTAATAGTTTACTTTCTTCCTGCCTTTGAGTAGACAGTAGATGGAGCACATCGGGTATTTGTCTATACGAAGGTAAACCATGAGAAGTTTAAAATTGTTCTTTTACCTTGAACCCAACAGCAATCGACTTTAGAATGCCTCTTACAGATGGGCGGAGCAAATAATGCAAATGAGTCCTTAATGTGTTTTCCCATCTTGTCTTTCCTTGCGGCTTAATTTGCTTATCTGCAAAGTTCCAGTGTTACCCCTTTGGATGACCATGCATTATACAATTTTCTTGTATAAGTTTCCTTTCGATTTAGCAAAACCGTATAATATGGAGGTCAAACCTGAACACCTTCAATTTGTATGCAATCAGGCAGGCCCTTGCTCTACATAATGTAAGGTAAATCTAAAGGAACTAGAATAAGAAAATGATATAATGTATGGTCAGTTTGAAAACAATATGGTTTAAAGCGTAATTCTCTTCTACAGTTTTATGGGGGTTTTTTTGTTTGTTTTTTTCAATATACTGGACATGTGAATGAGATCAACGTTTTTTT